>CM033473.1:275040791-275154194 GCA_019447015.1 Hymenochirus boettgeri | reverse complement strand
CCTGAAAGAAAGTCAAATATTTATCTGTTTAGAGGACTGTCCTTCTCGTTGGCAGGATAAACGGGTCTGAGCCCTGAGGGATGGCATGGGGTAACTGTGTGGAGGCGAGCGCGTCGTGGTACGTCTTCCTCTTGTGCAGAAGACGTGTGCTACCGGGCGGGAGAATGGCTATGGTTCTGTTTAAAATACTGTCTGGTCTCTTTGCAGGATAGCTCACTGGTCTACTACCCTGTGGGATGTCTATTGGACGGTTAGAGGACCAAGGGTCCTGTCTCTTTGGGGCCAGGAATACTGTCCTACCCTGAGGAAGTGGCCTATGTACTGTTTGAAATTGCACGGGTCTTTCTTGGGAACAGAAACTGTCCTCCTGGTGGCTATTCTGTTACTACTCTGTTCTCGCAGGAATACTGTCTACCCTGGGGAAGCTATGTCCGTGTATTCACATTGACCGTAACTGTAAACTCTTTAGCAGGAATACATGTCTGCGCGAACTGGGGGAAGTGGGTGCTGGATGTCCTTTGGATGTACAGTGAGCGGTGACCGGCGTCTCCAATTGGCAAGGGAATCTGATCATACCTGGTGAAATGATCTATGGACTAATTATAAACTAAGACCAGTCTGCATCTATTATACAATGATGACTGTCTGGACCGCTGAAAGGTAAGGGTAAAGGGCGTGTATGACCAGGCTGTCGCTTGGCGAGGAATAACGCGTCTACCCGGGGGAAGGGCTAGGTCCTGTTTACTACCGGGGGTCTGTCCTCGGTGGGGAAGAAGGAGAGGGGTGCTACCAACTGGGAAAGAATTCGTATGTCCTGTTTAATGCCACGTCGGTGTGCTCTTTGCAGAAGAACTGGGCTACCCATGGGGAAAGGGGCTATTACTGTTTACTGACCATAAATCTGTCTCCTTGTGCAGGAATAACTGTCTATCACGCTGGTAGAATGGCTAGTGAGTACTGAAAGTTTACACGGTGACTCTTAGAGGCTGCTCTTTGGAAAGCATGTGTCGTCGGCTGTCTTACCCTGGGATGGCTATGTCCTGTTACTGACCGCTGCCTCATTGGGAATAAGCAGATAGAAAAAAGAACTGTCTACAACACTGGGGAAGTTCTACCTAGAATCCTGTTTTACTGACCGTAGACTGTCGTCTTGTCAGGAATACGGTATCCTAAAAGCAACCTTTGCTGACCAAGCGTATGTATAACATAGTGGGTTACTGGCCGTCGGTCGTACTTGCAGAAATAACTTCAACTACAGCTGGGGTGGAATGGAACTATGTCACTGGGATGTAAATGAGGCCAACGGGGTCTGTCAAGTTTGTTGCAGAATAAACTGTCTACCCTGATGGAGATGGTACTATGAAGATACTGTTTAAAAACTGTGACAAAACAGTAACTATATTACTAAACATTGGTCTGCGAGTATCCATGTACATCCCTGGGATTGGCATATGTCCTATTAAATGACCGGTCTGTCTCTTTGCAGGATCACTGTCTACACCTGGGGAATGGCTTGTCCAGTTTAGACCAAGTGGACCGTCTGTCTCTTAATGCAGAATATTTCTACCCTGGGGAATGGCTTATGTCCTGTTTAATGACCTGTCTGCTTTGCAGGAATATGTCTACCCTGGAAGATGCTATGTTGTGTTATGACCGCTGTCTCTTTGCAAGGAATACTGTCTACCCTGGGGAATGGCTATGTCCTTTTTACTGACACGTACTGTGCCTATTTGCACGAGACACTATCGTAAAATACCCTGGGGGAATGGCTTGTCCTGATTAAGTTACCTCTGTCTCTATTGCAGGATACTGTCTACCCGGGGGAATGGACTCTGTACCCTGTGTGTAATTAAAACGCTGGGTGCGTCTTTGTCAAGAATAAAGAAGAGCTGCTACCGCCAGTGGGGAATGGTGCGATGTTCCCTGTTACTGAGCGCGATTCTGGTCGCTTTGCTAGTAATACTAAATATCTACCCTTGAGAGAAGTTTCTAGTGTGGCCTAAATATTTACTACCGTCTCTTCTTCTGGGCAAAATGCAGAATAAAGCTGGGTCTAGTTCCCTGGTTAATGGCTTATTGTACTATTTTAACAGGACCTGTACTGTTCTCTTGGCAAGGAATAACGGATACTAACGCGTTAATGTGATGGCTTATGTCGCGTTGTGTATACAATAATTACAGGTACTGTCATCATTGCGGATACGGTCCTACCACCCTGGGGAGGGCTATTCCTAGTTTACTGACTGTCCCCTGGTCTGTCTCTTTGCAGGAATACTGTCTACCCTGGGGAATGGCTATGTCCTGTTTACTGACCGTCTGTCTCTTTGCAGGAATACTGTCTACCCTGGGGAATGGCTATGTTCTGTTTAATGACCGTCTGTCTCTTTGCAGGAATACTGTCTACCCTGGGGAATGGCTATGTCCTGTTTAATGACCGTCTGTCTCTTTGCAGGAATACTGTCTACCCTGGGGAATGGCTATGTCCTGTTTATGGCTTGCAGACAGAAAAAGAAATTGCGCCCAGCAGAGATAATGACAATGAATTTGGCCGTGTGCGATCTGGGAATTTCATGTAAGTGACTTATTGCCAGAATGTCTATTCCTATTGGTGGGGATAGGTATATAATACAACACATATAGCATAATGGCTAAAATGATTACAGATTCACTGAGCCTTTTACCAAGGGCCTGTCTGTTCATTGGACAGACACATTAAAACTGAATGTTGTAGTCAGGTCACATATAACTTTATATTCTGATTAAAGGTTCCAACTCGTGTTCTACCTCAAGGCTGAAGGTTTCATTGTAAAATGGTTCAACGTGACAATATCTCACAGACATGTCTGGCGCTAACTGATTCTAACCTTCCAAATGGCTGATGGTCACAAGGGAACATGTGAACATTGCTGTTGCTTTGAGAAGGAGCCAGGATTTTAAGAATAAAGTTTTAACTCACATGTACCCAAGACGTGGATTTCCAGCTGCTCTTCAACTGTTAACCCTTAATACCCCCTGGCAGCCAGACATACAATGTTGTGGAAATTCTGAGCAATATCTGCTTATATGGAACCAGGGAGAGATGAAAAAGCTGTAGGTGTATCATGAGACTTAGATGAAGCAGCCAATACAAATGCAGAATGTTCTACTAACATATTACACGTGGATAGTGGTCTTCCTGATTCTACTTGGGATCTTCACTAAGCAGGATTCTATCACTGTGCACACTCAATGCCATTAAGGGGCAAATCCCAGGTGGGTGAGTCACTATGTAGAACCTGGTTTCTGGAATCTGATATAGAGGAGCCTCTCTCTGGAAGTCACATGATGATCCCAGGCTGGAGTAAAGAGGGGCAGATTGTTTAATGTTAAACGCCCATAAAAAATGTACAAAAATGTATTACTGAGTTCACAGCCACATGAGAAAATATTGATCTTCTCAAAGTAGCACCTCACTCTATCACAGAGTGCAAAATGACATCAGTGGGACCATCAATTTCTTGCAACCTAAAGCTTATTTGATCTTAGATACGCACACATACTTTATACGCATGTCTATATACAATACTGTAACAATTTAGGTAGGTTTGTTAAAATACTGAATACTAATAATTCTTCAACACATAGAAGAAAATCAGTATTTACCAAGACAACCATTTGCCTTCAAAACAGCATTGATTTTTCTAAGTACACTTGGGCAAAGTTTTTGAAGGAAATTGGCAGATACTGTAGGTTGTTCCAAACATTTTGGAGAACATACTAAAGACCTTTGGATGTAGGCTACATGAAACCTTAGGTCACTGAGGTTGTGGAATGCCTTATAGCCTATAGGATGCTTGGATGGACAGGCAGAATATCCCTGGTTATACCTGGTGATTGCATATAATGTGGGCATATGTGTTTGGTTGTATCATTGTGTAGTTTGGTGGAGGAGACGGGGCATTTTTTTGTTGGGTTGTGGGGGCTGGAGTTTTTTTGGGTTAGTCTGTTGATCTGTAAATTAATGATGCTGAGATAGGGCTCTGTGTGTCATATTCATTGCATGGAAGATAGTTCTTCATAATGTTAGGATCATTGTCCTAATGCAGAATACATTTGGGGCCAGTGAGATGCCTCTCTGATGGAATTTCTCATCATTAAAGAGACCATTACCCCATATCCATTTGCATGTATACTTCACTGATACACAGTCACCGATTATTCTACCGCTCTCCATTAAAGATGAGGCCCGGTTTCGAACCTGGTTTACCTTCTGAACTGAACTGAATTGAGAATTACCAGTATTAATACATATACTGTAGTTCTGGTTGGTACAGGGATACTATATAATATTGAGAATTACTGGTATTAATACATATACTGTAGTTCTGGTTGGTACAGGGATACTATATAATATTGAGAATTACTGGTATTAATACATATACTGTAGTTCTGGTTGGTACAGGGATACTATATAATGAGAATTACTTGTATTAATACATATACTGTAGTTCTGGTTGGTACGGGGATACTATATAATATTGAGAATTACTGGTATTAATACATATACTGTAGTTCTGGTTGGTACAGGGATACTATATAATGAGAATTACTTGTATTAATACATATACTGTAGTTCTGGTTGGTACGGGGATACTATATAATATTGAGAATTACTGGTATTAATACATATACTGTAGTTCTGGTTGGTACAGGGATACTATATAATATTGAGAATTACTGGTATTAATACATATACTGTATTTCTGGTTGGTATGGGGATACTATATAATATTAAGAATTACTGGTATTAATACATATATTGTAGTTCTGGTTGGTACGGGTGTACTATAAAATATTGAGAATTACTGGTATTAATACATATACTGTAGTTCTGGTTGGTACGGGGATACTATATAATATCGAGAATTACTGGTATTAATACATATACTGTAGTTCTGGTTGGTACGGGGATACTATATAATATGAGAATTACTGGTATTAATACATATACTGTAGGGATACTATATAATATTGAGAATTACTGGTATTAATACATACACTGTAGTTCTGGTTGGTACAGGGATACTATACAATTTTGAAAATTACCGGTATTAATACATATACTGTAGTTCTGGTTGGTACGGGGATACTATATAATATTGAGAATTACTGGTATTAATACATATACTGTAGTTCTGGTTGGTACAGGGATACTATATAATATTGAGAATTACTGGTATTAATACATATACTGTATTTCTGGTTGGTACAGGGATACTATATAATAATGAGACTTACTGGTATTAATACATATACTGTAGTTCTGGTTGATCCGGGGATACTTTTTGATTTCCATTTAGAATCAGGAAGGAATTTCTCCCCCACCCCCCCCCCACCCCTTTTTTTTGTTTGGGTTTTTTTTCTTCCCCTGGATCAACTGTTAGGTAGGGTTAAAAAGGAGGGTGAAAAGGTTGGACTAGATGGACGTACAGTATGTCTTTATCCAACCTCAATTACTATGTAAAACATGACCAAGCCAATTGGAATGATTTCTTCAATTTGCCCCATTGCCAGTGAACCTTCTCTATCATGAAATGTATAAAGAATCAAGTTAAAGGTGTACAGAAGATAAGACTGAAATCCAGAATGATTTATTGTTTCAACTCGTAGCCATAAGGAAGTTAGACAAGGTACTGAAGTCAACAAAATACCATTCATTGGCTTTGTACCACCCTCCTGGCTTTAGCAGGTAGAGAATTTAAGGACCAGGGTACCAAGCCAATGAACATGAACTTGTTGACCAGCTCCACAAACCGTATGACTGGAATATTTATAAAGGTTCGTTATCGATAAGGTCTGATAATGACCACTAGTGGTGGCCTTTTTTCAATGCTGATATTTTTTCTCAATGATGATATTTTTGCTCCTGGATTTTTTGCTATAAATTGATGAAGACTGCTGGATCTCTGCCTTATCTTCTGTTACGTTGGAACTTTAGTACGGTTTGTAACCATTTTTGTTTTCCTTTTAAGTGACAGGAAAACCGTTCACCATTGTTTCCTGTTTCAGTCACCGATGGGTGTTTGGATGGAATGCCTGCCGTTGGTATGGGTTTGCCGGGTTCTTCTTTGGTTGCGGAAGCCTCATTACATTAACGGTAGTGAGCTTGGATAGGTACTTCAAGATCTGCCATCTTAGATATGGTGAGGTCCATTGCTAGAATAAAAGGCGATACTGCCCAAATATATATTTATATATATTGTTATTGTATATAAAAATATATGTATATAACATCAGGTTATCGTATATAATATACATTTATATATATAATATCAGATTATTGTATGTGAAATATATAAAATATATATATATAATACCAGCTTATCGTATATAATATACATTTATATGTATAATATCAGGTTATCGTATATAATATACATTTATATATATAATATCAGGTTATCGTATATAATATACATTTATATGTATAATATCAGATTATTGTATGTGAAATATATTAAACATATATATATAATACCAGCTTATCGTATATAATATACATTTATATATATAATACCAGCTTATCGAATATAATATACATTTATATCTATAATATCAGGTTATCTTATATAATATACATTTATATCTATAATATCAGGTTATCTTATATAATATACATTTATATATATAATATCAGATTATTGCATGTGAAATATATAAAATATATATATATATAATAGCAGATTATCGTATATAATATACATTTATATGTATAATATCAGGTTATTGTATATAATATACATTTATATATAATATCAGGGTTAGCGTATATAATATACATTTATATATATATAGTCAGATATGTATGTGAAATAATAAAATATATATAATAATACCAGCTTATTCCGTATAAATATATATATATGTATAATACCAGCTTATCGTATATAATATACATTTATATGTATAATATCAGGTTATCGTATATAATATACATTTATATATATAATATCAGATTATTGTATGTGAAATATATAAAATATATATATAATACCAGCTTATCCTATATAATATATATTTATATGTATAATATCAGGTTATCGTATATAATATACATTTATATGTATAATATCAGGTTATCGTATATAATATTTATTCTATATAATACAGATTATTGTATGTGAAATATATAAAAATATATAATATATATAACAGATTTATCGTATATAATATACTTATATGATAATATAGGTTATCGTATATAATATACATTTATATATAAATATCAGATTATGTATGTGAAATATATAAAATATATATATAAAACCAGTTATCGTATATAAATACATTTATATGTAAATATCAGGCTATCGTATATAATATACATTTATATGTTATAATATCAGGTTAGATATTTAAATACATTATATGTATAATATAGGTTTATCGTATAAATATACATTTATATATATAATATCAGGTTATCATATATATCAAATTTATATGTATAATATCAGGTTATCTTATATAATATACATTTATATGTATAATATCAGGTTATCGTATATAATATACATTTATATGTATAATATCAGGTTATCGTATATAATATACATTTATATGTATAATATCAGGTTATCGTATATAATATACATTTATATGTATAATATCAGGTTATCGTATATAATATACATTTATATGTATAATATCAGGTTATCTTATATAATTCACAAGTGTACAAAGCTTTCATTATCCAGGAAGAAAGGTTGCGTTGTGATCATAGTAAAAAAGGAGGATTAATAAAATACAATTATTAAACTTTAAAAGGAATTTACCCTATAACTTACTTTTATTGGTAATCTGAGTATTTGAACATATATTTTAGTCTTAATCCTTCTTATCTTTTTATTGTTCACCCCATGTTCACAAGTCAGTGCAACCTACAAACCCAAACATACTTACCCCATAATAGTGAACAAAAGGCTGCTTGCTGCGACACAGTAAACACAGGATTTTACAAACCACATGGCCGTGCTAAGGATCGTTTTACTCATGGTACAATAGAAACAAGGAGTTTTGTCACAGAGAGGCAGCTTGTCAATGGTTCTGGTAGAGACATCACCTATTAAAGTTTGGTCTGAGGTCTTTCTTTGACTGGAGAATCACTCTGTATTCTTTGATGGCATTTACCAGTGACAGCATTTCGAGAGGAACCGGTCAGCGTTGTAGGTGTAGCCTTGGGCAGGGGATAGTAAAGCAGGGAATTAGATGCCTGTATTTCTCATACGGGGAAAAATGTTGTATAGTGTATAGGAAAGGAATGCTAATCTGCAGGGGTGAAATTTCTGTTCACCGGCAGAATAATTACATTATTGTTACAGTGGTTTTCATTCTTAACTTCGGGATGGAGACAAATTTTTTTTTTGTCAGCTTATTGGGTACAAAGATGCCTATAATTGCACCCCAATCCCAAGCACATAGACATTATTTTCCAAAGCTCATAGGAGGTTAAAATTAACCCCCCCCCCCCAACACCCCTTCATGAATTTAAATTTCAAATTTTAAAATCTCCAAATATGGAATTAGAAAAAGAGCACCTTGGATAAACCATTTATTAGTGTCCGCTGTGTTTTGCTGTGGTGGTTTAGAATATGTTCCTTATTAATATACTTTATGGGTCTGGGGTGGTGATTTATTCCCAGTGTTATTACTATCCAGTCACACCCACTGTCACTGGCTTCTTGCACGTGCCCAGTCCTGAACTACTGCAAATGACTGTAGAAGCCCCACCCACCCAACACAAACATCCACAGGGGCAAAAATTGGTAAATCATTGTGCACTTTTTAAATTGACTGGAATTTCAAAAACCACGACAGATTGTGCGAACAGGATGTTACTATTGGTTCATTTTTAGATGGGGACACTAAATGTTAGGACATAAAATCTTAAAATCATCTTTAAAAAAAGTACAATTGTATTAGGTTGAGGAAGAAGAAACCAGTGTTTTGAAAGCTTGCATTTTCAATCATTTAGGTTAGCCAATAAAAAGTATTATTTTTCTGTCTTATCAGGTACATAAGTAAACAGTATTGGATGTGGTATAAAGACATAAGTCCATCTAGTTCCAAACCTTTATTACCCTACCCATTAATGTCGGCGAACAGTTACATAGTAACATCGTATTGGAGTTGTATAAAGACCTAAGTCCATATAGTCTAAACCTTTATACCCTACCCATAATGTCTGCTAACAGTTACAAGTAACATAGTATTGGAGGTTGTATAAAGGACATATGTAATCTAGTCCAAACTTTATACCTTACCCATAATTGCCTGTCTAACGGTTGACATAATAATTGTATTTGATGTTGTATTAAAGACATATGTCCATCAAGTCCAACTTTATACCACCTATAAATGGATGTCTAACAGTTACATAGTAATATAGTATTGTAGGTTGATAAAGGACATACGTCCATCTTATAGTCCAAACTTATACCCTACCATAATGCGGTATAACAGTTAAATAGTAACAGTTTGGATTGTGTTATAAAGACGTAAGTCCATCTAGTCAACCTTTTACCCTACCAATAATGTATGTCTAACCGTTACATTAGTAACATAGTATTGGAGTTGGTTGTATAAAGACATACATCCATCTAGTTCAATCGTTTACCTACCCCATAATGTATGTATAACAGTTACATAGGAAACATAGATTGGAGGTTGTATAAAGGATACGTCAATCTAGTCTAACATTTATAACCTACCTAAATGTCTGTCTAAACAGTACATAGTGTGGAGGTTGTTAAAAGACATTACGTCCATTCTAGTATAACCTTTATACCCTACCCCATAATGCTGTCTAACAGTTACATAGAACATAGTATTGGAGGTGTATAAAGACCTATGGTCCATTCTTAGTCCAAACTTTATACCTTACCCATAAGGCCTGTTAACTGTGACATAATAATATAGTTTTGAGTTGTATAAAAGACATATGTCCATCAGTCCAACCTTATACCCTACCTATAATGTCTGTCAACAGTTACATAGTAATATAGTATTGTAGGTTGTATTAAAGACATACGTCTATCTAGTCCAACCTTTATACCCAACCATAAATGTCTGTCTAACAGTTAAATAGTAACATAGTATTGGAGGTGTAAAAGACCTACGTCCATCTAGCAAACTTATACCCTACCCATATGGTCGTCTACCGTAAATAGTAACATAGTTTGGAGGTTGTATAAAAGACAATGTCCATAAGCCAAACTTTATACCGACCCATAATGCCTGTCTAACTGTGAATATAATATAGTATGGATGTTGTAGAAAGGAAATATGTCATCAAGTCCAACTTATACCCGAACCTAGAATGTATGTCTAATAGTTAATAGAATATAGTATTGTAGGTTGTATAAAGACATACGTTCCATCTAGTCCAACCTTTATACCTACCCAAATGTTGTCTAACAGTACATGGAACATAGTATTGGAGGTTGTATAAAGACATTACAACATCTAGTTCAATCTTTATACCCTCCCATAATGTCGTTATAAACAGTTACTAGGAACATTAGTATTGGAGGGTTGTTATAAAGGACATACGCATCTAGTGTCTAACCTTTATACCCTACCTATAATGTCTGTCTAACAGTTACATTGATTGGAGTTGTATAAAGAAATATGTCATCTACGTCTAAACCTTTTTATACCAGACCATAATGTCTGTCTAAAAGTTAATGAGTAAAATAGTATTGGCGGTTGGATAAAGGACATCTGTCCATTATCCAAACTTTATACCTTACCCAAATGCCTGTCGAACTGGACAAATAATAGAGTATTGGGTGTATAAGAAATATGTCCATCAGTCCACCTTTATACCCTACCTAGAAATGTCTGTCTAACAGTTACTAGTTAATATAGTATTGTAGGTTGTATAAAGGACATAAGTCTATCTAGTCCAACCTTTATACCTACCCATAATGTCTTGTAGAACAGTTACATAGTTAACATAGGATTAGAGGTTGGTTGTATATAGGACATACGTCCACTAGTCTAACATTTATTACCCTACCCATAAGTTGTATAACAGTTTACATAGTAACATAGTATGGAGGTTGTATAAAGACATCACGTACATCTATAGTCTAACCTTTATTACCCTACGAAAATGTCTGTCGAACAGTTAACATTAATTCCATAGTATTGGAGATTATATAAAGACATACAACCATCTAGTCCAACATTTATACCCTACCCAAAGGGCCCTATTTATAAAAGATCGGTATCGTTATCGTAAAATACCGATCGTTATCGTAAAATAACGACGGTTTTTCCCGATAACGACCGATATTACAGCTACACGACCGGTATTTAACGATATCAGTAAATACCGGTCGGATCAGTAAATAACGCGTCGTTACGGTAAAAACCTGTCGTTATTTTACGAAACGATCGGTTATTTTACGATAAACGATAAGATCTTTTATAATAGGGCCATAATGTTGTGTAATAGTTACTTTATTTTTCTTTACTTTGTTTAGCATGCCTGTGCTTACTAAGCGCAGCCTCCATGTCCCATGAAAATGTATTTGTTCATGCTCATTTTTCCACATTAAAGCAGATGAAATTTAATTTCTGCATTGTATGGGAATGTGTTTATCTTGCCCCTCACTGTCAAGGAAATGATAGTAATGTGTTTGAAAGGAAGGAGGCGAACAAGATCTTATGATATAAAATTGAGGGTGATCTAATCTCTGGGTCAAGCCAAATAATTACAAACAAGCAGGAAACTCTTGAGGGTTTTTTATGGGCTGGACCTCATAGGAAATTCATTTGGGTCATGGCAGGACTTATTAAAATGATTTTTAGTAAATTGTGGTCCATAAGAATAGATTGAGGGGCTTAAAGGGGAAGTTTAGCATTATACATAAGCTTTTCAAAAACAAAAACAATTGTGTTTTTTATGCAATGGACCATCGGTTATTTATGGGTATAAATAAATATTTGAAAAATTACCTACTTTCTGTTTTCAGATCCATAATAGTATCTGTTCATGACTCAGTCTTGGGGTTAAATCAGTGCTCAGTAGAGATCGAGCATGTTTGACCAATCCAACAGCCAATCAGAGAAATGATACTACAAGGAAGTAGTGCTCCTGCGGAAAAAAGAAAGGGCCCGTCACAGAACATGAAATGGCAGCTCCAATACTGACCACAGCAAAGCATAACAAATGTCTAAATATTTTTTTTTTAGATAGTATTTGAGGTAAATAAAGACATACATCGTCTAGTCCAACCTACTCAGCAATACCCACATTTCTGTCTAACGTGATCTTAAAAAAAAAAAAAACAGGAAGAAGGAGTAAATAATTCCTTCCTGACAATGGCAATCGGAAAATTTCCTGGATCAACTCTACTTTATGTATCAATACCAGTAACTTGTACCTTCCTTGTGAATGAAACTCATCCAGCTTTTTTTTGAGACCTGACCAAGGAACCTGCACAACGTCACTTGGAAGACAGTTCATAGCTTTACCGTTCTCACAGTGAAAAAACCCTTTTCCCAACTCTAAGTAGGTATCAAATACCAGTTAATTGTAACATCCCTTGTTTGCAGAAAAACTCATCCAGCTTTTTATAAACTGACAATGAAACCCGCATAACAACGGTCCACTCGAGACAGTCCATAAGCTTTACCGTTCTCACAGTGAAAACCCTTTCTGAACTTCGTTTCTATCATGTGTCTTCGGGATGTCCACAGGTCCTTTGAAACATGTTCTATTGGCGAACATGCCACAGATAGTTTATTGTATGGCCCGTTAATGTATTTATACACAGTAATATATCACGCAAGCGCCTTTTCTCCAGCGTTACAAATGTAACTTATCCGTATCCATAATTTTGACTTTCTTTGAACCTTTCCATTTCCAAGAGGTTCGTTTTGACACATGATTTCAAAAACTTTTTAAACGAAATTAAGGCTCAAGGAGTTTATGACCAACTGTTACCCTGAGGAATGTCTATGTCTGTTATGCTGTCTGTCTCTTCGGCAGGATATGTCTACCCGAGGAAGTGGCAATGTACTGTTTAGACCTCTGTTCTCTTTGCAGGATATGTCTACCTGGGGAATGGCTATGTTATGTTTAAGGACTGTCTTGTCTCGTTGCAGATACTGTCTACCCTGGGGAATGTCTATTAATGTTTAATGACCGTCTGGTCTCTTTGCAGGAATAATGTCTACCCTGGGGAATGGCTATGTATATAGTTTAATGACCGTCTGTCTCTTGCAGGAATAATGTCTACCCTGGGGAATGGCTATGTCTGTGTACTGACGTCTGTCTCTTTGCAGGAATACTGTCTACCCTGGGGAATGACTATGTCCTGTTTACTGACCTATGTCTCTTTGCAGAAATACTGTCTACCTGGGGAATGTCTAGACATTTACTGACCGTCTGTCTCTTTGCAGGAATACTGTCTACCCTGGGGAATGTCTATGTAATGTTTAGGACTGTCGTTTCTTTGCAGGAATTACGATCTACAAAAAAACAGGCATTGAGACAGATGTAGAGCATGCTAATGTTTAGTGACCGTCTGTCTATCTTTGACAGGAATACTGTCTACCCTGGGGAATGTCTATGTCCTGCTTTAATGACGTCTTGTCTCTTTGGAGAATTACTGTATACATGGGGAATGTCTATGTCCTGTTTAAGGACCGTCTGTCTCTCTTGCAGGAATACTGTGCTACCCTGAGGGGAATGGCTATGGTACTGTTTACTGACCGTCTGTCTCTTTGCAGGAATACTGTCTACCCTGGGGGATATTGGGGATGGCTGTTTAATGGACCGTCGTGGGTCCTTTGCAGAATACTGTCTACCCTGGGGAATGGCTATGTCCTGTACTGACCGTACGGATCTCTTTGCAGGAATACTGTAGAAGTCTAGACCCTGGGGAATGGCTAATGTACTGTTACGACCGTGCTGTCTCTTTGCAGAATACTGTCTACGCTGGGGAATGGCTATGTACTTCCTTTAATGCAGTCTGTCTACTTTGCAGGAATACTGTCTATCCCTGGGGAAAATGGGTATGTACTGTTTACTGACCGTCGCTCTTTGCAGGAAACTGTCACCGCTGGGGGACATGGCTATGTCTGTTTATGACCGTCTTGTCTCTTTGCAGAATACTTCGACGCCTGGGGAATGGCTATGTCATGTTACGAACGCTCTGTCTCTTTTGACAGGTAATACTGTCTTCCCTGGGGAATGGCTAAGTCCTGTTTAATGACCGTCTATCTTTTGCAGAATACTGTTGTCTACCCTGGGGAAGGATATGTACGTTTAATGACAGTCTGTCTCTTTGCAGAAGTACCCGGTATACCTGAGGGATAATGGCTTGTCCTGTTTACTGACCGTCTGGATCATTTGCAGGGAATACTGTCTACCCTGGGGAATGGCTATGTTCTGTTAATGCCGTCTGTCTCTTTGCAGGAATACTGCTACTGGGGAATGGCTATTCCTGTTAATGACCGTCTGTCTCTTTGCAGGATACTGTTTTACCCTGGGAATGGCTATGGTCCTGTTTTATGACCGTCTGTCATTTTGCAGGCATACTGTATTACCCTGGGGAATGACTATGTCCTGTTACTGACCGTCTGTCTCTTGCAGGAATACTGTCTACATGGGGAATGTTAGGTACTATTTACTGGGACCGTCTGTCCTTTGCAGGAGGAAATACGGTCTACCCTGGGGAAATGTCTATGTACTCTGTTTAGTGAATCGTCTATGTACTCTTTGCAGGAATACTGTCTACCCTGGGATGTTAAATGAGTACTGTTTAGTGACCGGTCTGTCTCTTTGCGGGGAATATGTCTACACTGGGAACGGGATAACTCTGTCTATGTCCGGTTTAATGGACCGTCTGTCTCTTTGTAGAATTACTGCTACCCCTTGGGAATTGGCTATGTCTGTTAATGACCTTCGTCGCTTTTGCAGGAATACTGTGCTACCCTGGGGATGGCTATGCTACTGTTACTGACCGTCTGTCTCTTTAGCCAGGAATACTGTCTACCATGGGGAAAATGGCTATGTCCTGTTTACTGACAGTATGTATCTTTGCAGGAATACTGATCTACCCTGGGGAATGGGCTATGTCTGTTTACTGACGTCTGTCTCTTTGCAGGGAATACTGTCTTACATGGGGAGATGGATATGTTACTGTTTAATGACCGTCTGTTCTTTGCAGAACTAATGTCTACGCTGGGGAAAATGGCCTATGTACTGTAATGGACCGTCTGGTCTCTTTGCAGGAATACTGTCAACCCTGGGGCATGGCTATGTACGTTTACTGACCGTCTGCTCTTTGCAGGAATAATGTCCTACCTGGGGAATGGCTAGTATGTCCTGTTACTGACCGTCGTCTATTTGGCAGGATACTGTCCTACCCTGGCGACGGAAAGGCATGTCCTGTACCTGGACCGTTCTGCTCTCTTTGCAGAATACTGTCTACCCTGGGGAATGGCTAGTCATGTGTAATGACCAGTCTATCTCTTTGCAGAAATATGTCTAACCTGGGGAGGCTATGTGACGTTTGACCTCTGTCTCTTTGCAGGAAATTACTGTCTACCCTGGGGAATGCTAGTCCTGTTTACTTGACCGTCGTATCTTGCAGGAAACTGTCTACCATGGGGAAGGGCTATGTTCGTTTAATGACGTCTGTCTCTGTTGCAGGAATACTGTCTACCCTGGGGAGATGGCCTATTGTGCCTGTTTTAATGACGTAGGTCTCTTTGCGAGGAATATGGTCTTACCCGGGGAATGGCTATGTCCTGTTTACTGACCGTCGTTCTTTGCAAGGAATACTGTTCTACTCTGGGGAAAGGTCTATGTCATGTTTTTACTGAACCGTCTGTCTCTTTGCAGGAAATACTGTTCTACTGGGGAATGGCTATGTACTATTACTGAACGTATGTCTTTTGCAGGAATACTGTCTACCTGGGGAAGGCTATGTCCTGTTTACTGACTGTCGGTCTCTTTGCAGGAATTACTGTCTACCCTGGGGAATGTCTATGTTCTGTTACGGACCCGTCGGTCTCTTTGACAGGAATACTGTCTACCCTGGGGAAGGGCTATGTACTGTTTTACTGAACATCTGTCTCTTTGCAGGAATACTGTCTACCCTGGGATATGGTATGTCCTGTTTACTGACGTCTGTCTCTTTGCAGGAAGGAGGAATACTGTTACCCGGGATGAAATGGTCTTGTACGTTACTGAACCGTCTGTCTCTTTGACAGGGATACGTCTACCCTGGGAATGCTATCGTCCGTTATTGGCTGCAGACAGAAAAAGAAATTGCGCCCAGCAGAGATAATGACAAAGAATTTGGCCGTGTGCGATCTGGGATTTCATGTAAGTGACTTATTGACCGAATGGCTATCTATTTGGTGGGGATAGATATAATACACAATCTATAGCATAATGGCTAAAAAATGATTACAGATTAACTGAGCCTTTTACCAGGGCCGTCTGTTCATGGACAGACACATTAAAATGAATGTGGTAGTCAGTTCACCATATAACTTTAATTCTGATTTTAAGGTTCCAACTCGTGCTTCTACCTCAGGCTGAAGGTTTCATTGTAAATGGTTCAACGTGACAAATCTCAAGACATGTCTGGGCTAACTGTTCTACCTTCCAAATGGCTGATTGGTCACAAGGGAACATGGGAACAGTGCTGTGCTTAGAAGGAGCCCGGATTTTAAGAATAAAGTTTTAACTCACTGTACCCAAGACGTGGATTCCAGCTGCTCTTAACTGTTAACCCTTAATACCCCGGCCAGCCAGGACATACAATGTTGGGACCAATTCTGAGCCATATCTGTTACTAGAACCAGGGAGAGATGAAAAAGTGTATGTGTGTATCATGGGGACTTAGATGAAGCAGCCAATACAAATGCAGAATGCTTCTACTAACATATTACACGTGGATAGTGGTCTTCATGATCTACTTGGTGATCTTCACTAGCCGGATTCTATCACTGGCACACTCACTGCCATAAGGGGCAAAAACCAGGTGGGTGGAGTGATCACTATGTAGAACTGGTTTCTGGAATCTGATATAGTAGCGGAGCCCTCTCTCTGGAATCACATGTGATCCCAGGCTGGAGTTAAAAGGGGCAGAATTGTTAATGTTTAAACCGCCCATAAAACAATGGAACACAAATGTATTACTGAGTTCTCAACAGTCCACATGTAGAAAATATTGATCTTCTCAACGTAGCACCGTCACTCTATCACAAGCTGCAAACTGAATCAGTGGGCCAGCAATTTTTGCAACCTAAGCTTATTTGCGATCTTTAGATACGCCCACATACTTTATACGCATGTCTTATCTACAATACTGTAACAATTTAGGTAGGTTTGTTAAAATACTGAATACTACTAATTCTTAACAATAGAAGAAAATCAGTTTACCAGACAAACCATTTGCCTTCAAACGCATTGATTTTTCTAAGTACACTTGGGCAAAGTTTTGAAGGAAAATTGGCAGCATACTGTAGGTTGTTCCAAACATTTTGGGACACATACAAAGACCTTTGGATGTAGGCTACATGAAACCTTGTCACTGAGGTTGTGGAATGCCTTATAGCCTATAGGATGCTTGGATGGACAGGCAGAATATCCTGTATACCTGTGATTGCATATAATGTGTGGCGTATAGTGTTTGGTTGTAATCATTGTGTAGTTGGTGGAGGAGACGGGGGCATTTTTTTGTTGGTTGTGGGGGCTGGAGTTTTTTTGGGTTGTCTCGTGTGACTGTAAATTAATGATGCTGAGACTGGATAGGGCTCTGTGTGTCATATTCCTGCATGGAAAGATAGTTCTTCAAATGTAGGATCATTGTCCTAATGCAGAATACATTGGGGCCAGTGAGATGCCTCTCTGATGGAATTTCTCTCATTTAAGAGACCATTACCCCATATCCATTTGCATGTATATCCACTGAACACAGTCACCGATTATTCTACCGCTCTCCATTAAAGATGAGAGGCCCGGTTTCGAACCGGTTTACCTTCTGAACTGAACTGAATTGTGAGAATTACCAGTATTAATATTAATACTATACTGTAGTTCTGGTGGTACAGGGTCCTATATAATATTGAGAATTACTGGTATTAATACTACTGTAGTTCTGGTTGGTACAGGGATACTATATATGTTGAGAATACTGGTATTAATACAATACTGTAGTTCGGTTGGTACAGGGATACTATATAATATTGAGAATTACTGGTATTAATAATATACTGTAGTTCTGGTTGGTACAGGGATACTATATATATTGAGAATTACTTGTATTAATACATATACTGTAGTTCTGGTTGGTACGGGATACTATAAATATGAGAATTACTGGTATTAATACATATACTGTAGTTCTGGTTGGTACAGGGGATACTATATAATATTGAGAATTACTGGTATTAATACATATATGTGAGTTCTGGTTGGACAGGGATACTATAGAATATTGAGAATTACTTGGTATTAATACATATACTGTAGTTCTGGTTGGTACGGGATACTATATAATATGAGAATTACTGTATTAATACATATATGTAGTTCTGGTTGGTACAGGGATACTTATAATATTGAGAAATTACTGGTATTAAAACATATACTGTATTTCTGGTTGGTATGGGATATATATATATTTAAGAATTACTGGTATTAATACATATATGTAGTTCTGGTTGGTACGGTGTACTATAAATATTGAGAATTGACTGGTATTAACATCTACTGTAGTTCTGGTTGGACGGGATACTATATAATATCGAGAATTACTGGTATTAAACATATACTGTAGTTCTGGTTGGTACGGGGATACTATAAATCTTGAGAATTACTGCTTTAATACAAATACGGTAGTTCTGGTTGGTACGGGATACTTATAATATTGAGAATTACTGGTATTATACATACACTGTAGTTCTGGTTGGTTACAGGTCCTACAATTTTGAAAATTCGGTATTAACATATATGTAGTTCGTTGGTACGGGGATACTTAAATAATATGAGAATTACTGGTATATACATATACTGTGTTTCTGGTTGGTACGGATACATAATATGAGAATTATGGTATTAAAGATACTGTATTTCTGGTTGGTAAGGGATACTATATAATAATGAGACTTACTGATTATACATATACTGTAGTTCTGGTTGATCGGGGATACTTTTTGATTTCCATTTAGAATCAGAAGGAATCTCTCCCCCACCCCCCCCCACCCCTTTTTTTTGTTTGGGTTTTTTTTTCTTCCCCTGGATCAACTGTTAGGTAGGGTTTAAAAAGGAGGGTGAAAAGGTGACTCGTGTAGATGGACGTACAGTAGTCTATCCAACCTCAATTACTAATGTAAAACCTGACCAAGCCAATTGGACATGATTTCTTTCAAATTTGCCCCATTTGGCCCCAATTGCCAGTTGAACCTTCTCTATCATGAAATGATTATAAAGAATCAAGTGTTAAAGGTGTAAAGAAGATAAGACTGAAACCCAGTAATGATTTATTGTTTCAACCTCGTAGCCATAGGAAGTTAGACAAGTTACTGAAGTCAACAAAATACCATTCATTGGCTTTGTACCACCTCTGCTTTAGCAGGTAGAGATTTAGGACCAGGGTACCAGCCAATGAACATGAACGTTGTTGACCAGCTCCACAAACCGTATGAGGAAGATTTATAAAGGTTCGTTTATCGATAAGGTCTGATATGACCACTAGTGGTGGCCTTTTTTCAATGCTGATTTTTTTCTCAATGATGATATTTTTGCTCCTGGATTTTTTGCTATAAAATTGATGAAGACTGCTGAGTCTCTGCCCTTATCTCTGTTACGTTGGAACTTTAGTACGGTTTGTAAACCATTTTTGTTTTCCTTTAAGTGACAGAAAACCGTTCACCATTGTTTCTGTTTCAGTCACCGATGGTGTTTGGATGGAATGCCTGCCGTTGGTATGGGTTTGCCGGGTTCTTCTTTGGTTGCGGAAGCCTCATTACATTAACGGTAGTGAGCTTGGATAGGTACTTCAAGATCTGCCATCTTAGATATGGTGAGGTCCATTGCTAGAATAAAAGGCGATACTGGCCCATATATATTATATATATTGTTATTGTATATAAAAATATATGTATATAACATCAGGTTATCGTATATAATATACATTATATATATAATATCAGATTATTGTATGTGAAATATATAAATATATATACATAATACCAGCTTATCGTATATAATATACATTTATATGATAAATACAGTTATCGTATATAAATACATTTATATAGTATAATATCAGGTTATCGTATATAATATACATTTTATTGTATAATCATAGATATGTATTGTAATGAAATATATTAAACATATTATATATAAATACCAGCTTATCGTATATAATATACATTTATATATATAATACCAGCTTATCGAATATAATATACTTTATATCTATAATATCAGGTTATCTTATTAATAACATTTAATCTTATATCAGGTTATCTATATAATATACATTATATATATAATATCAGATTATTGCATGTGAAATATATAAAATATATATATATATAATAGCAGATTATCGTATATAATATACATTTATATGTATAATATCAGGTTATTGATATATATATAATTATATATATATAATATCAGGTTTCGTATATAATATACTTTATATATATAATATACAGGTATATCGTATATAATAACATTTATATATAATATTCAGGTTATCGTATATAATATACATTATATGATAATCAGGTTATCGTATAATATACATTTATATATTAATTATCGTTAGTATTATATATACATTTATATATATAATATCAGATTATTGTATGGAAATATATAAAATATATATATATACCAGCTTATCCTATATAACTATATTTATATGTATAATATCAGGTTATCGTATATAATAACATTTATATGTATATATCAGGTTATCGTATATTAATGTACATTTATATGTATAAATCAGGTTACGTATTATAATATATACATTTATATACATATCAGATTATTGTATGTGAAATATATAAAATATATATATATAATACCACTTATCGTATAAATATACTTTATATGAATAATATCAGGTTATCGTATATAATATACATTTATATATATAATATCAGATTATGTATGTAAATATATAAAAATATATATATATATATACCATATATAATCGTTATTATAAATACATTTATATGTATAATATCAGGCTATCGTATATAATATACATTATATGTTATAAATATCAGGTTACTATTTAAATACATTATATGTATAATAATCAGGTTATCGTATAAAATATACATTTATATATATAATATCAGGTTATCGTATATATATAAATTTATATGTATAATATCAGGTTATCGTATATAATTATTTACATTTTATGTAGATATTAAGGTTATCTTATATAAATAAACATTTATAGTAAATATCAGGTTATCTATATAATATACATTTATATGTAGAATATCAGGTATCGTATATAATATACATTTATATGTATTAAGATCAGGTTAGGGATCTAATATACATTTATATGTATAAAATATCAGGTTGGTATTTCGTATTAATATAATTTATATGTATAATATCAGGTTATCGTATATAATATACATTTATATGTATAATATCAGGTTATCGTATATAATATAGTGGATAATGCACTCTCTACAGTAAATTATAAGGATATAAGAAGTCACCGAGGAGTTCTGTGACTATATAAAAGCACTCGGACGCAGGGCAAGTGTTTTTATACAGAGCACGAAACTCTGAGATGACTTATCATATTCATATAATTTACTGTAGGGGGTGCAATATTGATTATAATCTACCTTTTCTCCATAATTTAAAGACTGACCTGAGAGCCTACCTGTGAATTTAATCACAGAACAACCCCCAGCCCCCATGTGCTACAGACTGACATGCCCCACTCACCCCTGCAGTACCCACACACACACACACACATACAATCCCCCATTACCTTAAGCTGAAGATTTCCACACAAACTTTCAGTTTCAAGCGTAAGGAAGCTGCATCAGTAACTAATTATTGCCACATTCCAGGGGTGTACCTGCAGGAGATTGGAGGTCGGACCCCTGACTCTTCTCTAAGATATCTTTCTTCTTCCGCGATCAGCCGTTTTAAACAGCTGAATGAAACATATGAATGAATGAAACATACACACGCGATCAGCTGTTTAAAAGACCGGACCCGAACTTCTGGTTCAGTTCCGGAAGTTCGGGTCTATCTTTTAAACAGCTGATCGCGTGTGTATGTTTCAATTATACGCGCGATCAGCTGTTTAAAACAGCTGATCGGGGAATAGTTCTTCAACTTGTCGAGGGCCCTACTACTGTCCGGGCCCCCCGTGGTCACGGGGATGGCAGGGGTGGCGGGGTTAGTAGTTACGCCACTGCCGCATTCTGTTTCTCGGGTCTCCTCCTCCTTGTGCCTTAATCAGCGTCTGCTATGTTCTTATCTCTGGGCAGCTGCGAGTTGACCCGGGTACATGAGACCACATCGCACATGTGATTAAGGTGTGAGGATGGGGAGACCAGAGAACCCAAAAGATGAAATCAAATAAAATAGTATTCAATGAATATAAAAAATTATATAAAATACGTCATGACTCCTGAGATATTGATTGAAGAACGGAAGGTAAGGCATTGCTCCTTGTCTTCAATCAATACATTAAAGGAACATGCTTTCCAGGGTACATCATTGCCAACAGATTCTTGTACAAGTCATTCTGAATTGAGAGATCCAGTATGATAACTAGTGAAATGTCTTCAAGAACTAAACTTCTAGTCCAGTTGATCTAATTGAATACAACAGATATATTACTTTTCAAGTGAACTATTCCTTTAAAAGAACTTTTCCGTAGTGTAGGGCAGCCCACCCCCAACCAACAATTTATTTTTGTAAAATCAGCACAAGAAGCATATTTATGCTCCTTCATTCCCTTAAATGATTGCATAGCTGGCAGCCCTCTCTACTGCTTTCGGCAAGCAGAGAACCGGGAGCAGAGAGCCGAGGGAACGAAGGAGCGGTTGTGGTTGGGCTGGGGTGCCCTACACTATGGAAAAAGTTTATATTTGGGGTGGACATACCCTTTAAAATGTAATTTCATATGCCAAAATAAATATTTTGGTGCCCCAGTTATTTGTTGACAGATAAGTAGCGCAAAACTTAACAAACCGGCTTTTGAATCGCTAGAACATTTGCCAATGGCGCTGTGCTCTAAAATCTTCAGGTTAATGTGGGTTTTAGATGAATTTGGGCCATATTGAATCTCCCCCTATATTTTCTATGTGATTGCTACCCAAAGATACTCACAAATTGTTTCCAGTACAAAAACATTTCAATTCCTGCCCCTACACAGCGAGAGTGAGATTCCCCCAGAAAGGAATTCTCCAATCACTATGACTGCATATTCGTAAGGATTATTATTGTATAGATTCGTTTTCTGGTTAGGTTCTTCCTCTTGATAAATGGTACAGTGAATGTACCAGTGAAAGTCATTGCTGTAATGGTTTGTAATATAAGATTGTAATATTTGGCTTGTTCATTTGCAGGCATGTGGCTGAAACGACGTCATGCGTTTATTAGCCTGGCAATAATCTGGATTTATGCATCCGTTTGGGCTACATTGCCATTGGTCGGAGTAGGGAATTATGCACCAGAACCCTTTGGCACCTCATGTACTCTGGACTGGTGGTTGGCCCATTCATCAGTAAAAGGCCAAATATTTGTCTTGTCCATGCTCATCTTCTGCCTATTGCTTCCAACTGCTGTGATTGTTTTTTCCTATGCCAAGATTATTGCCAAAGTGAAGTCATCTGCTATAGAAGTGGCCCACTTTGATACACGGAACCAAAATAATCACTCACTGGAAATCAAACTGACAAAGGTAAGTTGCCATTATATTTATTACTTCTATATCGATTTCGTAAAGGTAGAATATGTATGTATGTGCTTTTTATGTGATGTGGGGATCTAGATATATGTTCACATGGCAGCTGACATGGTATGTTTCTCATAGTAACTGAACCCTGCTTGTAGCATATTTATTTTATTTCCATATCCCATAATATTGCACATTCATACTATACAGGAAACTAGGAATAAAATGGCTTCTTTCTGTGGAAATCCTTAAAGGGCAGAAAAAGTTAAAGAAAATTTCATGTTTTTTTATTTTTAATAAAACTGAATCCTAAAATTCTAAACTAAACATATTATTATGGCCTGGGGTTTATTTTGTTAAAATTTGATGTTATTAAATTTTCCGCTTATTATAATATACTATATACATAAACAATATAGATGAGGCACAGGAACCCAGAATAAGTTTCAAATATTTAAGGATGAATCTGGCACATATAAGCCCAGGTGCTGGTATTACATAACATGAATATGGTCAAAAAACAGAGAAAAGAGTAAACCGCACTCAGAAATGCTAAATAATTATAAAAACCCTTTAATGGGGGGACCATACAGGTCAAAAATGGGGTACAAAGATACAGACCAGACATAGAGTTAAAATCTTAAAACCAAATCACATAAAGGTATCCCACTCAATATCATAGTAAAGTGACAAGTGCACAAATATCAAACATCACAAAATCCCTCACCCCACAATGTCTTGCAGTCAGGAACCAGTCTAAGATCAGTACAGACTTATCTGTCTAGGAGTGCTGCCATATCAGACACAGTCAGGGGGTCCAAATATAGAGGGAGCTGGTATGTGAGGGGATACCCGCTAGCCAACCGAAGAGGTAAATCCCCTGTTTTTTTGACTATTATATATATACTAAACATGGAAATTACCCAGAAGTCTCTGTTTCCTATTAGCACACTGTATGCTTGAAGGGTAGTAGCAAAGCCTTATTCTCTCCCTTTCAGTTAATGTATTAGTCATGTCTTGGGATGGCCGGTTCGCGGATCCGAACCCGGATCCGCCGCGGATTTATCCCGTTCACAAATGGCGGATTTTCCGGATTTTCCGAACTTCCGAACCGCGGATTTCTTGTATTTTCGAAAATTTCCAAAAATGCGGGAAATCTCGTTTTTTCGAAAATTTTACGAAATTACGATTACTTGTATTTTCGAAAATTTTCGAAATTACGAGATTTCCCGCATTTTCGAAAATTTTCGCAAATACGAGAAATCTCGTAATTTCAAGGATATTTTTCCTTTTAATGGGTCCGCTCGCAGATTTTCGAATTTTCGGATTTTTTCAAAAATTCGCGGATCCTCGAACGGACCGGATTTTGCGAAGTTCGGACATCTCTAGTGATGTCTCACTGTGGGCGCTTCACACTGCAAAACCAGAGGCCTGCACTACACTGATGGTTCAATAAAACCGAGACCGGTCTGTAGTTGGCTCTCTGGTTTTGCATTTAGCTTGTGGAATTCTGTAAAAACCTTTTTTTAAGGAATAGATTTCCTGAAACTGCCATGGAACCATGAAAATTACCCAGAAGTCTCTGTTCCTTATTTTCATATGCTTGAAGGGGAGCTGCAAAGCCTTATTCTCTCCCTATTTTATTTAATGCATTAGTGACATCTATAATATACTAATGTAATAATTGTTATCCTTCATTCTGCACTTTTCCCACCAGGTGGCAATGTTGATCTGCGCAGGTTTTCTTATTGCTTGGATTCCTTATGCAGTTGTATCTATGTGGGCAGCATTTGGAGAACCAGACTCTATTCCCATTGAATTTTCTGTGGTACCCACAATGCTTGCAAAGTCAGCAGCAATGTATAACCCAATTATTTATCAAGTCATTAACTGCTCATTCCCCTGCAGCAAAAATAAGAAGTCACGTCAAAAGACTAATTCTAGGTATGTTGGGATAGCGACCGTTCCTATAATTTAAATATCCAAATATATATATATACATTTGTACAGCTATAAACATTGGTTACTGATGGCATTAGTTTTAACCTCTGCTGAGTGATGTCATGTGTGTCACACTACAGTGATGTCATGTGTGTCACACTACAGTGATGTCATGTGTGTCACACTACAGTGATGTCATGTGTGTCACACTGATAATTAGAAAATGTATCTCCTGCATAAAGCACAACCTTCAGACTTTCTCATGAACAATGAAGAATTACAATATTTATGGGTATTGAAGAAATCTTTTAAGAAAACAAGCATCAGGTTTTAATAGCAGACAAGGTCTAAATTACTTTTGCCATTAATTGTCGTATCAGGTACATTTGAACACATTTTATCTCATTCTCAGGATCTACACAATAAGTTCAATCAAGAGGTCAACAAGTTTGACTGAATAAAAATCTCTGGATCCGAAGACTGCGACACAATCACTGTATAGGGAGATTTTCTGAATATTAAAAAAAGTATTTTAAATACATATTTATTTTCCTATGTTTGTACATGATAAAATGACACTGTAGATTTATTTTATAGTTGTTTTATCCTGAACCAAATAAACAATGCACTAAGTTTCCCCATTTAACTCACCCGTAAAATGCAGGAAATGGATGAAGATAAACCTTGCCAGCCTGTAGGGGAGGTTCTCTGGTTAGTTTCCAGCCCAGATCCTATTCAGTTCTGCTGAATGTTAGGAACTTTTTGGAACATTATATATCCAGAGAGTTTATCGATTATTCAAAAATATTCAATATCGAACACAGAACATTCTATATCGGACTTCCAATATTCAATATCAAACATAGAATATTCTATATCGGACATTCCACTCTTCATTCCCACATAGAATATTCTATATCGGACTTCCAATATTCAATATCAAACATAGAATATTCTATATCGGACTTCCAATATTCAATATCAAACATAGAATATTCTATATCGGACTTCCAATATTCAATATCGAACATAGAATATTCTATATCGGACTTCCAATATTCAATAGATAACATAGATGTTCTATAAAAAACGGACTTCGCTATAATTCAATATATCGAACATAGAATGTTCTATAACGGACTTCCTATAATCAATATCGAACATAGAATATTCTATAACGGACTTTCAATATTCAATATCGAACATCAGAATATTCTATAACGGACTTTCAATATTCAATATCAAACATAGAATATTCTATATCGGACTTTCAATATTCAATATCGAACATAGAATATTCTATATCGGACTTTCAATATTCAAACATAGATATTCTATACCGGACTTTCAATATTCAATATCAAACATAGAATTCTATATCGGACTTTCAATATTCAATATCAACATAGAATATTCTATATCGGACTTTCAATATTCAATATCAACATAGAATATTCTATATCGGACTTTCAATATTCAATATCGAACATAGAATATTCTATATCGGACTTTCAATATTCAATATCGAACATAGAATATTCTATATTGGACTTTCAATATTCAATATCAAACATAGAATATTCTATAACGGACTTCAATATTCATATCAACATAGAATATTCATATCGGACTTTCAATATTCAATATCGAACATAGAAATATTCTATAACACTTTCAATATTCAATATCGAACATAAGAATTCTATAACGACGACTCAATATTCAATATCGAACATAGAATATTCTATATCGAACTTCCAATATTCAATATCGAACAAGAATATTCTATATCGGACTTCCTATATTCAATATCGAACATAGAATGTTCTATATCGGACTTTCAATATTCAATATCAACATAGAATATCTATATACGACTTTCAATATTCAATATCAAGATGAAACATAAATATTCTATACTCGGACTTTCACAATATTCAATATCAAACATAATATTTATCAACGACTTTCAATATTACATATCAAACAAATATTTCTATTATCGACTTTCAATATTCACATATCAAACATAGAATTTCTATATCGGACTTTCATATTCAATATCGACAAGAATTTCTAATACGGACTTTCAATATTCAATATCGAACATAGAATATTCTATAATCGGACTTTCAATATTCAATATCGAACATAGAATATTCTATAACGGACTTTCAATATTCAATATCAAACATAGAATATTCTATAACGGACTTTCAATATTCAATATCGAACATAGAATATTCTATAACGGACTTTCAATATTCAATATCAAACATAGAATATTCTATAACGGACTTTCAATATTCAATATCGACATAGAATATTCTATAACGAGCATTTCAATATTCAATATCGAACATAGAATATCTATAACGACTTTCAATCTTCAATATCGACCTCAGACATTCTATATCGGACTTCCAATATTCAATATCAAATGTAGAAAACAATTGACTACTATTGTGTTCGTTTTTTTTCTGATTTTGAAACGAAACTCAAGGTTTTCATACATCTTGACCAGCCATGTTCTGTGGAGCAGTAAACAGGGGAAGATAAATTAATATTTAACAGAATTTATAAGAAATTATTAGAACAGACGTCCTGCTGTACCATCTACTGTAAACTTTTGTAGAACAGTGCGCTGACCAATAAGAATGCCAATAAGAATAGTGGCTATGCCGTTTCAACCCATTGGCTTGCCCCAGGAAACAAGCAGAGCGAACTAGCATTAGAAATGTCACAGGAATATTGCCAGTGCTTGAAGGCAAGCCCGAGGGGTGGACCTAGTGATTTAGGATCCCGCTCTGGGTGCTTTATTAGGAGAGGGGTGGGTGTGTAACTGTATAGTACAATATGTTTACCCTATATTCTGAGCTACCTGTGTTTGCCTTTGTGACCAGATCTAATATTTGAACATTCTGAACTAGTTGGCAATTTTGCTTGGAAGAGTTACCGGTATTTCGTTCTTGGTGACCCTAAGCCCTGTAGAGAGGAACTGAGAGGTAAATAGGTGGAATAGAAGGAAACCAGAAGAGGGGATTGTTGGAGGAAATTTAAGCTAAAGTTGAGATTGAAGGTAGAGAATTCTTGTCATTGAATCTATAGAAAAAGAATCATGATCTTCCATGGCAGATGAAATACTGATCAGGGGGAAATATATATTACAATGATATCAGTCATTCCCAATACCATGGGTTCTTATTAGCCATGAGCAACGTGAACATGAATGACCAACTATTACTGGTATTTGACTGCTACGTTACTATTTTGTTGTTGTGAAATACCCACACGCTCTGTAAAAACCATAATGGTGCACCAATAGGCAATACTGTGCTGTGGCAAAATGCCACATGGAAGAGTTATTTGGCACCAAGGTCTGTATTTTATGAAGCCCATGTGGCTGCAATATACGGGGGGTTTCCAATTAAAGCCTTTGTGCCGTACCATAGATGCGTGCACCTTATTGTACAGATATTGTACAGATTCTTTCCCCATCCTTACTGTGATCCAAAGCGAAAACTTGGCCAGCCATTTTAAAAGGAAATCTAAAGTCAAAGATCTCTATGTACATGAAAGGATGATCTTATTGGCGAGGGAATATAATTTACAGCAGGTTCTCATTAGGTGAGGAACTTGGGGTTTTTCAGACTGGTCTAAGAGAGGCCTGAGGCCTTATGAGGTCTCATAAACCGCAGTCCGTATTACAGTTGAGTGCCACACCGTACCTCTGTTTTACTATTGTTCCACAGGATAGGCTTTTCCTCTTCGCATCTGTATTGGAATGCAGTTTTGGAATAGCAAGCAGCATCTTTACCAGTACAGTATGAAATGTACCATTTTATTTCACTTTGATTATCGCCTAAAAATGGAAAACCATCACCTAAAATAACTGAAAGCCTGGTAGTCACTCCATGGCACACGTCACACCATGTCACACATCACATCATGCCACACATCACATCATGCCACACATCACACCATGCCACACATCACGCCATGCCGCACGTCACCATGCCGCACGTCACACCATGATATTATTTAGTGTTAGAAACTTATCCAGGCCTTTTTTAAAGCTATTCAATGAACTGGCCATTACCCAACATCTGCTGGTTAATACCACTATAAGTAACCGTTCGTTTCCAATTTTCACACATACACCTTTTTTATGTGCATCAGCACTAGGGACCGGCCTTAAGAAGAATAACAAGCTAAGGTATCATTCTTGTATGTTAGCCGCGTGTTGGTCACTTCTGAAATCATGTAAAGAAGAAATCATCTGTTAGGGTTTCCTGATGTCACTACAATCTTTCTATGTCAGGCAAGAACACAAGCAGGAATAAGCAGTAATAGTATCAGCAAGTCACTATTCACAGACCACAATCATCCGTCTGAGCTTTCTCATATTTGAGAACATTCCAGCCCGTTACCTGGATCCAGTACCTTTTGGAGTGAACATGATTTGAGAGAAAAAGCCAAGAAGTAGGAATGTGTATGTAGGCCTTTGGTTAAGGGAAGAGAGGAAAATCATTTTACCATTACAGAGTTCTGTTCTATTGTTTGAAAAGGATTTAAAAAAAAAATACTTCTTTGTAACAAAGTTTTATTTTGATACTGAAAATATAATAATTAGAATAATATTTACTTCCCCTTAAAGCCCCAACGCTAGAGCACGACGTTGCACCTGATAAAACCGCATCTGGCTCTATATGTAATCACAGTGTTACAATATTATTATAGGTCATAGCAGGATTCTTCTATACTGGAATACATTGTTGTATGCACTTTGTCCCATGCTGTTCTATTTTCTGAAAAAATCATAGTAGAACAATGAGCCTTGCACAGACCCTTACAACTAACCTTTTTATCAGAGGACAATATTCCAGCTTGTCTCCTGCCGTGGTATGGTCTGCTGTAAAGAGGATGCAGAGAAAGGACCCCTCGTGGGCCTGATGCAATAATAGGTGCAGATGTTTGCTTCTGCTAATAATCTGCAGGAACCAGTCACATGTTTTTCTAACTGCAGTGACCTAGTAAAAGCAATAAGATGTGATTTGTCGCTGCCCTCTTTGCATCAGCCCCATCATTCCTTAATGTTAACCCAAGATGTCAGGAGATATGAACGGCGAGTTGTTAGGGTGTTTTTACGCTCCTACACTACAGTATACAGTGGTGGAACTACTGCCCCATCACCAACCCTGTTTTTAACAGCTGATTGCGGACTTTTGGAGCACGGGCGAGGGTGTTTGTAGGGGACTGGGCGTCGCCCGCATTACACCCCTGACATTATCTACTGCATTATTTTAACTTGCCCATCTTGGTCATGGTGGGAATATAAGGTTATGTTACCTTAAAAATCATTGAGATTTTGTTATTTTTAATGTTTCCATCAAAGACTGGAAAGAGAACAAAGAAATTCAAGGTTTTCCCATCATTTTCCATATTCCATTCTGTCGAGGATTCTTAACATTGTTGATCGGCAAATACTTTGGCAAACCCCAATGTTAATAGCAGGGGAGTTATATGGTATTTGAAAAGCCTTTGAATTCCCAGTAAACAGGTTGCAGATTTTTAAAAATGTTCTCATTCAAAACACGTGGAGACTAGGTCCATTTCCTATTGAGGTTTGATAACAAATTCTATGCAAATGCCAAAAAGTCAATTCTCTCTTATGGTCGTCTTCATACATCTCCTCCATTGATGTTTATATTGAGTATCATCCACTGGTTTCCTCAACATCGAATAACATAGTAAGACCGTTTCAATAATATACATGGATGTTAAAGAACTGTTTTGTAGGACACAGAATGGATAATGTCTTTGGTAATCAGTCTTTGCTACTTTGTTCATGTACTGTATGAGTCAACACTATGGATGTCAGATAAAGGTTTAGATTATTTTGTGTTGAGAATCTCCCTTATTTAATGCGAGAATTCCTTGTTAATTATTCGAAAAAATATCAAAGTTGAAGAAGAGAATTGTTTTTATTCCCCAGCCAACAATATTAAGCAATAAAATGAATCCTCTGTTTCTATTCACATCCTTCATCATAACGGATTTTTAAAATAGATGTTTAAACCTGGCAACACGGCAAAAAAGTTTAGTGTACCTTTAAACGTGTAATGGTGGTTGCTGAAGTGGATATGTACATTTTTTTACAAACCCTTCAATGTGGCCAAGATCCTGAAGGATTGGAAATTGTACACAATCCAAAACAGCTCTGTTATAACTCATTATACTGTGTTGATTGAAGGACACAGGTCCCAAAGTGTTCCAACCCAAAACGAGGACCAAACTGCTAGGTCCTCACCACTGGATTAACCTTTGATTCCTGGTAACCATTCTTCAATGTTGATCACTGGTCACCAACTGTTCTAGGCCTGGAAGGTGGAAAGACATGCTTCTTGCTACGCTCATTTTCCATTGGTCAGGCCCTGGAACAAGCAAACAAGACTGGTGGTCACTACTTTGAAAAGCATTATCAGCGATAAGAGGTAAGAAACCCAGGGATGGGGACAATGTTTGTACCTGAGAGAGTGGTTTAGAACATGTAGGTTGTCCTTAAATAATGACGGTGAGTTAAATTAACAAGAAGTGATATTCTGTAAAAAGTCTCAGTTTTCCTTTCTGTTCCTTTATATTATCACATTTAATGTTAACTTGCTGAAAAACTTGCCTCTAGATGTCAAAATGTAGCCTGAGAAGGAAATACAAAAACAACCCTCAGGCTTCAGATATGTTGTTGCAATGTGCTTGAAAACCTGTTTCCCATTAAAATGTTTGTTTTTTTAAAAAAACCAATGGACGGAGGTTAGCATTGTCTAATGTTTATTCACATGAGCATTAAGTATTAACCCCTATAACATAAGTAAATATGCATGTTTCCCATTGCACTACACTGGATGTGCTCTCAGGGGGTTAAATGGCAGGATACCTGTTTTCTTCTTTTTATTTTTTATATTACTGAATTTCATAGAAGCATGAAAAGAATATTAAGGCTCGGATAATATTGTTATGCAATAAAAGTTAAATTACCCATTCATTACGAGATATTGAATCAAATATAAGTGATGTATTATTTCTTTTTAAAGGTGCATGCTGGGAGTTATAAACCCAAAAGAGCACTTACTGGTACAAGTAAATAAAGTTTATTAGACATCAGCAAGCACTCGGTTACTTGGTCTGAACCTGAGGTTTAGTCACTTACCTTCCCTCACCCCAACTCCAAATCCTGAGATTGCATTATTTTAGTACTGGAGTGGACATGCCCTTTAAAACAGTGAATTCTGGTTCAGTGTGAGGATGCATTGTTACTTTACTGCCCTACACAAAAGTGTGCTGTCAATCTGCAGCAACCATCAGATCAACTGCAGAAGATGAAAAAAGCTTGTGATTGGTTGCTGCACAGGGGTACTAAACCTGTAACATCTAACTTTTAAGATGAAATGTATATTAAATTGATTGAAATCACTCAGGTCATTATTTGCAGGGGTATGATGGGACAATATCACCCAAAGACAAGCAACGTAAAAGCACCAGAGAACACACCTATTCCCACACCCCAATTTACCAAGGCCAGTGCTGGGTTTTTATCATCCTATATAATAAACCCTAGTATGCGTCCGTGTTCCATGTGGTTGTGTGTCACTGCAGTTCCTATGGACTCACCACTAGAGGGAGAGTCTCTGCAGTTTCTATTGACTCACCACTAGGGAGAGTCTCTGCAGTTCCTATTGACTCACCCTGAGGAAGTGTCTCTGCATTTCCTATTGACTCACCACTAGAGGGGAGGGTGTCTGCAGTTCCTATTGACTCACCAATAGAGGGAGAACACACGGAAACACACGGAGGGTGAACAGCAATTAAACAGACTGCAGGTAAGGTTTGCTTGGGACAGGGGCCCCTGGATTTAGGGACAAAGGGCCCCTGGATTTGGGACAGAAGGCCCCCGGATTTGGTATAGAGGGGGCCCCCTGGTTTTGGGGACAGAGGTGGGGCCTTGGATTTGGTACAGAGGGGGGGCCTTGGATTTGGAACAGAGGGGGGCCCTGGATTTGGGACAGAGGGGGGCTGGATTTTACAGAGGGGGGACTCTGGATTTGGGACGAGGGGGCCCCTGGCCTTGGACAAAGGGGGACTCTGGCCTTGGACACTAAGAGGTTACGCTGGCCTTGGGACATGGAGAGGACTATCCTTGGGACACTAAGGGGGCACTCTGTGCTTCTAGCGCCCGTTATTGTAGCAGGCTTAATGTCTAGTTGAAATAAAGGGTGTGGCTGCAGTGGGAGATTAACTGTTAACTTTCCATCTTTATTATACATTTCTGCTAAGAAGGTGAAAATCATACTGACCACACAGGAAAGGAGGAGAGCATTTTGTTTGCCACCATTGAACTGATCATTGTGGTTCAAAAAAAGCGAGATTACTTTAATGGGATCAATGGTACATTTGACTGCACTAAGATTTTTGCAATTGGGAGCAATAAAACATTTTACCCAGTGAGTATGATAACATTTTACCCAGTGGGAAGCGTAGATTTTTCCCAGTAGGAGTATAAAATTTTACCCAATGGGAGCGCTAACATTTTACCCAATGGGAGCAACAACATTTTACCCAATGGGAGCGATACACATTTACCCAGTTGGAGCGATAAATTTACCCAGTGGGAGGGATAACATTTTACCCAATGGGGCGTACATTTTACCCAGTGGGAGCGATAACATTTTCCCAATGGGAGCGATAACATTTTACCCAGTGGTAGAGATACATTTTACCCAGTGGGAGCGATACTTTAGCCCAGTGGGGAGCGATAACATTTTACCCAGTGGGAGCGATAACATTTTATCCAGTGTGTAGAGATAACATTTTATCCAGTGGGAGAGATAACATTTACCCAGTGGTAGAGATAACATTTTAATTACCCAGTGGGAGCTAACTTTTACACAGGTGGGAGCGATAACATTTTACCCATTGGGAGCGTAACATTTATCCAGTGGTAGAGATAACATTTTATCCAGTGGTAGTAATACCAGTGGGAGAGATAACATTTTACCCAGTGGAGCGATAACCATTTTACCCGTGGGAGCGATAACATTTTACCCAGTGGGAGCGATAACATTTTACCTACCCAGTGGGAGCGATAACATTTTAACATTTCCAGTGGGAGCGATAACATTTTATCCAGTGGGAGAGATAACATTTTACCCAGTGGGAGCGTAACATTTTACCTAGTGGGAGCGATAACATTTTACTCAGTGGGAGCGATAACATTTTACCCAAGTGGGAGTGATAACATTTTACCCCAGTGGGAGAGAAAACTTTGACCTAGTGGGAACATTAACATTTTACCCAATGGGAGCGATAACTTTTTTCCCAGTGGAGCTATAACTTTTGTCAAATGGTTATAATATGTCACTGCAGGCTATGTAAAAGGTAACGTTATATGCTGCAAGTGGTTAATGTATATTAATCATTATCTGAAACCATTCCTTAAAGAAGCCCAAGATATGCATTAATGCACAAAAATGGATTTGGGTTTTGGCTAAACTTTATTGTCCTGTTTTATTTTTAGACATAATGTTCCATCACTGGAAATAATTTTTGGAACCGACAATCCTGGTATTCCAAAACTTATATAATATCACAATTAATGTGTGCTGAAGCTATTTGATTATACTCAAACAGTGATGTCACTGAGTATCTGACAATATATCTGTCACATGATCAGGCACACCTATGACAACCTTTTCAATGTAATCTTTACCCAATGGGACACGGAGTGTGATGTCACTGGAGAGCGTGTAGAGATTTGAAATCAAATAAATGTGCAATGAAACTTTATGGCTTTGGTTTGTGTATTTGTTTAATAATAATAACATCAATATCCAATAAGGATGGTTCTGTGCTACAGTATCTAATCTAAGTCATAACAGGCAATGGGATCTGGACAAAGGAACTGCAGTGATCTCGTTTTTTTTCAGAGATTAAAATAAAACAAGCAAATGATATTGATCACTTCGTTATTTGTTAATGGGAAACACTTTTCCCACTAAAAAGGGAAAACTTTGATACGTAACTTAGTGACTTGTTGGATTGATAAGTATGAAGGCAAAAGGGAGCAAAAATCTAATGTTTATAGGTTTTTTTATTGACATCATTTAGTGGTCCAGTCCCTTGGTTCTCCTAGCAGTGGTATGCCCACCCAACCCTCTGCATTAAAACAGAACAGGCTGCTCAGCCTCTGCCAAGCAGCTTGTCTGTTCATACATACTTACTAGATACAGTTTTTCAAAAGACAATGATCTGAAATATTATATAGAGAAAAATATAAAGACAGTTGAAACAGAGTCATAAATAAGGAGGCAGGTAAATGAGCATGGGGACAGTTCACAGGAAAAATATACAGTATATGTTCTAAATATAGAACACCAGAACATCCGCTGTCTTACATCAAACATTTCCTTATTACGTCTTCCGTACATTACCGACTGACGTCCCATTATGGGTTGGAATCATTTATTAGGGAAACAGAATAATTCATTTTGCAAAGTTTGTTTGATGCTTCCAACAGTAAATAGTGTTATTTTCACATAAGCATTAGTGGATAGGATCTTTATTGCAATCATTGAAATAAATTCATCAATTAACAAATATAAACAAATATCATTTTATATAACACAGAAAAACATGGCGCGGAACAGGATTGGGAAACGTGGTAAAAAAAATATTCCATTTGTCAAAAGGGGTAGGATGTATGGTACAGTATGCAGTAATACAGTTACTCAGTATCATGTGACAGGAAATCCTTAGTATCGATTACAATTAGTATAATTAGAACTATTCTCAATGGGTCATTGTCATCAGCACATTTAGGTAATAGTTTGTCACCAATATTTTACAAATCACTGCAGAAAAAAAGTTTGTTAAATTGTTTAATGCCAGGAAATTCAATCCATTTATTTTATGCTGAAAGAAAACTAGAAGTATAAACTAACTGAATTTGGCTTTAAGACTGCACTAAGCATGATCAAATTATTTCTGATCCCAATCCTCCCTGATACCTAAATGGTACTGAGGCCCCCATACAAGTGTTCTTTAAGAATGCATTTCCTTACACCAAGATCATGCTTTTACCTGCAATATATCCAAACAATGAAAGGGGTTGTCCCTCGTGCATAAACAGTGAACTGTGACTGCCCCCTTGCTGCTGGCATTAGCTTGGCACTTGTTTTTCACTGTTCGCGACAGTTAGCCAAAGCCTGAAAAGAAAGTTTTTCTCTCCATATGGTGTCAATATGCAAAGAAAGCCCGATATGATGGCAGGCCTGTACTTTATAAAATACCATTGTTGGGGTGTAGAGCTTATTAACACAGCTCATGCTCTGTCTAACACAGCAAGCAGTAGAAACAAGGACGTGAAACTTGCATGCCAATATTAGATTCACATTTAGATTCACAGCAGCGAAAGGCATCATGCTAGGCTTGGTTGAAATGTATAGAGAGCTATTTTAAGGGGGGCACTTGAATGGGGACCATAGTTTTCCCTTTATGTCATTCTCCTAGTGGTATAAAATCTTTGTGCTACTTCCACAAAATGTACCCAGAGGGAGGCGACAATGGAAAGGAGAGAGACACTTTATTCAATATAATATATATATTTATTTCTTTGTTTTTATTATAAATATTACAACAAAACACTTAAATAACCAGTACCTAATTACATCTATAAAATTATATTATTTTTCATTAGAATTTTATAACCTTTATATGAGAATATATTGTGCCATAAAACAAAAAGTTATAAAATATTTTGCTTGCCATAGGCTAGTATTTGTTATATTTATTAACCTCTATAATAATTTTGATTAATGACATTATTTTTTTATGTAGCCTGTAAATTTTTATTATTTTTTTTTCTTATGAAACTGAACAGATTATGCAGCATTTTATCTATTCACACCCAATCTTGGGGCTGATATAAGAAAGGTGCAAAGGATTGCCTGTACAGAAGCACCAATCAGATTTTGGTCTAACTGCAGTAGCCCAAAAATTAGTCCTAACTACTAAGCCAACAATATGCAAAATGAGTTGAGCTTCATACAGTACACAGTGCTAAATACAACAGAACCTCTAGGTAAATGGTGAAGAGAGTAGAGCCTGTGATCATTTTATTGGCTAACTAGATAGAAATATTAAGCAAGCTTCCGGAAGTCCTAAGCCCCCTTCATCAGGCTGGATGTTACAAAAGAAACTGAGAAATCACAGTTTTTCTCTCAGTTTCTTTTCTAACATCCAGTTCTGATGAAGGGGGCTTAGGACTCCTGGAAGCTTGCTTAAAGGGCATGTCCACCCGTTTTTACAGCTTTTGCTGTAGTGTAGGGCTCCTTCCCAGCCCCAACCGCTATAGTAATTTTTGCAGAAACTCCCCGATCATTACTTACCTACTCTCTCTCCTCCCGACTTTCTGTCACGGCCCTCTGCTTGAATGAAACTGCAAGCAGGGGGGCCAGACCGGCTGAGTGTAGCCAATCACGGAAGCATCTATGGCTATTCAGAACATCAGAGGAGAGAGGTAATGTAAGTAGGGTTCTGGGAGTTTCTGCAAAATTACTATGGCGGTTGGGGAGGGAGCCCTACACACAGCAAAGGGGTTTTGTGCTAGGGGGAGGGAGAGGAAAATGGAGGGAGGGGGAGATGGCTGCAGTCCTATATGGACTCTGCTATCCTCCTGGTGGGCAGTTTTTGGGACTTTGGGGGGGGGGATTACAGGAGAACCATTTGGAAGCTGGTGGGATGTGAGGTAAGGATTTATTATACTACAGAGTAGGGCCAGTAGTGGGGGGATTATAGTTTTGGGGTGCCTTGCCTTTCTTTTTTTTTTATCTAGTTATAATAAAAAGGTTCACGACAGCTCTACTTTTCTTCTCTTACTTATGGCTAACCGGTACAAACCTCAACTATTGCTTTGACTAGGTAAATGGTGGCATTGATATTTACATATTGGCAAATATCAACACCATTAAAGGGTAACTCCACACAGAAAAACAACTTTTCAAAAATGGATTCTATAATCAAGTGGGAGATAGGATCACTCACTACTTCATTTACAACTGAGGTCTGCCTGTGTTTACTTACACAATCCTGCAGCTCTCTGTCTCCCCCTGCTGACAGCTCCCCCCTCTTTCTGTGTGTTCTGCACATGCCAACATTGAACAACAGGGGGAGACAGAGAGCCAGCAGGAGAGACAGGAGATAGAGAGCTGCAGGATCATGTAAGTAAACACAGGCAGATCTCAGCTTGTGAATTGAATGGCGCTAGTGATCCTATCTCCCACTGAATTATAGAATCCACTTTGGAAAAGTTCTGGGTGCAGTTGCCCTTTAAATAGTGCCCTCGGTAGTTCGGGTGTTTTCCTGACTGTGAGTGTTACTGCTTGTTAATCAAATACCAAATATCCTCTTTATAAAATAGTGAGAAACAAGTAATGGACTGTATGCAGTTCTAACTCTTTAAATGGTTTTAGTTTCCCTCCCTAAAACTGAGCGGTGACATGTGCCATGGTGTGATGTGCGGCATGGTGTGACATGTGGCATGGTGTGACGTGTGGCATGGTGTTGACATGTGCCATGGTATGACGTGTGGCATGGTGGACGTGTGGCATGGTGTGCGTGTGGCATGGTGTGACTGTGGCATGGTGTGACGTTGCTGCATGGTGTGACGTGCGGCATGGTGTGACCATGTGCCATGGTGTGAGTGCGGCATGGTGTGACGTGTGGCATGTGTGACGTGTGCCATGGTGTGACGTGCGGCATGGTGATGTGCGGCATGGTCGTGTGTGTGGCATGGTGGTGATGTGTGGCATGATGTGACTGTGGCCATGGTGTGGCGTGTGGCATGGTGTGATGTGTGCCATGGTGTGACGTGGCGCATGGTGACTGCGGCATGGCGTGATGTGTGGCATGGTGTGATGTGTGGCATGATGTGATGTGTGGCATGGTGGTGACATGTGCCATGGTGTGACGTGCGCATGGTGTGACTGTGCCATGGTGTGGCGGTGTGGCATGGTGTGATGTTGTCATGGTATGACGTGTGGCATGGTGGTGACATGTGGCATGGTGTTTCTTGTGGCATGTTGTGACGTGTGGCATGGTATGACGTGGGGCATGGGTGTGACGTGTGGCATGGTTGTGACTTGTGGCCATGGTGTGCTGTGGACACATCACGCCATGCCGCACGTCACCATGCCGCACGTCACACCATGGCACACATCACACCATGCCACACGCCACACCATGGCACATGACCATGGCACACATCACACCATGCCACACGCCACACCATGGCACATGTCACACCATGCCGCACGTCACACCATGGCACATGTCACACCATGCCGCACGTCACACCATGCCGCACGTCACACCATGCCACACGTCACACCATGCCACACGTCACACCATGCCACACGTCACACCATGCCACACGTCATACCATGGCACATGTCACACCATGCCACACGTCACACCATGCCACATGTCACACCATGCCGCACATCACACCATGGCACATGTCACCGCTCAGTTTTTAGGGAGGGAAAACTAAAACCCATTTAAAGAGTAGAACTGCATACAGTCCATTACTTGTTTCTCACTATTTTATAAAGAGGATATTTGGTATTGGTATTAACAAGCAGTAAACATCACAGTCAGGAAAACACCCGAATTCTACCGAGGGCACTATTTAAAGGGCAACTGCACCCAGAACTTTTCCAAAGTGGATTCTATAATTCAGTGGGAGATAGGATCACTAGCGGCCATTCAATTCACAAGCTGAGATCTGCCTGTGTTTACTTACATGATCCTGCAGCTCTCTATCTCCCTGTCTCTCCTGCTGGCTCTCTGTCTCCCCCTGTTGTTACATATGTTGGCATGTGCAGAACACCAGAAAGAGGGGGGAGCTGTCAGCAGGGGGAGACAGAGAGCTGCAGGATTGTGTAAGTAAACACAGGCAGACCTCAGCTTGTAAATTGATAGTAGCTAGTGATCCTATCTCCCACTTGATTATAGAATCCATTTTTGAAAAGTTGTTTTTCTGTGTGGAGTTACCCTTTAATGGTGTTGATATTTGCCAATCTGTAAATATCAATGCCACCATTTACCTAGTCAAAGCAATAGTTGAGGTTTGTACCGTGTTAGCCATAAGTAAGAGAAGAAAAGTAGAGCTGTGATACCTTTTTATTATAACTAGATAAAAAAATTAAAGGGCAAGTCCACCCCAAAACTATAATCCCCCCACTACTGGCCCTACTCTGTAGTATAATAAAATCCTTACCTCACATCCCAGCTCCAAATGGTTCTCCTGTAATCCCCCCCCCCCCAAAGTCCCAAAAACTGCCCACCAGGAGGATAGCAGAGTCCATATAGGACTGCAGCCATCTCCCTCCCGTTTTCCTCTCCCTCCCCCTAGCACAAAACCCCTTTGCTGTAGTGTAGGGCTCCCTCCCCCAACCGCCATAGTAATTTTTGCAGAAACTCCCCAGAACCCTACTTACATTACCTCTCTCCTCTGATGTTCTGAATAGCCATAAGATGCTTCCGTGATTGGCTACCACTCAGCCGGTCTGGCCCCCTGCTTGCAGTTTCATTCAAGCAGAGGGCCGTGACAGAACGTCGGAGGAGAGAGGTAAGGTAAGTAATGATCTGGGGAGTTTCTGCAAAAATTACTATAGCGGTTGGGGCTGGGGAAGGAGCCCTACACTACAGCAAAAGCTGTAAAAACGGGTGGACATGCCCTTTAAGCAAGCTTCCAGGAGTCCTAAGCCCCCTTCATCAGACTGGATGTTAGAAAAGAAACTGAGAGAAAAACTGTGATTTCTCAGTTTCTTTTGTAACATCCAGCCTGATGAAGGGGGCTTAGGACTTCCGGAAGCTTGCTTAATATTTCTTATCTAGTTAGCCAATAAAATGTATCACAGCTCTACTTCTCTTCACCATTTACCTAGAGGTTCTGTTGTATTTAGCACTGTGTACTGTATGAAGCTCAACTCATTTTGCATATTGTTGGCTTAGTAGTTAGGACTAATTTTTTGGGCTACTGCAGTTAGACAAAATCTGATTGGTTGCTGTACAGGCAATCCTTTGCACCTCTTCTTATATCAGCCCCTAAGATTGGGTGTGAATAGATAAAATGCTGCATAATCTGTTCAGTTCTCATAAGAAAATAAAAAATAATAAATATTTACAGGCTACATAAAAAAATAATGTCATTTAATCAAAATTATTATAGAGGTTTAATAAATATAACAACTACTAGCCTATGGCAAGCAAAATATTTTATAACTTTTTGTTTTATGGCACAATATATTTCTCATATAAAGGTTATAAAATTCTAAATGAAAAATAATATATATTTTATATGATGTAATTAGGTACTGGTTATTTAAGTGTTTTTGTTTTGTAATATTTATAATTAAAACAAAGTAAATAAATATATATATATATTTGAATAAAGTTGTCTCTCTCCTCTTCCATTGTCGCCTCCCTCTGGGTACATTTTGTGGAAGTAGCACAAAGATTTTATACCACTAGGAGAATGACATAAAGGGAAACTATGGTCCCCATTCAAGTGCCCCCATTAAAATAGCTCTCTCATACATTTCAACCAAGCCTAGCATGATGCCTTTCGCTGCTGTGAATCTAAATGTGAATCTAATATTGGCATGCAAGTTTCACGTCCTTGTTTCTACTATGCTGCTGTGTTAGACAGAGCATGAGCTGTGTTAATAAGCTCTACACCCCAAACAATGGTATTTTATAAAGTACAGGCCTGCCATCATTATCTGGGCTTTCTTTGCATATTGACACCATATGGAGAGAAAACTTTTCTTTTCCAGGCTTTGGCTAACTGTCGGAACAGTAGAAAACAAGTGCACATGCTAATGCCAGCAGCAAGGGGGCAGTCACAGTTCACTGTTTATGCACGAGGTACAACCCCTTTCATTGTTTGGATATATTGCAGGTAAAAGCATGATCTTGGTGTAAGGAAATGCATTCTTAAAGAACACTTGTATGGGGGCCTCAGTACCCATTTAGGTATCAGGGAGGATTGGGGATCAGAAATAATTTGATCATGCTTAGTGCAGTCTTTAAAGCCAAATTCAAAGTTTATACTTTCTAGTTTTCTTTCAGCATAAAATAAATGGATTGAATTTCCTGGCATTAAACAATTTAACAAACTTTTTTTTCTGCAGTGATTTGTAAAATATTTGGTGACAAACTATTACCTAAATGTGCTGATGACAATGACCCATTGAGAATAGTTTCTAATTATACTAATTGTAATCGATACTAAGGATTTCCTGTCACTGATACTGAGTAACTGTATTTACTGCATACTGTACCATACATCCTACCCCCTTTTGACAAATGGAATATTTTTTTTACCACGTTCCCAATCCTGTTCCGCGCCATGTTTTGCTGTGTTATATAAAATGATATTTGTTTTATATTTGTTAATTGTATGAATTTATTTCAAATGATTGCAATAAAGATCCTATCCACTAATGCTTATGTGAAAATAACACTATTTACTGTTGGAAGCATCAAACAAACTTTGCAAAATGAATTATTTCTGTTTCCCTAATAAATGATTCCAACCCATAATGGGACGTCAGTCGGTAATGTACGGAAGACGTAATAAGGAAATAATGTTTGATGTAAGACAGCTTGGATGTTCTGTGTTTCTATATTTAGAACATATACTGTATATTTTTCCTGTGAACTGTCCCCATGCTCATTTACCTGCCTCCTTATCTTATGACTCTGTTTCAACTGTCTTTATATTTTTCTCTATATAAATATTTCAGATCATTGTCTTTTGAAATAACTGTATCTAGTAATGTATGTATGAACAGACAAGCTGCTTGGCAGAGGCTGAGCAGCCTGTTCTGTTTTAATGCAGAGGGTTGGGTGGGCATACCACTGCTTAGGAGAACCAAGGGACTGGACACTAAATGATGTCAATAAAAAAACCTGTATAAACATTAGATTTTTGCTCCCTTTTGCCTTCATACTTATCAATCCAACAAGTCACTAAGTTACGTATCAAAGTTTTTCCCTTTTTAGTGGGAAAAGTGTTTCCCATTAACAACTAAACGAAGTGATCAATATCATTTGCTTGTTTTTATTTTAATACTCTGAAAAACAGAGATCACTGCAGTTCCTTTGCCCAGATCCCATTGCCTGTTATTGACTTAGATTAGATACTGTAGCACAGAACCATCCTTATTGGATATTGGATGTTATTATTATTAAACAAATACACAAACCAAAGCCATAAAGTTTTCATTGCACATTTATTTGATTTCAAATCTCTACACGCTCTCCAGTGACATCACACTCCGTGATCCCATTGGGTAAAGATTACATTGAAAAGGTGTCATAGGTGTGCCTGATCATGTGACAGATATATTGTCAGATACTCAGTGACATCACTGTTTAGTATAATCAAATAGCTTCATGTACCATTATATTGTGATATTTATATAATGTTTTGGGAATACCAGGACTTGTCGGTTCCAAAATTATTTCCAGTGATGGAACATTATGTCTAAAAATAAACAAGGACAATAAAGTTTAGCCAAAACCCCAAATCCATTTCTTTGTGCATTAATGCATATCTTGGGCTTCTTTAAGGAATGGTTTCAGATAATGATTAATATACATTAACCACTTGCAGCAATATAACGTTATCCTTTTACATAGCCTGCAGTTGACATATTATAACCATTTGACAAAAGTTATAGCTCCCACTGGGAAAAAAGTTATCGCTCCCATTGGGTAAAATGTTAATGTTCCCACTAGGTCAAATGTTTTCTCTCCCACTGGGTAAAATGTTATCACTCCCACTGGGTAAAATGTTATCGCTCCCACTGAGTAAAATGTTATCGCTCCCACTAGGTAAAATGTTATCACTCCCACTGGGTAAAATGTTATCTCTACCACTGGATAAAATGTTATCGCTCCCACTGGGTAAAATGTTATCGCTCCCACTGGGTAAAATGTTATCGCTCCCACTGGGTAAAATGTTATCTCTACCACTGGGTAAAATGTTATCTCTACCACTGGATAAAATGTTATCGCTCCCACTGGGTAAAATGTTATCGCTCCCACTGGGTAAAATGTTTATCGGTGTGCTCCCCACTGGGTAAAATGTTATCTCTCCCACTGGGTAAAATGTTATCTCTACCACTGGATAAAATGTTATCGCTCCCACTGGGTAAAATGTTATTTCTCCCACTGGATAAAATGTTATCGCTCCCACTGGGTAAAATGTTATCGCTCCCACTGGGTAAAATGTTATCGCTCCCATTGGGTAAAATGTTATCGCTCCCACTGGGTAAAATGTTATCGCTCCCATTGGGTAAAATGTTATCGCTCCCACTGGGTAAATTTTATCGCTCCAACTGGGTAAAATGTTATCGCTCCCACTGGGTAAATTTTATCGCTCCAACTGGGTAAATTGTTATCGCTCCCATTGGGTAAAATGTTGTTGCTCCCATTGGGTAAAATGTTAGCGCTCCCATTGGGTAAAATTTTATTACTCCTACTGGGAAAAATCTATCGCTCCCACTGGGTAAAATGTTATCATACTCACTGGGTAAAATGTTATTGCTCCCAATTGCAAAATCTTAGTGCAGTCAAATGTACCATTGATCCCATTAAAGTAATCTCGCTTGTTTTTGAACCACAATGATCAGTTCAATGGTGGCAAACAAAATGCTCTCCTCCTTTCCTGTGTGGTCAGTATGATTTTCACCTTCTTAGCAGAAATGTATAATAAAGATGGAAAGTTAACAGTTAATCTCCCACTGCAGCCACACCCTTTATTTCACACTAGACATTAAGCCTGCTACAATAACGGGCGCTAGAAGCACAGAGTGCCCCCTTAGTGTCCCAAGGCTATAGTCCTCCTCCATGTCCCAAGGCCAGCGTAACCTCTTAGTGTCCCAAGGCCAGAGTCCCCCTTCTGTCCAAGGCCAGGGGCCCCCTCTGTCCCAAATCCAGAGTCCCCCCTCTGTCCAAAATCCAGCCCCCCCTCTGTCCCAAATCCAGGGCTCCCCCTCTGTTCCAAATCCAAGGCCCCCCCTCTGTACCAAATCCAAGGCCCCACCTCTGTCCCAAATCCAGGGGGCCCCCTTATACCAAATCCAGGGGGCCCCTGTCTGTCCCAAATCCAGGGGCCCATTTGTCCTAAATCCAGGGGCCCCTGTCCCAAGCAACCTTACCTGCAGTCTGTTTAATTGCTGTTCACCCTCCGTGTGTTTCCTGTGTTTCTCCCTCTATTGGTGAGTCAATAGGAACTGCAGACACTCTCCCTCTAGTGGTGAGTCAATAGGAAATGCAGAGACACTTCCTCTAGTGGTGAGTCAATAGGAACTGCAGAGACTCTCCCTCTAGTGGTGAGTCAATAGAAACTGCAGAGACTCTCCCTCTAGTGGTGAGTCCATAGGAACTGCAGTGACACACACACATGGACACAGGGACGCATACTTAGGGTTTTATTATATAGGATTATAAAAACCGCAGCACTGGCCTTGGTAAATTGGGGTGTGGGAATAGGTGGCTTCTCTGGTGCCTTTTTACGTTGCTTGTCTTTTGGGTGATTATTGTCCCATCATACCCCTGCAAATAATGACCTGAGTGATTTCAATCAATTTAATTATACATTTCATCTTAAAAAGTTAGATGTTACAGTTTAGTACCCCTGTGCAGCAACCAATCACAAGCTTTTTTCATCTTCTGCAGTTTGATCTGATTGGTTGCTGCAGATTGACAGCACACTTTTGTGTATGGGCAGTAAAGTAAAACAATGCATCCTCACACTGAACCAGAATTCACTGTTTTAAAGGGCATGTCCACTCCAGTACTAAAATATATGCAATCTCAGGATTTGGAGTTGGGGTGAGGAAGGTAAGTGACTAAACCTCAGGTTCAGACCCAAGTAACCGAGTGCTATTGTCTAAATAAACTTTATCTTACTTGTACCAGTAAGTGCTCTTTTGGGTTATAACTCCCAGCATGCACTTTTTAAAAAGAAATAATACAATCACTTTATATTTGATTCAATCTCCGTAAATGAATGGGTAATTTAACTTTTATTGCATAACAATATATTATCCCGAGCCTTAAATATTCTTTTCATGCTTCTATGAAATTCAGTAATAATAAAAAAATATAAAAGAAGAAAACAGGTATCCTGCCATTTAACCCCCTGAGAGCACATCCAGTGGTAGTGCATTATGGGAAACATGCATATTTACTTATGTTTATAGGGGTTAATACTTAATGCTCATGTGAATAAACATTAGACAATGTCTAACCTCTGTCCATTGGTTTTTTAAAAAAACAAACATATTTCTAATGGGAAACAGGTTTCAAGCACATTGCAACAACATTATCTGAAGCCTGAGGATTGTTTTTGTATTTCCTTCTCAAGGCTACATTTTGACATCATAGAGGCAAGTTTTTCAGCAAGTTAACATTAAATGTGATAATATAAATGGAACAGAAAGGAAAACTGAGACTTTTTAACAGAAATATTCACTTCTTGTTAATTTAACTTCACCGTCATTATTTAAGGACAACCTCAATGTTCCAAACCACCTCCTCTCAAGTACAAAACATTGTCCCCATCCCTGGGTTTCTTACCTCTTATCGCTGATAATGCTTCTTCAAAGTAGTGACCACCAGTCTTGTTTGCTTGTCTCCAGGGCCTGACCAATGGAAAATGAGCGTAGCAAGAAGCATGTCTTTCCACCTTCCAGGCCCTAGAAACAGTTGGGTGACCAGTGATCACTACATTGAAGAATGGTTACCAGGAATCAAAGGTTAATCCAGTGGTGAGGACCTAGCAGTTTAGGTCCTCGTTTTGGGTTGGAACACTTTGGGACACTGTTGTCCTTCAATCAACACAGTATAATGAGTTATAACAGAGCTGTTTTGGATTTGTACAATTTCCAATCCTTCAGGATCTTGGCCACATTGAAGGGTTTGTAAATAAAATGTACATATCCCATTCAGCAACCACCATTACACGTTTAAAGGTCAACTAAACTTTTTTGCTGTTTGCCAGGTTTAAACATCTATTTTAAAACTCGTTATGATGAAGGATTGTGAATAGAATACAGAGGATTCATTTTATTGCTTTATATATTGTTGGCTGGGGAAATAAAAACAATTCTCATTCTTTCAACTTTGATATTTTTTTCGATATAATTAACAAGGAATTTCTGCATTAAATAAGGGAGATTTCTCAACACAAAATACATCTTAAACCTTTATCTGACATCCATAGCTTGTGATCTATACAGTACATGAACAAAGTAGCAAAGACTGATTACCAAAGACATTATCCATTCTGTGTCCTACAAAACAGTTTTCTTTAACATCCATGTATATTATTGAAACGGTCTACTATGTTATTCGATGTTGAGGAAACCATGGGATGATACTCAATATAAACATCAATGGAGGAGATGTATGAAGACGACCATGAAGAGAGAATATGACTTATGGCATTTGCATAGAATTCTGTTATCAAACCTCAATAGGAAATGGACCCTTAGTCTCCACGTGTTTTGAATGAGAACATTTTTTAAAATCTTGCAACCTGTTTACTGGGAATTCAAAGGCTTTTCAATACCATATAACTCCCTGCTATTTAACATTGGGGTTTGCCAAAGTATTTGCCGATCAACAATGTTAAGAATCCTCAGCAGAAATTGGAATTGGAAAATGATGGGAAAACCTTGAATTTCTTTGTTTCTCTTTCCAGTCTTTGATGAAACATTAATAAATAACAAAATCTCAATTGATTTTTAAGGTAAACATAACCTTATATTCCCACATGACCAAGATGGGCAAGTTAAAAATAATGCAAGTATAATGTCAGGGGTGTAACTGCAGGGGGCCGAGCCCCTACAACACACCCTCGCCAGTGCTCCAAAAGTCCGCAATCAGCTGTTTAAAAACAGTGGTTGGTGATGGGGCAGTAGTTCCACCACTGTATACTGTAGTGTAGGAGCGTAAAACACCCTTAACACCCTGCGTTCATATCTCCTGACATTCTTGGGTAACATTAAGGAATGATGGGGCTGATGCAATAAGAGGTGCAGCGACAAATCACATTTTAGCTTTTTACTAGGTCACTGCAGTTAGAAAACATGTGACTGGTTCCTGCAGATTATTAGCAGAAGCAAACATCTGCACCTATTATTGCATCAGGCCCAGGGGGTCCTTTCCTCTGATCCTCTTTACGCAGACACTACCACAGGCAGGAGACAAGCCTTGCTGAATATTGTCCTCTGATAAAAAGGTTAGTTGTAAGGGGTCTGTGCAAGGCTCATTGTTCTATGATTTTTCAGAAAATAGAACCATGTTGGACAAAGTGCATACAAAATGTATTCCAGTAGAAGATATCCTGCTATGACCTTATAATAATATTGTAACACTGTTGATTAATATAGAGCCAGATGCAGGTTTTATCAGGTGCAACGTCGTGCTTCTAGCGTTGGGGCTTTAAGGGGAAGTAAATATATATTCTAATTATTATATTTTCAGTATCAAAATAAAACTTTGTTTACAAAGAAGTATTTTTTTTTTAAATCCTTTAACAATAGAACAGAACTCTGTAATGGTAAAATGATTTTCCTCTTCTACCTTAACCAAAGGCCTACATACACATTCCTACTTCTTGGCTTTCTTTCTCAAATCATGTTCACCTCAAAAGTGTACTGGATCCAGGTACCGGGCTGGAATGTTTCTCAAATAGAGAAAGCTCAGACTGGATGATTGTGGTCTGTGAATAGTGACTGCTGATTGACTATTACTGCTTATTCCTGCTTGTGTTCTTGCCTGACATAAGAAAGATTGTAGTGACATCAGGAAACCCTAAAGATGATTTCTTCTTTACATGATTTCAGAAGTGACCAACACGGCTAAGCATTAACTAAGAATGATACCTTAGCTTTTATTCTTCTTTAAGGCCGGTCCCTAGTGCTGATGCACAATAAAAAAGGTGAAACAGGAAACAGGTTACATTATAGTGTTAATCCAGCAGATGTGGTAATGGCAAGTTCATTGAATAGCTTTAAAAAAGGCCTGGATAAGTTTCTAAAACTAAATAATATTGAGAATTACTGGTATTAATGAATATAGATCTGGTTGATCCAGGGATACTTTCCGATTGCCGTTTGGAGCCTTCCTCTGGATCAACTGTTAAGTAGGGTTAAAAAAAAAAGAGGGTGAATAGGTTGGACTTGATGGATGTATGTCTTTATTCAACCTTAATTACTATGTTACTGTGTAACAAAACACTTGGGGTGGATGCTTGTTGGTCTGGAGTATCTTGAGGTGGATGCTTGTTGATCCGGAGTATCTTTAAATTACCTTACAGCTTCTGAAGTTCCTTTGAATTTGGCCATGCTTACTACATGGAACAAATTATCAGGAAAATGTAATAACATTGGCCCAACCAATCAGATGTTATTTACCATTTGAAAGTTAATATCTGATTGGTTGGGGCAAAATTAGCACCATTTTTAACAATAAGAACTTTTATTACATCTCCTATATTTTTCATAATTCACAATTGTACATTTGCAATTATTATGTTGACTGTGTAAAACTTACCAAAAGTAAAAATGAACTGTGGGTCTAATTCATTTGCATTGTTTTAAATTATGAATTAAATGGAGTATAAGAATATCTGACCAGCCAAGACCATGTACGCTGCCTAATTAATGGTAAGAAAGCAACCAAAGGAGCAGAAAGCATAAAAAATATCATATGCCCATAAATGGTAGCGCTGATGGTAGCATGGGTTCATGTCTTCAAGAGGAGGTTACTTTTGTGGCTAATAAGAATGGGATTTGGCTTACACCAAAGTAGGTTTAGGTTTACAAGTCAAGGAAGACCTTTAAAAATGTTGTTACCAGCCCTTTAAATTATTTTATTATAAAACAAATGATTCAGTTATTTGGATAACTTTGTTGTATGACAATAACAGCATTTTTGCTTTCCACCAATCAGAATTTTCTGACAGGTAAGAGCTGACATTCATGAACAGTGGAAGAGAAGGAATGTAAGAACCATTAGGCGATGTCAGCCAAGCCTTCTGCTTGCTTCTGTGCTCGGAAGACAGGCAGAAAGCAGCCAAGGGAACGAGGGCTGGTAAGTATATTTAAAAGCCGGATTGAGCACTTTAGACCATGCGAGGTCTGGGTTTTGGGGGATTTTCTTTCACTAGTAAAGTTTTTCTTTGGGGGTGGACATACCCTTTAACTGAATGCTTACTGTACGAGCATACAAGGCTTTATGACGGAGTATCATTAATGTCAATAGACTAGATAGCTGTCATATCTCTTGATTAGGCTTATTGAGAGGTTTGACCATAACATCTCTATACAGCTTACTGACAAACCAATGAAATGGAGCAGAATGCCCGACCTCCCATTTGTTATCTAAAGGGTTGTGAGTACTAGATAGATAATACCTTTGGTTGCAGTAAACAATGACAATCTCCAGTAGACAGAGACATCAATATCCTAACTATCTAGGGATATATACAAATCTGCTTTCATACTGTACACTGGTAAGAGCATAAAAAAATGGAGAAGACCATGAAACGGGATACTGAAATTAAAGAAATTAGATATGAAGCTCAGCTATGAAGATAGGACTTTCTTGCTGTTAAATGGAGCTTACACATGGCTGAAAGATTACTGACAAAAATGTTACTGTCGATCATCTTAAAGGGTTGATCATCTTAAAGGGTTGATCATCTGACAGGGTTGATCATCTTAAAGGACACCACAGCAACATTCCTAATACTTAGGCAGTGAGTTCAGTCCCATAGATTGTCACTGCTACAGTATCTTCTGACATTTGCACCAATTATCAATAAGGTCTCTCTAATCCTATGTTCACGGCCCACGTGAACCTTCAAGTTATTTGGTCTCACCAGATTTCTGTTATTGTCACTGGCCTGTATTGCCACAATAGTAAAATTGAAGTAAAGACATTTTTTTAGACAATTCTACATTATTGGTGTAGCTACCAGATATAGGGACCCATAATCCATAGTGCTAGATGACTGCCAAATGCTCAGGTAAGTGGTTTACTTTAACTTTTACTTGTCCTTCTTGTAATGCCAAATTCTACAAAATGCCATAAAAAAAAGCTTCACTGTGAAAGACTAAATTGTGGTTTGCTGTCAGCATTCGTGTAAAGGTTCGTACACATGTGTGATCGCTGGTGTAACACGATGCATACAATTGGCCGTTTTGGCTGATAATTGTGCCATGTATGGGCACTTTATGGACCGAAACAGCCAGAGATCGTTGCCCAATTGGCCGGGTGGATCTCTGAATGAGCACCCATTTTGGACCGATAAAGTGCCCATACTTGGCACGATTATCGGCCGAAATGGCAGTTCGTACACATCATGCGCCGCGGGTCAGCACCCGCGATCGCCCTTGTGTACTAAACCTTAAGAAACCTCAATGGTTTATTAATGGTCCATCTGGGTAAAGAAATGTGACCTTCCTAAAAAATGTTGATATTTGGTTTAATTTTGTAAATGCTTTCAAATGCAAACACCATAATAATAATAATAACGATAATACATTTGTCCAACACAATTTTTACCGTAATGTGAAGCCTTAAAATCCTGTTGAAATAACTGGTGTGATGCATTGATTACAACTCAAGAATCCCACAAATATCATGGAAGAAATTGCTATAGAAATAAGTCTCCTTTTTTTTCTAGTGTATACGCTGAATGAACACTATAGGTCTGGTGCAAAAAAAGTGCAAAAGTATGTCTGTGCTATTGATCTTCAGCAACCAATCATATGTAACCTAACTGCAGTAGCCTAATAAAAATCCAACGTCTGATTGGTCGCTGGAAATGAATAGAACAGGCCAACTTTTGTAACTTTTATTGCATCATCCACCTAATGTAATGAATGTATCACACTTCACATTCCAAGCTGTGCTGTTAAAGTATGTCTTACATACATGAAGCACTTTATTTTATTATCCAACGCTTCCCCTTGTACAGATAAGATCAGCCAATTTCATTGAAACAAGACTGATATGAACCATATTGCACCTTATTTGAATCAAACATCTACCTTGCACATTGCCAGCTGAACCCCAACTAGCAAATGAATCTTAATTCCCATCATTCAAATCTAATTATGGAAAATGAAGCAATTAAAAAAAAACATGGTCAGTTTTTTTTTTTCGTCTCTATAAAATGTAGAAAAACTTGCACCTTTGAAATTTGAAAAATGCCCCCTTCTCAATCTAACTTGCAACTATGGCCAGCACAAGCTGTTGGTATTGCCTACTCTCTTCCTGCCGATTTCCCACCACGAGGAAACCCAAATATCCCTCAAACTGCAGTTACGTGATCTGCGTTTTCCTGAATTTCAATGCATTCGATCTCCTCTCTCTCTTTCCGCTTGGCTCTTTTTTTCTTCTTGTGGCGTTTTTTAGAAGGAGGGAAAAAAGTCAAGAAGACGGGCAAAATGACGAAACAGTGCAGTAGCGTGCAACTACCGGTTAGCAGCAAGCATTTGAACAGTGTGGTGGTCAAGTTTGAAGGCACAAAAAGTAAGGGTACCAGCCCAAGGAGAAATGAGACAATGTTCTGGATAATTGCTGTGCCATGCTCCTTAAGTGAGTCTTGAATGCATAGCGTTCTTGTGTGCTCGGTTGCCAATACAAAGGTATAAAGCAGAGGAGAGCAGTGGTCTATGGCAAAATTCAATGCATATATAAGGCACATGATAGACATGCAATCCATGTCAACATTCCATAGGGTCATTAAACCCAAAACCCCCAATTCAATGGACGTCACTGTAATGATTAGCCAGAAGTTTCCCAAGGGTTGAATGACCAAGAAAAAAGTCAATATCAACACAAGCAACACGCTAAAACCAGAAATCAACACCGGCATAGTCACCGCCAAGCCATAGTGATCCATGAAAACAAATGTGGGGTTAAAAACTATAAACTTGATGCTCTGTATGAGTGACAGCGGTCTAAGCTTTTCCAGAAGCTCCACGACCTCCCACTGAGTATTTTCGCTAGTCCTGGCCACCAGATACATCCGGGAAGCGATGATGTTGGCCTCGTCTCCCGATTTCGAGATGATAATGTCGTTCTTGAAATGCTGAAACTCGGCCCTTCGCAGGAAAACGTTCTGAAGGACGTTTATAAATTCGGTTTTGTTAGAGGCGGAAGTATTAGTAGACTTTAAATACTGGTAGTACTGCTCAATCCAGGATTCGGTGTTAAAGCCATGGCTTATGGTTTTTAAATCTTCTTGTACGGTGAAATTCCAATATTCCAGAGGTTCGTAGATATAAAAACCAATCACGGGACTGTAGTTGCTGAAATACTTTTGCTGGGTGTGCGCATAAGATACACTAGGAGAGTCACTTGCCAGAAGGTTAACGATGTTCGACCCGCCACTAATTTGTAAGCAGCCCATAAAAGAAAAAGATGCATAGATGAGATAGAGTATTACCACAAAAGGCTTGACGTAGGTATTGGTAATCCAATCGTTGTAATGTTCTCGAAGGAAATGTTGGATAAAATGATTCTCGTAAGGATCTGGCTCGTGGTGGGACGAATGTTGATGCCCGTCGCTCATCATAGTTTGAAACCATATGGGCTGTCTGTCCAAGTAATCCTCAGAGGGAATTTTGCAGCAGAAGATGCTGTGGTAACGATTTTGTTCGAGTTGACCAGCAAACACTAAACAGGAACCGTAGAACGAGAAGACGTAGAAATAGTTGAGGACGATAGTAATGCACATGTTCTGGCAGAAAATCCTCACGGCTTCGATATTCGTAAAAGGGCTGGCTCCCATGCCAAACGTGATAATATAGAGCGAGCTCGTCATGGTATAAGAAACCATAACATCCGAATATGCGTCTGCCACTCGGTCCTTGAAAGGCAAATTCTCTCGAGTTCTGCGCCAGCCGGAGAGAAGCTCAAAAACCCCTTTGGTTCCATGACCTAGAGAAAAGGGAAAGACAAAATTAGTGGGAAAATATACAGATACATTACAAAAACGTTATAACGTTACTGATAGTATTTGTGACATCATAATGCAAGAATATATTCCTTATTGTGTAGAATATATTGTATATTCCTAGTATTAAATATAAGGATATTGGAAGTCACTAAAGAATCTCATGACCATATTAAAGGACAACAGTATTTTCCAAACTGTGCCCAATCAGTCAGGGATTGATCCAATCAGCATCCTGTCTTTCGGGGCCCTTGAAACTGTCCAAAAAATCCCTAAATAATCTGCCAATGCACTGTAAGGCAATGGGTAAAATTCCACCCGTTAAACACATGCAGGTTGTATAGGGGTCAACATTAAGTAATTAAGTAATCAAGTAATCTTAATGTTTTACCCAGAGAAGTCCCCCTTCACAAAACAGTAGATGTGACCATTTAAAGCAATAATAAAGAATACATTCTTTGAGACATATGCAAAGTAATTGTAGTCAAAAAAAGAAATTCTAAAGGCAATCAGGACAATGAATCAAAAACGATTAGATCAAAATCCCACATTTATTATTTGTAATTCATTGGAATTTATCGATAAAATATTCTGCAGGATTTTTTATTCTTCTTCTGATCTACTCACACGTGGCCACAAGATGGCATCCATCTTACACAGCTGATATAAAGTATGGCCAATATTGCAACTTCCGGTGATATTGTATGATTGCATGCAATATTTAGTGCCTACAGTACACAAACCATTTAAACATACCTACTTGTATGCTTTCCTTAGAGAGACACACTCTATGTCTATTTATTGGTGTAATGACTGGCACTTCTTAGTCAGTGACAGTGGCGTATCTAGGAATCACTGGGCCCCCCAGCAGAACTATGATGGGGCCCCTATCCGTGCTTCATCCTCAGTGGTTTTCTGGGTGGAGGCTATATCAATCAGTCATAGGGAATGTTACTCACCCTGCTTATCTGGTGGTTACATCCACGGGCAGTGATCTGTCCTTCTAATATCATGGAAGCCACATTATTCTGTGTGGATGATTTATAAGATAACCGCCCCCTAGTGGTTTATTGTGTTTGAACAAAGTGATTAACTAATCCAAAGTGAAACTTCCCAAATTAGTTCCACTTTTTTCATAGCTCATATATCTGCACATATACAAGGTACGGGGTTATTCATTCATTTGCTACATCAGTCATTATAAAAAATATCACCTCTCCCAATTTAAAATAGAATGAGATACAAGTCATCATGGAGTTACTGACACAATCCCTTTAAGCCAAAGTTTAATTGTCTGTGTGTATGGGGGAAGGGGCAATGCTTACAGGCACTCGTTATGACTTTATTTTAATTAATAATTGTGGCCTCCCTAATTGTGGCTGTCAGTGGATTAAGTGACCACTGTCACAAAACGCGTCAGGGACAGGTTCCTGGGATGATTTTCCTCACGTTGTTGGCCATGTAATATAATAAATTATTGCTTTGCACTGTGTTGAAGACTCGTCCCTATTATTTGCTATTTGTCAGTGGATGATGGCCTGGCTAAATAGATGAGGGCCACAGGTTGGACAAATATACTATTAAAGGGGCACTAAACTCCAAGAATCAACTTAAAATTATTTAAAAACATAATTTACTAAGATAAAGAGGGGGCTGGGAGGGGTGGAGAATAGGGACAGAGCTGGCAGCTGCATGATTAACTATCTATAAATGGTTATATATATTGCCTGAAGCAATCTCCCAGTAAAAAATGCCTTTGATTTATTTCATCAATCCCCCTACACACACAAACACACACTTTAACATATATATTTTACTTTTCACCGGGACCCAAACCCAAAGTAAAATCTACTACAAGCAGCGCCTGGCATCACTTATTAATTCCTCACCCAGTGGGTTAATTTATTCATCCAGCCCCACTTCTGTTTGAGTTTTGTGGTGAAGGTCAGGAGAGGCTGGACATATAAATATAACCAGATATGTAACTACCACAGTGACAGGAGCAGCCCATCACAGACAATGCTGTAGATGAAGAAGGAAGGGGACTCCATCATAGTTTTGCTGGGGGTCTGGTAGTTTCTTACCCCACTGAAAGGTACCCATTGAGGGAGACGCTGAAGACTTTTGACGGGCTGTATCTTATTAACCAGGTGAGATGAATTAATTTTCTATTTTTTCTCTGGCATCAAATTTGACTTGGTTGAATGGTAAATAAACTCAGTGAAATCTGTACGATTTTCCATTGGTATAAATGAGAACTTTCTAAATGTTGGCTGAAGATGCATCTGCCAATCACCGTTAGCACTTAATAGCCATTTTAATTAGTTTGATGTTAGGAAAGTGAAAGCTCCTGCCGGGCGTTAAATAATTAATAATCCCCTCAGACAAATAAAAGGAAAGCAATGAAAACAATCTGAATAGCAAAGGTGAGATGTGGTTAAATGGCTGGTTAAATGCAGAGTACATGCTTTGTAACATGGCAATCCCACGGACTATTGTGAAACTGAACCTTACAGCATTCCCAGGCAGCCTCATTCATGTGAGTGAGTGTTTATCTAAAACCTAACACCCACCTGTATCTGTGGATTGTATATAACAGGGTTATTCAATAAAAGTTCTTATTGTTAACAATGGTGCAAATTTCCCCCCAACCAATCAGATGTTAGCTTTCAAATGTTAAATAAGATCTGATTGGTTGGGGCAAAATTAGCACCAGTTTTAACGATAAGAACTTTAATTGAATAACCCTTGTATTTAATTCTATTTTTGAGTCCTTTATGAATATAGTTTTGATGTATTTTGCGGTTGAACACCTAAACAGACCATATATATCTGTGACATAATGTATACAGTAATGTATAATGGTATATAGATTTGACAAAGCAGGTCATGGGTGCAATAGCTTTGCACTGGTTATGTTCTTTAATATTAAATTGCAAACCATCTGGGAGATTCAATAAAAGTTCTAATCGTTTAAAATGGTGCTAATTTTGGCACCAACAATCAGATCTTATTTAACATTTGAAAGCTAACATTTGATTGGTTGGGGCAAAATTAGCAGCATTTTTAACGATAAGAGCTTTTATTGAATAACCCTGCATATACAAACTTTGTGCCGGGTGCTTTGTGGTAACCCCAGCTCTATGTAATAGGCAATATCAGAATCCACTGCACCCCAGTCTCAATAATTAGAACTATTTATTGTCAACGAAACATTAACAATAAATAGTTATAATTTTTCAGACTGGTGTGCGGTGGATTCGTACTGGCTTTTTGGTACATTTGCTTATGGCATTGAGACGGCTGTGGAATGAGGATCTGTGTTTTGGTGTACAGTGTAACGGATGATTAGATAGTGGATAATGCACCCCCAACTGTAAATTATTAGGATATTAGAAGTCACTGAGGAGTTCCGTGACCATATAAAGCACGAGGCCGCAGGCCGAAAACCTTTTATACAGGGCACGGAACTCCAAGGTGGCTTCTAATATCCCTTTAAAGGGCATGACCACTCCCCAAACTATTATTTAATCCACCACTGGCCCCACTATGTAGTGTGTAAAAATCCTTACCTCACATCCCAGCTCCATATCGTTCTCCTGTAGTGTCCCCCAAAGTCCCAAAAACTGACCAGTAGGAGGATAGCAGAGTCCATATAGGACTGCCTCCTGTCTCCCCTCCGGGACAAGTTTGGCATGCGCACTGCAGCCTTTCTCCCCCTCCCTCCCAATTTTGTTTCCCTCCCCCTACCATAAAACCCATTTTATATAATGTACTGCTCCTTCCTCAGCCCCCACCGCATAACTTTTATTTACAGAAAGTGCCCCGATCTTTACTTACCATGCCTCTCTCCTTCGCCGGTCTGAACTCCCGGCAGCCGCGTCCGTGATTGGCTACCTCTCAGCCAATCACAGACGCGGCTGCCGGTCCTGCCCCCTGCTTACCGTGCAAGCAGAGAGCCAGGGCAGTGTGGCGAAGGATAACGGCATGGTAAGTAAAGATTGGGGCACTTTCTGTGAATAACAGTTATGCGGTTGGGGCTGTGGGAAAGAGCAGTACATAATATTAAAAGTTTATTACACGGGCATTATTTATTATAACCTACCCCTTTGTGGCTTCTGGTTTCCTTCTCCTCCTCCTGGAACTGTAAAATTAATGGCTATAATCTTACAGTTCCTCCGATAGAAATCAAGTGGTAGGTTATAGTTGAATAATCTCAATTGGGTTCCGTCTTGTCCATGGGTTCGCAGAACAAAGAAAATTTTATATTCTGAATATTGACAGCTGAAATGAAAATTCTGTGGCAAAACTGTGAAAATGTGACGTCGCAAAGTTTCTACAGCTTTTGGTCAAATTTTTACTTCAAATTTTGGGTTCAAAAATGGTAGTTCCGCCCAGAAACCAGGTTCTGGATAAATCTACTACATATAATACCATACTACCCCACTCTACCATACTACCCCTCTCTACCATACTACCCCTCTCTTCCATACTACCCCTCTCTACCATACCCCCCCACTCTACCATACTACCACTCTACCGTACTACCCCTCTCTACCATACTACCCCCACTCTACCATACTACCTACCCACTCTACCATACTACCCCACTCTACCATACTACCCCTCTCTACCATACTACCCCCTCTACCATACTACCCCTCTCTACCGTACTCCCCCACTCTACCGTACTATCCCACTCTAACCGTACTAACCCCTCTACCATACCTAACCCCTCTCTACCATACTACCCCCACTCTACCATACTACCACACTCTACCATACTACCCCACTCTACCCTACTACCCCTCTCTACCATACTACCCCTCTCTTCCATACTACCCCTCTCTACCATACTCCCCCACTCTACCGTACTATCCCACTCTACCGTACTACCCCTCTCTACCATACTACCCTCTCTCTCCATACTACCCCCACTCTACCATACTACCACACTCTACCATACTACCCCTCTCTAACATACTAACCCCTCTCTACCAAACCTACTACCTACCGCTACCCCACTCTACCATGCTATCCCACTCTACCATACTACCCCTCTCTACCATACTACCCCCCACTCTACCATACTACTACCACACTCTACCATACTACCCCCACTCTACCATACTTACCCCTCTCTACCATACTACCCCTCTCTACCTACTACCCCACTCTACCATACTATCCCCACTCTACCCATACTACCCCTCTCTACCATACTACCCCACTCTCAACACTAACTACCACACTCTACCATACTACCCCTCTCTACCATACTACCCCTCTCTACCATACTACCCCTCTCACTACCATACCTCACACCAACCCCCCTCTCTACCATACTACCCCTCTCTACCATACTACCCCTCTCTACCGTACTCCCCCACTCTACCGTACTCCCCCCCTCTACCGTACTACCCTCTCTACCATCCTACCCCTCTCTAACCATACTACCCCCTACCCCCTCTCATACTACCCCCCTCTACCCTAACACCCCCTCTACTGTACTACCCCTCTCTAACCTTACTACCCCCTCTAACCATCACTACCACACTCTACCTATACTACCCCTCGCTAACCTACTACTAACCACTACTCTACCATACTACCCTCTCTACCATACTACCCCCACTCTAACATACTACCCCCATACTACCCCTCTCTTCCATACTACCCCTCTCTACCATACTACCCATCTCTACCATACTACCCCTCTCTACCATACTACCCCTCTCTACCATGCTACCCCTCTCTACCATACTACTTCTCTCTACCATACTACCACACTCTACCATACTACCCCACTCTACCATACTACCACACTTTACCATAGTACCACACTACATACTACCCCACTCTACCATACTACCAGTTCTAGCTAAATCTACTGCACATCCCTTCATATGATTTACATATAGCATCACTTGACTAAACTCCATTTAATATGCACAATACAAATTTAATCAGTATGTGATAAAAATTATAACAAGTTAGTCATTAACAATTATACCTATATCATTGTTAGATCATGTTGCCATAGACTAATCCCATTCAATCTATTATCAACTTCATAGACAAGGTTTTGATTCCACATTTAGCCACATGGAACATTATCTACGGTGCCTAATGAATGTTTTATGCAATTGTCGAGTAATGATTACATTCTCCCTTCAGAATTAAACCCAATTTCATATCTCGTTCTGTTCATTTATATCTTAAATGTAATATTGTAAAACTACAAAGTTATTAATAAAAATACTGGAAGAATAATCCTAGTGGGAACCTCTTTTAATTCCTGCTTGGATGGGGGGGAAGGGGAACTGCGGTCTTTATTAAAATGGGCACACTCCTACCTTTTTAAACTGGTCATGTCTATCCAGAGTTACAGCAGTAGAAAGGGTGATTATTCCTGCTTGCACTGTGAGCTGTAACATCATCAGCATTTGGGTCTGCCTCCAAGTTTTAGGTTGGAGCATGCCCACTGCTGGGACAGAGAATCATTAGCTCCATCAATTACCGTATATACTCAAGTATAAGTTGAGGTTTTTAGGCTACCTGACTGTCCTGTTTTCGGCTGCCGAACGCTTCCGCATCCACTCTTCTGCATCCACCCTGCTGATGTCACTATTCGGCGCCGGTCACGCTTCCCGGCGCAGAGTAGTGACGTCAGGCGCCAGGAGACAGTGTGTGCGGAGTGATGCAGCCGGATTGTCTGTCCTCTCTTCCTCCGGATTGAAGGTCCCCTGTCCACAAGTCTTCTCTCCACAAGGCAAGTCCTCTCCTATGTATGCAGGGTATGCAGTGCTTGCCACTGCAGATGTTTGGAAACTGCAACTCCCAGCCAAGCATGCTGGGAGTTGTAGTTTCCAAACTTCTGTAGTGGCAATGAATTGGAGGGTTACTGTGTGGGATGGTACTTTTACTATTTTAAAGGGAATTTAAAGGGAAACCGATACTTTAAAACAATACAGAATCAAGATGGTATCGTTAAATATTGCCTTATGATTCTGTATTGTTTTAAAGCTTTAGTTGCCCTTTAAATGGACAGCAGAATTCCCATACAGTAATAGCCAAATTCAGTATGGCTATTACTGTATGGGACTACTGTATGGGAATTCTGCTGTCCATTTAAAAGGCAACTAAAGCCTCAGTACAATATAGAATCAGAAGGCAGTTGTCATAATTTCTACCCTCGACTTATACACAAGTCAATCATATTTTACTAATTTTTAAGGTAAAATGGGTACATAGTAACATAGTAACATAGTAACATAGTAATTAAGGTTGAATAAAGACATTCGTCCATCAAGTCCAACCTATTCCCTTTTTTTTTTTTTTTTTTTAACCCTACCTAACAGTTGATCCAGAGGAAGGCAAAAAACCCCAGCTAAAAAAGGGGGGAAAAAATTCCTTCCTGACTCCAAACGGCAATCGGAAAGTATCCCTGGATCAACCAGATCTATATGCATTAATACCAGTAATTCTCAATATTTTTTAGTTTTAGAAACTTATCCAGGCCTTTTTTAAAGTTATTCAATGAACTTGCCATTACCACCTCTGCTGGAAGACAGTTCCACAGTTTCACCGTTCTCACTGTAAAGAAACCCTCTCCTAAACTTAGATGAAACTTCTTTTCTTCCAACCTTAAAGGATGTCCACGAGTCCTCTGATATGACCTATTAGTGAACAATGCACCAGAGAGTTCACTGTATGGGCCATTAATATACTTGTATAAGGTTATCATGTCCCCACGCAACCGCCGCTTCTCCAATGTAAACAGCCCTAACTTGTCTAATCTGCCTGCATATTCAAGCCCCTCCATTCCCCTTATTAATTTAGTTGCCCTTCTCTGAACTGCCTCAATTTCCAAGATGTCCCTTTTGTATATGGGATTCCAAAACTGCACCGCATATTCCAAATGTGGCCTTACCAGTGCCTTGTAAAGAGGGAGAATAATATTTTTCTCTCTTGATTCCATTCCCCTCTTTATACAAGACAATATCTTGCTAGCTCTAGCTGTTGCTACCTGGCATTGTTTGCTATGGCTAAGTCTGTTATCTACCAGAACCCCCAAATCTTTTTCCATTTCAGATGCACTTAACACAGAGTTATTTATGGTGTAGGTGGCACAGGGATTATTAAATCCCAAATGCATCACCTTACATTGATACCTCGACTTATACTCGGATCGACTTATATTCTAGTATATACGGTATAAGTCAATATTTAAAGGGATATTCTATTTTTCTTTTATCAACAACAGTGATTCTTTTTACTTTACCTTTCAGTTTACATGATTTTCTTTGTTCATTGTTTGTAGAGGTTTTAAAATATCTTTGTCTTTTATTAATTTAACAAGATGCAGGATCTCTATTTTATTCTGAAATCATAATAGGTGGTATTGCTTTCATTAAAGGAGAATTATAATCATGCAGCAACTTCTTCCTGGCTCCTCCCACAGTCATTGTCACTGAAAATTAGTTACTGCCAGAAAGCAGCTAGGCCCTGCATGAGTATATTTCCTCCAATACAGGGTTGTAAAACCTGTGGCCTTCCAGATGTTTGCTGCTGAAGGAGTTATACTTTGTAAACATCTGGAAGTTGTCAGGTTTGACATCCCTGCCCTAATGACATCTCTAGCTATTAAAAAACATTCTAGGATAGAAAAATTACCCATGGCGAAGAATGGAATTCCCAGCAGAGTTGAGTTGTATCTTCCATCTGTAACAAAATAGATCCCTGCTGCTGTAACACTAGAAATGCAAATGGTTAAAACTCCCAATAGTCCAAGGAAAGGCTTGCTCCTCAGGCAGTCCTTCATCGAGCTAGATAAGGTAGCAGCCATGAGAACCAACATGAGGCTCACAACGATCTTACTTCTGGTGAGCTCGATGGTTTTCTGAAAGTCTGTTAGCAAGCTAATTGATGTTAAGGAATAGAGCTGAATGTCAGTTCGTTCTTCCTGAAGATGGTTCATTAATGTACAAAATTCTGTTTCCCATTGTTCACTGATATGGTCCTGGGCTTTGGAGCCATAGTTCTGGAGGTAGTACGTGATTTGGATGGCTCGGGCTGACTTGACCCTTTGATCCTTACTGTTTGGCACTTCCGCAACACCGCCCAGTTGGTGTCCAATAAAACTTTTCCTCCCATCCTATAAAATAGATTCCAACAATTATTTGTTTATCACACCAGTGACTGATATTACATAGAATTCTTCATTCAATTGATATCTTTAGACTAACACAAATTAAAGAGCAACTGACACTTAAAATTAAAGAAATTGCACACTGAAAATATGACTTTGCCTCGTTTCAATCTGTAAATGAATACATGTAATTAGCACTTTGATGTGTTTGTGTTGATGCATGACCTATTTTGCTCAAGCTCAGTCTCTCAATCCCCCAGCCCCCTGCCAGACTATCTGACTCTCTGTGAGGGCAAGCATGCTCAGTAATCCCTATAATGCAGCATTGTGAGAGGGAATTTCCCACCATGCAGTTCACATACCAACTGTCCCCATTCCAGCTACAGCAAAAGTAACAGAAATATGATTGACAGCTGAAATGTAAGATGTTTCAGACCGGCCCCAGCAATGAAGATCTAAAGGTCTGAAGAAGTCTAAGGACTCCGAAATCATTCCAGGTGCACCATTGCACCCTAATCATTGATCATCAGTTGAGAGGCAGTGTGACTGAAAGAGGGGCATCGGCATCCTGGAGAAGTGCGCTTTCTTTGGTACTTTGAGTTATTTCTGGTACAGGTAGAAGTGTCTCTGAGGGGTTGATTGAAAGGTAAGACAAAAGAGCTTTCACCATTGACAGTATGATTATTGTACGATACACATTACTGCTTCAAGCTAATGGAGACAATGAATTAAAGTGATTACTAGGAAGGAGGTAAGAGATTTCTGTATGCAGTATTTAAAACCCAGTCTGCTGAAAAGTACAACCTGAACATTCTGAACATTAATGAAAATAACTTTTCCCCTAATAGGATTGGAAATCTTGCTGACCACAGATACTTTTATTCAATATGCAAAGTAAGATTGCATTGCAGTTTGGTAATCAGCCAAATTGTACGTAGCCGAATCCAACGCTTATGGATTTATTGCACCCATTAAAATATATTTCTAGTAGAAATAATGTTTGCAATGCAAGGGACATCTCTATATCTATGCAAGTATTTAATCGTCTTAAATGACTTTAAAGTTAGTAATTTCCGCATAAACTCTTTGTACAGAAAGTCTCTGTATCAGAAAAAAACAAGACACCGAAAAAATATTTCTGAATGAATGCAGTAAAATAGACTCCTCACACATACGGTGATAGGATGGAACCAGCGAATTTCATCCCGCCAGTGGATCCATGCATTGAATACCAATCACAATAGCGTTTTCATTGGCTAGAGACTCCGTTGATAGTGTACTTCCTAATCAATGTATGTACATATAGAGATCAAGGTCCTCTTAATAAGCCCTGGGCCACATATCAAGTTCAGAGATCACAGTTTCCTTTTAAAGGGGAATTGGGATGAGAAACAAAGTCCCTTTGTGATATCAATTCTATGCCTGCACTTCCCCTTCTTGTGTGGGCCTGTCAATGGCGCCAGTGGAAAGAGCTTTGTTGGATTTGCAAAAGAAAGGACTTTCTTTTTTCCTTAATTTCTACATTCTTCCTATATCATTGATTGCAATGACACCCATAGCCAAAACTGTAATCTGCTCAAGGTTGACGGTGCAAGGGTTGGCCCATTGTTACTTGTTCCGCAAGCTATTTCCCAGTTCCCTACATATTTTTAAGCTATTTATTATATGCAATTTTCAATGTCAGCTTGTTATCTACCACTCCCATCAAAAGAAAGGTCACCATAGAGGTAGAAAGTAATACGGTAATGCATTTTAGTTTATTGATTTGTGTGCTACAGCTTAGGAGGAAATAGTGGGAGCATTACAGTTCTCATTATACCAACAGAATCATTGTTTCAAGGCCAGAAAAATGAAATTCCCTATACTGGAGGTGGCAGATTACATCATGGGTAAAGGTTTGATACACTTCTCGTAAGAGCACCATACATGGTGTATTATCTTCTGTTTGCAACCTTTAGCTTTAGTTCCCCTTTAAAAAGAGGAAAACTAGATTAGATGCCATCAATGCATTATAAATCTTAGTAGGTTCTCAATTCATCTAGCTCTGAACAGCAGGACAATCATAGATCAATAAATCATTCAGTTAAGAGAAAAATCAATGTTTAAACTGTTAAGGGATAAAACTCCCACTGACAGCATCTCCCATCATTAGTGAAATACTCCTGATATATCATTTTTAATCTACAGCAAGTCAGCTGTGATTAACACATCTTGGTTAAACCTTACGCCTAATGTTAGAACCTTACGTTCAGCTAAACGCATAATGGAACCGTACGTAGGTCACACACAAACCATGTGATATAGGGGAGGTGTAAGCCTAGAACCACTGTATAACACACAAATAAAATTCGATTGGTGGTCAGAGGCTCTACATATAAATTTGATATGCTATGAACACACTTACCTTATTTTATTACTTTATTGCTGGTGAGCATCCAGATTCTCAAAGTCCTTCACTATCAAAGTCTTCTGGCTTTCCAAATCTTAATTAACCAGGGAGTAGGTATCAAATGAAGATTTAGTGAGCTGATAAGTGTCCCCAGCAGAGACCCAAAGTCAAATCTCCATCCGCTGTCCAATCACAAAGCAGCTTTCTGCACTGTAAAGACTCTGTCAACCCCAAGGATTATAGAGAACCAAGTGTGATTATGGGCAGAAGTACTGGGCAATACTCACAATTTTAATTCCCTTTTAACAGATTATGGATTGGGATATTAATTGGTAAATCTGTCACTGGAAATATTAGGAGAATGTTTCAGTGGGAACCTTCTTATTCCACCAAATGTATCAAACACAACGTTTCAGTGGGAACCTCCTTACTCCACCAAATGTATCAAACACAACGTTTCAGGGGAAACCTTCTTATTCTACCAAATGTATCAAACACAATCAGGGAGATTCAATAAAAGTTCTTATCGTTTAAAATGGTGCTAATTTTGCCCCAACCAATCAGATATCATTTAACATTTGAAAGATAACATCTGATTGGTTGGGGCAAATTTAGCACCATTTTAAACGATAAGAAATTTTATTGAATAACCCTGAATGTTTCAGTGGGAACCTTCTAACTCCACCAAATGTATCAAACACAACGTTTCAGTGGGAACCTTCTTATTCTACTTACTGCTCATAGACTGGGGTTGAACGTTTCTAGTAAGATACTGAGCAATTGGACCACTTTTTAAAATGGATATTAAACTATAACATTTCGCAAAATCGGTTCCTTTAAGGAAACATGTAAAAACATTAGGGTCCACTCCTCATGGGCTTAATTGCTTTCAGGTAAAAAGGTAAAATGTAAACAAAAGCAAAGGGGCTTTTAAAAAATTAAAAAAAAATTGTGAAAGCAGACGGGCCCACATACAAAGCTTACAGGGACTTCAAAAATTTTAATAAGACAGATTGCAAGAAACAAGCGCAATTACAAAAAAAACACTACCTAAAAATAGCAAATGAAAAATCGGATTGCCGCACAAGCAAGTCCAACGCCAAGATGTATTTTAATTAAAAAGTATCTAAAATGGTAAAAACAATGAAGGACTGGAATGTGGGACCCATTAAATATGGCATCTCGAGGTGTTGTAAGGGTATTCCGAAAAAGGCGACTCTGGCTACAACCTTTTTTTTAACATCGGTTTTTAGAAAACTGTTTAGAATCCCTTACAGACAGAGTAGGGATTGAACCAACAAATTGGTGCATGGAGGAAATGAAGAGTGTTTTTCACATTGATTACCAGAGGATAATGGTACTGAATCAATTAGGACAACGTTAAGATCCATAAAAGCGTCCAGTGAACCAATGATTCAATCCTAGGATTTTAAAATGAGCTTAGTTTTCGTTCTGCAGCCACTTTGGCTCACTCATCTTTTCATAGATTCGCTTTTGTCTCCTGGGGATGGCCGCTGGAATTGGAAAAAACCAATGTAATACCAATATTCAAAAAAGGTAGTCCGTCGACAGAGCCTGGTAACTATAACCTGTAAGCTATAACATCAGTGGAGGGAAGGTGATGGACACCTTGGTTACGGGATCATATCCTTGAGACTTTGCTCCAGAGAATAATCTATTAGTAAGTAGCAGCATGGATTATGAGAAATGATCATGTCCAGACAAATCTAATTGGTTTTTTATAAGTGAAGAACTGATAGAGTGAGAGTTCAGCAGGAAGTCACACACAGGCTGTGGATAGTGGTAATTTGGATTTTGCAAAAGCCTTGATATGTGCACATAATAAGCGACTAATGAAATGTTATACACTGAGGGACTGTTTGGCCTTGAAGAAAACCTTTGTTGTTCATGGATATAGAACTGTTATTTATTGGGATGAACCCGCACCAGGAGTGGTTGTTAAAGGAAGCTACATCCTATTTGGGCTAAAAGTTCTAAGCGAGAGTTCCTCAGGGTTCTGTACTCCTGGGTTTGGAGTGGGGCCCTCGCTTCTTCTGTGTAAAAAATATAAAATAATGTAAAATTTTCTTTCTTTCTTCTTTCTTCTTTCTTCTTTCTGTTTAAATAATAACTTAAAATATCTCTGTTTCCCCCCTCCCCCCTCCCCCTCCTCCTCCTCCCCCTCTTCTCCTCTGTTTCTCACCCTGCCCTTAGAAGGGGGCATTGATAGCAAGGTCTTCTTGTGTTTGCTGATGACACAAATGATGCAGAGCTTTGGAAACTCCACGCCCCCCTTCCCCCTCCTCCCCCCCCAACTTCCTCCGCCCCCTTCCTCCCCCCCCCAATGGGGGTGGGTGGTGTGGGGGGGGGGGGATGTTTTTTTGTTTCTTCTGTTGCTTCCTCCCTGTCTTTCTCCTTTTCTCCGTCTTTTCTGTTTTTGTTCTTTGGTTCGCTTGTGTTTTTTGGCTCTCTCTATCTCCTTGTTTTTCTTGTCTCCTCTTTTTTTTGGGCTCCTCCTGTGCAAGTGCTGCAAGCAGACCTAATAGATTATCAAAAGGGCGGCGGCAGAAGGCAGATGAGATTCATGTGATCAATGTAAGGTGATGCATTTGGGATTTATAATCCCTGTGTCACCTACACCATAAATAACTCTGTGTTTAAGTGATCTGTAAGGAAAAAGATTTGGGGGTTCTGGTAGATAACAGACTTAGCTGTAGCAAACAATGCCAGCTCGCAACAGCTAGACTAAGCAAGATATTGTCTTGTTATAAGAGGGAATGGAATCAGAGAGAAAAATATTATTCTCCCTCTTTACAAGGCACTGGTAAGGCCACATTTGGAATATGCGGTTGCAGTTTGTGGAATCCCATATACAAAAGGGACATCTTGGAAATTGAGGCAGTTCAAGAGAAGGGCAACTAAATTAATAAGGGGAATGGAGGGCTTGAAATGCAGGCAGATTAGAAAGTTAGGGCTGTTTAACTTGGAGAAGCGGCGGTGTGCTGGACATGATAACCTTATACAAATATATTAATGGCCCATACAGTGAACTCTCTGGTGCATTGTTTATTAATAGGTCATCTCAGAGGACTCGTGGACATGATTTAAGGTTGGAAGAAAAGAAGTTTCATCTTCAGTTGGAAAGGTTTCTTTACAGTGAGAACGGTGAAACTGTGGAACTGTCTTCCAGCAGATGTGGTATGGCAAGTTCATTGAATAGCTTTAAAAAAGGCCTGGATAGTTTCTAAACTAAAATATTGAGATAACTGGTATTAATCATATAGATCTGGTTGATCACAGGGATACTTTCCGATTGCCGTTTGGAGTCAGGAAGGAATTTTCCCCCCTTTTTTAGCTGGGGTTTTTGCCTTCCTGGGACAACGTTAGGTAGGGTTAAAAAAAAAAAAAAAAAAAAAGGAATAAGGTTGGACTGAGATGGACGAATGTCTTTATTCAACCTTAATTACTATTTTACTATGTTACAGTTTGCACAGTAAAAAAAAAACCCTTTTTTTCTTTAAAAAATGCAGCCCTCGTGTTGGTATTAAAAAAATTAGCATATTGTTCAATCGCATTCTGTGCCCTTTTAATATTATTGGACAATCAAAGTGATTAATACTGACCTACACAAAATTTCTCTAACCCCCATAATAACAAATTGAAACAGTGTTAGACCCTTAGTTGCCTGTACACAACACATTAGAATGTAAACTTTTTACTGGGTCTTCTGCAGTTTAAATGCATTTTGTTTGTGGCTGTAGTATATATGCCAAGGGCATTAGCTATTTATAGAGGAAAACCTCATGTGACTTTAAAATCCTATAGGGTCGCTGAATAAGGCATGTTTCCCTGCATTAGATTCCATTATGCTTTTGTTTTTGCTTATTGGCTCTGCTTCTTTTGCGGCTTTATGCTTATGCCTTTTAGTCTTCTTTTTATGCTATTTTTTTGCTTTGTTTTTGCTTGCTTTTTTTTTTTATGCTGCGTGCTTCTCTCTGCTTGGCTGCTTTTGCTTTATGCTTTTTATTCTTTCTTTAATGCTCTTGCTGCTTTTCTTGTTTTTGCTTTATGCTTTTTTTGCTCTGTTTTTCTCTTTCTAGTTCTGCTTTTTTTATGCTTTATGCTTTTTATGCTTGCTGCGGAGCTTGTCTCTCTGCTGCTCTCTTAATGCTTTTTTTCTTTGCTGCTTTGCCTTTTTTTTCTTCTGCTGCTCTTTCCCCCTGCTTTATTGCTTTTTTTCTTTTTATGCTAATGCTGTCCTTTTTTTATGGCTTATGCTTATGCTTTTTTGCTTTATGCTCTTCTTTGCTCCTTAGCTCTTGCTATGCGAGCTTATGCTCGTTTTAATGCGTCTCTGCCTTGCTATGCTTTTTTATCCTTTTTTTGCTCTTTTTTTATGCGGCCTATGCCTTGCTTGTTCTTTTTATGCTATGCTGCTCTTTTTTTTTCTTTCTTTTTGTTTTTTTTTTTTGGCTTTTGTATGCTTCTATCTTCTTTTCTTTTTGCTTTTATTTGCTGCTTGCTTTGCTATTCTTTTCTTTTTATTGCTCTGCTTCTTTCTTCTTGCTTTTGCGTTATGCTGCTTTTTTCTTTTTGCTCTCTTATGCTCTTGCTTCTTTTGCTGCTTTTGCTTTTTTTCTGTATGCTTTTTTATGCTTTATGGCTCTTGCTTCGCTTCTTGCTTTATGCTATGCTTCTCTTAATGGATGGCTGTTTTCTATGGCTTTTCTGCTGCTTTCTGCTTCTAAGCTTTGTTTGCTATGCTTTCCTATGCTTTTATTTATCTGCTTGCTTGCTGCTTCTCTTTGCTTGCTTTCTGCTTTTTATTTAATCTTTTTTGCTCTAATGCCTCTGCTATCTGTTATGCTTCTCTATTCGCTGCGCTCTGCCTTTTTTTCTTGTTTGGCTATGCCCCCCCCTGCCCCCCCCTGCTTTTTTGCTTTTTGCCTTGTTTTTGCTTTCTTGCTGGCTGTTTCTTTGCTCTTTTTGGCTGGCCTTTTTTTTTCTTATGCTTCTTCTTTCTGCTCTTTTATTCTCTCCTTTTATGCTCTTCTTTGGCTTTTTGCTTCGTTCTTTGCTTCTTTGCTCTTTATCCATTTTTTTATGCCTCTGTTTGGCTTTTAGCGTTTTTTCTTTGCTATGCTTGCTAGTGCGATCTTTCTGCTCTTATGCTCTTTGTTTCGCTTCTGCTCTTCTTTCTTTTTGCTCTTTTGCTTTTTTATGCTTATGCTCTTTCTCGCCTATGCTTTTTTCCTTTTCATTATGCTTTGCTTTTTATGCTATGCTTTCTTTAATTGCTTTTGCTCTCTTGGCTTGATCTCTTTTAATGCTTGCTTTTCCTCTTCTTTTTGCTTTTTCTGCTTGCTATGCTTTGCTTCGATGCTTTATGCTTTGCTCTTTTCTTCTTTTTCTAATGCTATTTATTGCCTTGCTCTTCTCTTATGCTTTGCTCTTTGCTCTTTCTTTGCTCTATATGCTTCTCTGCTGCTTTTCTTTTATGCTATCCTTATGCCTTTTATGGCTTCTTATGCTTTTTCCTGCTTCTCTTTGCTCTCGTTTTTTTTTTTATGGCTTTTTATGCTGTTTTATGCTGCTTGCCTCTATGCTTTTTTTTCTTTTCTTTCTTTGCTTTTTGCTCTATCCTTTGCTTGCTTTTTGGGGGTTTCTTGCTTTCTTATGCTTTTGCTTCTTTTATTCTTTTCATGCTGCTTCTCTGCTCTGCTTTTTGCTTTTTTATGTCTATTCTGCTTTTATGCTTTCTGTTTTCTTATGCTTCTATGGCGCGCTCTCCTTTATGCTTTTTATGCTTTTTGCTCTGCTTTCTTATGCTCGCCTCTTGATGCTGCTTTGCTTTGCTTTCTCGTCTTTTTTTTTATGCCTTAGCTTTCTTTTCTCTTGCTTTTCTTTTTTCTATACTTCATTTCTTGCGTTTTGCTGTTTGTAATGCTGTGTTCTTCCTTTTCTCCTTTTTTTTTTTTTTTTGCTTTTTGCTTTATTCTCTTTTGCTATGCTTTTTTCTTTTTTTTGCGCTCTTTTTTTCTTCTCTTTTTGATGCTCTGCTGTTATGCTTGCTTCTTTTAATGCTTCTTCTCTTTGCTCTTCTTTTCTTATTTTTTTTTTATCTTGCTTTTCTAATCCTTCTATTGCTTTTTTTGCCCTTTTTGCTTTCTCCGTCCTAGCCTCTTTTTTCTCTCGTTGCTTGTTTTTTTATGCTATTTTTTTTTTTTTTCTTTTTCTCTTGCCTTTTTTATGCTGTCGTTGCTATTTGTTTTTCGATCGGAACCCTCTCCCTCTAACCAGATCTATCCCGTTTAAATGCAGGTAGGTTCATGTTCCACAGCCTTTGTCTCCCTCTCTATGTGATTTACTGATCTGATCCCCTCACTCGTCCCTCCCGTTCACCACACGGACACAGCAGACACATCACTTTTGCAAATCTGCATTAGGTGGGTAAGGCTGCAAACCCTTCTTGTTTAATGAGATAGAAACATAAAGCAGCTCTGCTGAACATCTCATTGGGTTGAAAGCCATAGGATGAATGTGCATGGAAGTGTAATAATCTAAATAGCCTTTTTAGAAATGGGCACTCCAAACTTCCGTGTGACAAGGAAATCGCCAATGAATAAAGTGCATCGTTTGCTACTTTATTGTGCTTTCGGTCTTCCATATTAATGAATTAAAGTATTTGTTATGTTATAAGGTTGAATCGTTAGACAAAGCCCATTCATTTTGTCAGTATTCCTGCTGTGTCGGGGAGTTGTTGAGAGAGATCATTAGCATATATACAATCACTGTCAATATGAAATAGGGTTAAACAAGCTTTTGCTGATGTGAATTTGCCAAAGTGTTTGTAAAAGAATTCCAATCCAATGTACCATATTGTCCTTTTTTATCTACTACTTAGTATTATGTTAAGTCCCAAATGTGGTTACATGATCAGCTTTGACACCATGTGGTAAAAGTTAAGCTTTTCCTATTAGCAGCCACAAGGGGGTTTGATTCATTTAGTAGAATACGGAGATTCCCCTAAAACTTGTTGTTTTGATACATTTGGTGAATAAGGAGGTTCCCACTGAAACATTGTGTTTTGATACATTTGGTAGAATAATCGCGAAGGTTCCCACTGAACATTGTGTTTGATACATTTGGTAGAATACGGAGGTTCCCACTGAAACGATGGTGTTGATACATTTGGTAGAATAAGAAGGTTCCACTGAAACATTGTGTTTGATACATTTGGTAGAATAAGAAGGTGTCCCACTGAAACGTTGTGTTTGATACATTTGGTAGAATAAGAGTCCCCCTGAAACGTTGTGTTTTGATACATTTGGTAGAATAAGAAGTTCCCACTGAAACGTTGTGTTTTGATACATTTGGTAAATAAGGAGGTTCCCACTGAAACATGTGTGTTTTGATACATTTGGTAGAAATAAGAAGGTTCCCCATGAACATTGTGTTTGATACATTTGGGTAGAATAAGGAAGTTCCCACGGAAACTTTTGTGTTTGATACATTTGGTAGAATGTTTCAGTGGGAACCTTCTTATTCTACCAAATGTATCAAACACATCGTTTCAGTGGGAACCTCCTTATTCTACCAAATGTATCAAACACAATGTATTTCAGTGGGAACCTCTTATTCTACACAATGTATCAAACACAACGTTTCATGGGAACCTCCTTATTCTCCAAGTATCAACACAATGTTTCAGTGGGAACTTCTTATTCATCACCAAATGTATCAACAACATGGTCAGTGGGAACCTCCTTATTCCACCAATGTAATCAACACAAACGTTTCATGGGGACCTTCTATTCTACCAAATGTATCAAACACAACGTTTCAGTGGGAACCTTCTTATTCTACCAAATGTATCAAACACAACGTTTCAGTGGGAACCTTCTTATTCTACCAAATGTATCAAACACAATGTTTCAGTGGGAACCTTCTTATTCTACCAAATGTATCAAACACATCGTTTCAGTGGGAACCTCCTTATTCTACCAAATGTATCAAACACAATGTTTCAGTGGGAACCTTCTTATTCTACCAAATGTATCAAACACAATGTTTCAGTGGGAACCTCCTTATTCCACCAAATGTATCAAACACAACGTTTCAGTGGGAACCTTCTTATTCTACCATGTAATCAAACCAACGTTCATGGGAACCTTCTTATTCTACCAATGTCATCAACACAATTTTCAGTGGGAACCTTCTTATTCTACCAAATGTATCAAACACAATGTTTCAGTGGGAACCTCCTTATTCCACCAAATGTATCAAACACAATGTGTTCATCAGTGGAAACCTTCTTAATTCTACCAAATGTTCAAACACAATTTTCATGGGAACCTCCTTATCCATCCAAATGTATCAAACCAACGTTATCAGTGGGAACTTCTATTCTACCAAATGTATCAACCAACGTTTCAGTGGGAACCTTCTTATTCTACAAATGTATAAAACACAAACGTTTCAGTGGAACCTCTTATTCTACCAATGTATCAAACACAATGTTTCATGGGAACCTTCTTATTCCTACCAAATGTTCAACACCTCGTTTCAGTGGGAACCTCCTTATTCTACCAAATGTATCAAACACAATGTTTCAGTGGGAACCTTCTTATTCTACCAAATGTATCAAACCACATGTTCAGTGGGAACCTCCTTATCCACCAAATGTATCAACACAACGTTTCAGTGGGACCTTCTTATTCTACCAAATGTATACACACAACGTTTCACAGTGGGAACCTTCTTATTCTACCAATGTATCAAACACAATGTTTCAGTGGGAACCTTCTTATTCTACCAAATGTATCAAACACAATGTTTCAGTGGGAACCTCCTTATTCCACCAAATGTATCAAACACAACGTTTCAGTGGGAACCTTCTTATTCTACCAAATGTATCAAACACAACGTTTCAGTGGGGACCCTTTTATTCTACCAAATGTATCAAACACAACGTTTCAGTGGGAACCTTCTTATTCTACCAATGTATCAAACACAACGTTTCAGTGGGAACCTTCTTATTCTACCAAATGTATCAAACACAATGTTTCAGTGGGAACCTTCTTATTCTACCAAATGTATCAAACACATCGTTTCAGTGGGAACCTCCTTATTCTACCAAATGTATCAAACACAATGTTTCCAGTGGGAAACCTTCTTATTCTACCAAATGTATCAAACACATGTTTCACGTGGGAACCTCCTTATCCACCAAATGTATCAAACACAATGTTTCAGTGGGAACCTCCTTATTCCACCAAATGTATCAAACACAACGTTTTAGGGGAAATCTCCGTATTCTACTAAATGAATCAAACCCCCTTGTGGCTGCTAATAGGAAAAGCTTTAACTTTTACCACATGGTGTCAAAGCTGATCATGTCAACCACATTTGGGACTTAACATAATACTAAGTAGTAGATAAAAAAGAGACAATATGGTACATTGGATTGGAATTCTTTTACAAAACCTTTGGCAAATTCACATCAGCAAAAAGCTTGTTTAACCCTATTTCATATTGACAGGTGATTGTATATATGTCTAATGATCTCTCTCAACAACTCCCCGACACAGCAGGAATACTGACAAAATGAATGGGCTTTGTCTAACGATTCCAACCTTATAACATAACAAAATACTTTCATTCATTAATATGGAAGACCGAAAGCACAATAAAGTAGCAAACGATGCACTTTATTCATTGGCGATTTCCTTGTCACACGGAAGTTTGGAAGTGCCCATTTCTAAAAAGGCAATTTAGATTATTACATTTCCATGCAACATTCATCCTATGGCTTTCAACCCAATGAGATGTTCAGCAGAGCTGCTTTATGTTTCTATCTCATTAAACAAGAAGGGTTTGCAGCCTTACCTCACCTAATGCAGATTTGCAAAAGTGAATGTGTCTGCTGTGTCCGTGTGGTGAACCGGGAGGGACGAGTTAGAGGGGATCAGATCAGTAAATCACATAGAGAGGGAGACAAAGGCTGGAACATGAACCTACCTGCATTTAAAAGGATAGAGGTAGAGAGATGGGAGAGCATAATGGAATCTAATGAAGGGAAACATGCTTATTCAGCCCCTATAGATAAAGTCACATGAGGTTTTCCCTATAAATAGCTAAATGCCATTGGCATTAATCTACAGCAACCAATCAAATGCTATTTAACTGCAGTAACCCAGTAAAAAGTTACATTCTAATTGTTTGTGACAGGCAAACTTATAGGGTCTAATCACTTTATCAATTTGTTATTTTATTGGGGTAGAGAATTGTGTGTAGGTCCAGTATAATCACTTTGATTGTGCAATAAATATTAAAGGCACAGAATGCGATTGAACAATATTGTAAAATACCAACACGAGAGCTGCATTTTTAAAAGAAAAAAAGGGGATTTTTTTTTTTACTGTGCAAACTGTATAATTCTATTCGGTTGGTACATACCCATGCCCATACCCCTCCTGTGGCAACCCCCACCATCAGTTCATCAGTACAGGACCCATGTCACTATACAGTTTAAAACCCTTCCCTGCCCTTCAAGTCAGCCAATCCATGCAAGGCTGTCTACCTGGACAGAATATGATGCAGAGGTGATCACCTGATGAAGAGGGCCTAGACCCTCGAAACGTTGTGTATGTCGATGTGTGGTTTGGAATAAATTCACTATTTGCATTGCAGTGCGACAAGGCACCTGCAAATGTAATTACAGGTAAGGGCGGTAAGGGTTCTGGGGCACACTAAGGGAATGTAGGCACACACAGCTGTCAAAGTAAAGTCTTTGAGTTGTGATATTTAAATAAGTTTCATTTTCGGATTTTTGGTTCTTTACGATTTTCCCAAGATTCGTAAATCCGAAAGAAGAACATATCTTACCAGTTTGTCCATCTTTAGTCCTGGGTTTGAAGATTCCCTTTGGTACCTTCGGTACATCAGCAAGGAGTTTGTATGTTCTCCAATGGTACCTCTTATTTTGAGTGTGCAGATCTATATATATAGGGAGAGTTGTGTGTGTGTAAGCACAAGGCAAAGAGGGGACACTGATGTTTTTTGTGTGCTTGCTTGTTTTCCTGTGGACACGGTGGTTTTCCCCACAAGTACAGACATACTGATAGGTTGTAAGTGTGTAATAAAGTGCTTAGATTGCTCTTCCTTGTCGGGGCATCACTGTATATAAATTATTAAAAAAAGCAAATGTTATATTGTGCATTTTGGAGAGGGAAAATCTATTTCTTTATTAGTTAGTGGTTACATTTAGAGATGTCCGAACTTCGAAAAATCCGGTCCGCGCGAGGATCCGCGGATTTTCGAAAAAATCCGAAAATTCGAAAATCCACGAGCGGACCCGTTAAAACGTATTAAAATGAAAGTTCGGCAAAATCCGCATTAAAAGTGGTCTAAATAGCCTTGGTAACGTACACTTAACCACTCAGGGACCTGGGTAATGGCCTTAGAAGCACGTATAAATGCCAACAATACCTAAAAAGTACAGTCCGCTAGCGTGACTTTAAAAAAACGGTATTTTTCGAAAATACGAGGATTCCCGTAAAAACGAAGATTTCCATAAAAAAACGAGGCTTTCTGTAACTATGATAGCTGCCATTGGCTAATTTGGATCATGTGGCTTGCTCCGTCTTGAAAATTTACACGAATTACTCGTTTTTACGAGTATTCTCGTAATTACGAGAATACTCGTAATTACGTGAATCCTCGTAATTACGACGATCTTCGGTTTTTCCGTATCCCGCAAGTATCGTAGATCCTCGTAATTACGGAGATACTCGTATTTTCGAAAATTTTCGTAAAAAAAAAAATCCGCAGTTCGGAAGTTCGGAAGTCCGGAAAGTCCGGAATAATCCGCCGTTCGCGGACGGGAGAAATCCGCGGCGGATCCGGGTTCGGGTCCGCGAACCGGCCATCTCTAGTTACATTCTGATATTGGGAATGTTCCTTGGAGAAAATGTCAACCAATTAATGTCTTTTCTCCAGATATTGATGTTGACAAAATATCACTTAAATGTGTAATGGCTTCAAATTGGTCTGTGATGTATTTGGCTGTCAGAACTCTTCAGATGATAAAAACCTCTTTTCTCTCGCAGTTTTAGGAAGTTCAGACATTTAATTATATAGTTTTCAGTGCATTTGAGATAAAGATGCTACATTAATGTCTGGTACCTAACTTGTTAGTACCTCTTAGGCAGCCAAAGCTTGAACCTTAAGGTTGGCTGGAGTTCAGTAGATAAGCAGAAAGCCCCCAGGAAGCTGTAAAGCTCTTAAAAAACAAATTATTAAAAACAACATTAAAGTGGTCAATAAAAATCTAAGAAGTAAGATTGAGATTTTTTACGAAAAAGAAACATTTAAGAGAAAATCCTCAAGCCATAATTTGTTCCTTTCAAAAAGTTCTTTCTCACTGCGCTTTAAACAGATGATGTTTTAAAACCTAACACCGTGAAATTGTGTTGGTCTTTTTAGAAATAACAGGTGGAACATTTAGAAATAACCTGTAGACACTTTTCAAAAATACAGATTAATGCGATTTTCAACCATCTGCAACATGCGAGAATAAGCGGATCCTGAATAAATTCCCCATAAGGTCTCACTGCTGATAAGAGCGATGATGTCATATGGGGCCACCATCGCAGTTAACCAATTTCTGTAAAATATACGACCTCATATGTTTTTACAAAATGTCATTCCATGGTTCGATTTCTTTAACCTTGTAGAAACCCCTATGAATCCTTGTTTACTATGACTTAATCCAGAGAAAGGAGAATATCAATATCTGAAATTGTAAAAATCCCTGCTAATGCCAACTAGCAACTGTATTATTCAGTGTTACATTATATTAATATCAAAGGAGAATTAAAATTAAAATAAGACTGAATGGATTCTATCATTTATAGATACATATTTTACCTCTCAAATCAGAATTTAGAAGAAATGATATATGTAATTCTAAAGGTTTCTTGGGTTTTTTCTGATATCTGCAACTCCCCAATACCATTGGGTGTCCTGGACACTTTTACAAAAGTTGCTCATGCTCTGTTTTCTCTAGTCCCCCTCTAGAACTGTCAAGTAACTACTAACTGACCTTCCTGTGACCTCTGTGTAATCAAGACTGAGCAGTTAGAAAACCAATCATAATTCACTAGGTAGGAGGAGCTACCGAAACCAGGAAATGTCATAAACCTGCAGAATTACTTATGATTACTCCACAATGCTGCTAATTTCAGAGGTAATAGTTCCAGATCTCTGCTATTTAGTAATTATAGACTCCATTCAGGCTTGCTTATATTTTAGCTTTAATTCTCCTTAAATACTGGCAACACTAAATTTTCTTGGCTATACAACCAGTGTCTTCTATCAAAGATCCCTTGGTACCACCAGTAAAAAGACATTTTCCAATCTTCTAGATGTAAAAAAAATCTTATGTCCCTGTAAAAATTAAGTACAGCACTTTTGACAAAATTTGTTCTTTATAAAAACCTAAAATTACTCCACAAAATTATAATCCTGATTAAATCTCATACACCAGCCACAGATGTTGAATTTACAGCTCTGTAATTACCACAGAACACAATGAATGTAATGGTGGTAAATGTAATAAGAGATGCAACCCATTGCTTGTGACTGGAGATGTTCGAAAACTGCTGAGTTTCATACCGTTTTCGAATTTTCCACGAAATTCGAAGATTCGAAAACGGACCCATAGAAGTGGGAGAAATTTTTTTTAACATTTCCGTCCATTTTGAGTTACCAATAGTAATAGTAGGTTACTGTAAATGACACTGAGACCTGGGGAATGGTCTGGGAAACCCGTAAATATGACCAAAACTTTAGTTTAGTTTTATCTATTTTCAATTTTCGATAATCGTCTACTTTCGATAAAAATCGAAAATTCGGAAAATCCGGGTTCCGTGAAATCCGGGAGTTCCGAAAGTTTTGTTGGGACCCTCAGATTCTATTCGAAACATTACATCTCTACTTCTACATGATTCTCCAGCTTCCAATCAGATGTTATCTAACTTCAGTAGACCAGTTAAAAGTTTACACCTGATTGGTTGCTGCAGTTTAATAGCACAGGCAAACTTATTGTGCCATATTAATGTGTTTTAATTGACTTGGTAGTCACTTTATACAGTATATTTTAGCTAACTACAGAACATGGTACAACAGTCGATAAGTAATATAATCAACGTATATACAATTTAATGTAAATATATAATAAATTTAAATTGCATCTTATTTCACCTCCTGTGGTAACGAGAGCAGCAGGTAAAACATAAATGTTTAATTTACAGAGAGTCGCCATATTAATCACTGCCACATAGCTGATATAGGGGTGTACGGAGAGTCGCCATATTAATCACTGCCACATAGGTGATATAGGGGTGTACGGAGAGTCGCCATATTAATCACTGCCACATAGGTGATATAGGGGTGTACGGAGAGTCGCCATATTAATCACTGCCACATAGGTGATATAGGGGTGTACGGAGAGGCGCCATATTAATCACTGCCACATAGCTGATATAGGGGTGTACGGAGAGTCGCCATATTAATCACTGCTACATAGCTGATATAGGGGTGTACGGAGAGTCGCCATTTTAATCACTATATCTAGCAGTAGTATTTCATGTACCTACTTGTACCGCGCACATCATGAATTATGTCTGGAAGTCACGTTAATCATTAATAAATCCGCATTAACATGTTTACAGAACTTTATTCACTTCATTTTACGATAAAAGCTTGCGATAAATCGCCCCAATATAATCTTATAGTCATGCTAAACATTTTTAAGGGCATCTCCACCCTTAAAACAAAAAAACTGGTCCCTTGTCAGTTACCTGCCCCTAACCCCAACCGATATAGTAAGCACTTAATTAGATGTATTACTAACCTGATGTTTAGGGCTAATTATTGCCTCCATTTTGGCAGAGAAAAAAATGCAAGTCAATCAAGACTGTTACTGCTGACATCACAGCCAATGTATATAAGTATGTATAATTTTAGTTATAATACATAGGTGTGATATATTATAATGGGAGCTGCAGTGGTATATATCCTTATAAAAATCACTCAGCTATGTCATTAAGTGACTCATTTCTTATATTTCTTATATCCCACTGCTCCGCTCATTCCAGTGCTTATGCCTGGACAATGACTCAGCATTTTTTGCAGTGTTTAATTTCACTAACAGAACCTGCTGGAGCTGCTTCCTGTCACTTCATAACCAATGTCTCTCTCCTCCTCCACAAAGATTTGTTTAACCGCATAGATGCTGGGCTGGGATGTTCCTTTCTACTGGGTTTAAGTTACAGAAGGTAGCTTGGGGGTTTATGTATTATAAGAAATAATGCACCCCTTCACATTATAATATAAGGACTTTATGCCACAGCAGAGTTCCCTGATTTGTATAAAAACACTCGTCCCATGGCCTAGTGCTTCAATATGGTCAGGGAACTCCTCGGTGGTGTTATATCCTTATATTACACTGTAAGGGGTGCATTATCCCTTATATAAAGTGCCACTTGGGTACGCAGCGCTGTACATTAAAAAATACAGTGTATACAAACAAGGGGATAAGTACAAGCCATTATACAGATAGATAAAAATTAAATTAAACTGTTGACTCCTGTGCACATGCTCAAGCTCATTCAGCAAAGGGAGGAGGCAGATACCTTTACCAGAAAGGACTTATCAGTAAATATTTGGTTGCAAATGTATGTAATAAACTGGTAAAAATATCAGTTACGGTTGCAGGCAGATAACTGACAAGTCATCTGCTTTTTGTTTTAAAGGTGGACATGCCCTTTAAATTGGTTCAAAAATGTAATCTTGACTATACCACGGGAGTTTAGCTATGTGACTGACAATTCAATGTATTAGCTGAATTATTTATGTCAATCTAGTAGCTTATTTACAGGGTTATTTAAAGATATTTCGATAAATCTATTATAAATAGATTAGAAATAGTAAAGTAAAGAAGTCACTACTAGTTTAATTCTGCTACCTGGTCCGTGCCACCTAATTGTAGCATATTTTTCAAATTTTTAACATAAAAAACCTACAATTATTTTTGACCTTAGTCACAACTAGAACTCTTATTTGTTGCAGAAATATGAGATTATTCTGTAGTAACAAATAAACAAAAACAAACATATTTTTGAGAAGAAAAGGCAGAAATATTGCCTTAAAGGGCATCTCCACCCTCATTTTAACCTTCATATACTGCTGGGCATGCCCCCCCCAACCGCTATATTCTGACATAAAAAATCACTTCCCATCTCTTCCCATAATTACAGCACCTCGTTCCCTCACCGTTCTGGTCTGGCTCCCCTGCCCACTGGAACTACTAGCAGGGGGCCGGGCTGAGAGAGGCAGCCAATCACAGCTGCGTCTGCCATCAATGCAGAACGGCAATGGAACAATGAGCTGTAAGTAGAGATTGGAAGCAATTTTTTTATGTCAGGATATAGCAGTTGGGGGTGGGGGGCACTACAGTATATGAAAAGGAATTAACGCTACCAGAGTAGCAGCCAGGGAGGGAGGGAGGAAGGGGAGGGGGGGAAAGGGCTCCACTGAGCATGCCAGCAGCAACTGAGAGGACACAACAGAGGCAGAAACCTTTTGGACAGGAAGACCTCTCCTATCCTTCAGTTTCCTGGACTTAGAAGAGGCACTACAGGAGAGCCATAAGGAGTAGGGATGTAAGGTAAGGCTTTTTTCTTTTCAATTTTACAGTGGGTGCAGTAGTGGAGGAATTTTTAGTTTGGGGGGGGTGGACATGCCCTTTAAACTTTCTAAAAGTGTCAAAGTTACTTACCTCTCTGTAGTCTTTCTTCATGGAGCTAGGGGAAGTGATGTCAACATTCCTGTCTCTTTGCTGGACCCAGCCTGAGGGGGAACTAGACTATGGATGTACCAGGCCCTCCTGCACACTTTACTTCTCCAGCTCCATAAGAAAGAAACAACTTTTGTAATATGAATAGCTAGAATAACTGTTGGATTGCTGCTTTGTCTTCTCAAAAAGTTTGTATTTTAAGTTTCATTCTCCTTTTTCCTTTTCACTTGCAGCCATGATAGTTAGATGTTCATTGTTTGTGCATGTTTACCCATATATTGTGCATGTTTAACTGATATAATCAGTAATTTATTAGACACATTGCTAACCAAATATTTAATGGTAATTATTGTGTGTGAGTAAGCTGGCCCCTCCCTCCATGCAATCAATCAGTGCTGTTGCTGCTGACATCACAGCCAATGATTGGCTGCTGTTTAACCTGCTGCCTCCTCTACACATGCTCAAGCTTTTTAAAAGCTCATTGAGCACAGGGAGGAGATAGCTAACTTTCCCAGTAAAGAATCAATCTTCTGATTAAATATCTGGTAACAAATACATGTAATAAACTGGTAAAAATAGAGTTGACTTCTTTGTTTAGCTCTGAGCAGAATATTGGTCTAATGACTCAAAACATTTATTCAATTGCTGTAATGATGTCTGTGCGTTGGAGAAGATTCCAGAGCTCCACACACTGCTGGATTTATTTCTGTTCCTAATAATATAAAGATAAAATCACAATGTGACACTAGAATGAGTCATCAATACACAACGCTGACCTTCATCAGATAACTGGAAATTAATGGAGAGACATCCCCATGAATCACCAACACGCGTCCCAGAGCTTCCTTAGATAATATTTGCAATGCTGTCTCCCTTCCTGTCAAAGTTAAAGCCTCCATTTTGTAGAACTAACGAGGTTTACAGAAATGTTTGATTTTATTATTGAAAAAGTCTATGAACACTGAGCTTAGCGTCCAACATTCAATCTGTTTATATTCCTACCACAAACAAACCTCATGTCATCTCATCTTGTTTTGTTTATTACCGTTAAATAGCGATGAGCAGATGGTAAATATAATGGGTTGCACGCATTACAGCCATTTAAGGAAAACATCTCCAAGTTCCAATGTGCAGTACATATCAATCAACCGCTATACTTTACCAGTCCGGACAAGCGGGATCGGATAGTTCCCATCTCAGTCAGGAGATTCACGGGCAGCTACCTCAAATCCAGGCACTTAGATCCTCCAACCAGCCTCCAAGAGCCGGTATCGCTAATGCCTCCTCTAGACAATGCACTGAGCCGATAACGGCTCTCGGTGCACAGTGAATGTGGTTTCAAAACTTCCGAAAACTTCCGGTCTTAAAGAGCTGTTATCGGATCGGTACAAAGCTTGTGACAGTTAATAACCGCCGCAACCACCGTAAGTTATGCCTTAAAGGGCATCTTTAGTGGGAAAATGAAGGGTTTTTTTCTTTCTTTCCATGTGTTCTATAATGCCCCACAACCACCAGAGTGTCTTCACTTTCAGATTCCCTCTCTGTCCTGACGGTTCATAAAGTGAGAGATCGTAAATTGTACTGATCTCCTTCTTCCGTGTCTCCAGGACAGCTTCCTTTCTTTTGGCCACTGTGCGTGGGTGAGTTTTTCAGGATGTTGAACTTTTAACTCCTACGGCACATGATAAGCTTGTCGGGTAGCTGGAGTTGAGACATGGAGGAGGTAACAGAGGGGAGGGGGAAGGGGGGAGTGCTGCACAGACATCTGAAACCATGTAAAAACAAAGATACTGACAGAGATAGGATTAAGGCAGCACAGAGTACATGAATTTAACTTTGCAAAGGGGCAATGTGTTTTTTTTCACTATAGATGCCCTTTAAAGTCACATTAACCCTTGGTACATAGGTTAGGCTGTTAGGCATATTTTAAAGGGCACAGTACCACTAATTCCCAACTATCGATACCACACAGTACTGTATTTTGTGAGCAAACGGTATCCACAATCGCTGCACAATTGTGGTTTTTAATGTTGTGAAGGTTCTCATCCATCCAGGTCATGGTATATCTGTAATATTCATTCATTCAGGTCATGGTATAACTGTAATATTCATTCATCCAGGTCATGGTATATCTGTAATATTCATTCATCCAGGTCATGGTATATCTGTAATATTCATCCAGGTCATGGTATATCTGTAATATTCATCCAGGTCATGGTATATCTGTAATATTCATCCATCCAGGTCATGGTATATCTGTAATATGCATTCATCCAGGTCATGTTATATCTGTAATATTCATTCATCCAGGCCATGGTATATCTGTAATATGCATTCACCCAGGTCATGTTATATCTGTAATATTCATTCATCCAGGTCATGGTATATATGTAATATTCATTCATCCAGGTCAGGGTATATCTGTAATATTCATTCATCCAGGTCATGGTATATCTGTGATATTCATCCAGGTCATGGTATATCTGTAATATTCATTCATCCAGGTCATGGTATATCTGTAATATTCATCCAGGTCATGGTCTATCTGTAATATTCATCCAGGTCATGGTATATCTGTAATATTCATCCAGGTCATGGTATATCTGTAATATTCATTCATCCAGGTCATGGTATATCTGTAATATTCATTCGTCCAGGTCATGGTATATTTGTAATATTCATTCATCCAGGTCTTGGTATATCTATAATATTCATTCATCCAGGTCAGGGTATATCTGTAATATTCATTCATCCAGGTCATGGTATATCTGTAATATATATTCATCCAGGTCAAAGTATATCTGTAATATTCATTCATCCACGTCATGGTATATCTGTAATATTCATCCATCCAGGTCATGGTATATCTGTAATATTCATTCATCCAGGTCATGGTATATCTGTAATATTCATTCATCCAGGTCATGGTATATTTGTTGTATTCAGTTAGATCAACTGGACTTAAAGTTTAGTTCTTAAAGACATTTTGCTAGTCATCTGACTGGATCTCTCAATTCCGAAGAACTTGTACAAGAAATCTGTTGGCAATAAATACCCTGGAAATTCCCAATTAGCATATCACATCCAGATCTTAAGGACCTTCTGAGATGTTTCATTTCTTTAGCCTTCGCCTCTGTGCTAGTGGGGATGTTCTCAGCTCTGTGTTGCAGGGTTCTGATGACCCCCAGCTTGTGATCTAAAGGGTGGTGGGAGTCAAACATCAAATACTGATCTGTGTGGGTTGGTTTTCAGCTTAAGTTTAGTTTTGTGCTACTGCTGTATATAGCATGAAACTTAATGCCTTTTCAATGAAGGCATAAGCCGGTGCTACTTACCTGACCATGATGCCGCAATGCAGTAAATCTTATATAATTTATTGGGAGGTTTTTCTATCTCTCACATTCTAGGCCACATCTATCATTGACGTCTTATTAACAGGAGCAATCTTGCCTTGTAATTTCACCCCTAAACCAGTTTTGAAACAAAATTACAGCAAAATTTCACCATTGAAACGTTCAACGAAATATACAAAACTTTATTGCTACAAAACACAATTTACCGGTGTTTCCCCAGGAAAATGAAACAGAATTTGGATTTTTTTCCCTTTAGGGCGATACTCTTCCTCCCCCTACATCTTGTAGCTCCCACTGTATTTGTCCTAAAATCATTTCTAACATATTTTTCCAAAACTGTTATTTTATTCTTAAAAATAAAGAGAAATAGCCAAAAAGTAAATTAATTGTGCAGGAAAATGAAGCCATTACTTTCAGTGACATAACCACAGATCTACAGCACTTAAAATGAACTGCAGTAATGACATCCCATCATTTTGAGGGTAAAACGGATCAACATCCTTAGTTCCAACAGAAATAGTTTAAGGTAAAATTGATTTAAGGCAACTTCATTCTGAGGGACTGAGTGGTTCATAATTTACTCTTATTCCTGGGTGAGCTCTTTGCTGACTGAGCAATTACAGTGATAAATTTAATCTATTACGGCCATTGTTCATGGTAGAAGACTTATCTTCAGTCATAACGAAGGAAAAAAGCAGGAACCTGAGCCAGATCTCGTATAAATAAGTTTGTATGAATCATGGGGGTACAACATGAAAGCTTAGCTTCAACTCTTAGTTCAGGCCATTTTCTCACCATATAGTCAGTAGTAAAGAGAAGCATAAACATGGTAATATAGAGGTTATATAAAGACATACGTCCATCTAGTCCAACCTTTATACCCTACCCATAATGTCTGTATAACAGTTACATAGTAACATAGTATTGGAGGTTGTATAAAGACATATGTCTATCTAGTCCAACCTTTATACTCTACCGATGATGTCTGTCTAAAAGTTGATCTAGACAATTCCTAGATCAACAAGAACTATATGTATTTATACCAGTAATGTATAATATTCTTTAATACTACTAACATATCCAGCCCTCTCTTGAAACTATTAAATGAACCTGCCATTGGCTGCCCAGTTCTTAAAGGAAAAGTTTTGCTAAAAATCAAACTTTCATATAAGATAATGCAGCAATCAGTACCTTAGAGCCCTGGAAGCAGGGGGAGCTCCTTACACATTTAAAAGATAGCTACTTAGCCTTTAGTACACCTTAAACACTAGGGGCCATATTTATTACCTCGCAGTATCGGAAATTGTTTGCTGTACATGTGGCCGTACAATACCATGGGGTACTACAATGGTAATGTATATGCAAACATATGGCCACAATTTCCCGAGCATTAAAGGTGCCATATCGCTATTTATAAATATGGCCCTAGGCAACCAACGGCAACATATTTTATGGTCTTCACTACTACTGACTGTATGTTGAGTAGATGCCTCAACTAATGCTGACCATACATTATTTAGATGTGAATTTAATGTTGGTTAAATTGATATAATAAGCCACATTACGTATTAATGCGCCCCTACTATTATGCGATTTACAATGCCTTTCATGATCAACGTTATACTACTTGCACTATGTCTACTTAAACATCTATAAAAGATGTGAGCAATGTCGATCTAATTTGCAATCACTTCTACAATCGACAAAAAAACACCTCGCCCAGTCATTTTATGAATGAAATTACAATCAAATGTTGAATGAAAATGACCAACTTTATTCAAAATTTAAGAACGATTCAACGTTAATATTTATTAGCCAATGGCCAGCACAAGCTTAAGACTTTCAATTTCACTTAGATATAAGTAAACCTCATCCAAAGAACCAAGAAATCTATAAATCTAACAAATCTTCCTGCAGACAACCTGTTAGGTACGTTAGTTGATTTAGCTAGTCAAATATTGTCAATAGCATATTTATTACTACACAGAGCTTCAATATTCAGTATGCTCTCACCTAAATTCCCTAAGTTAATCAATAGTGCCTTGCTTCCATTAAAACTCTGCACTCTTTATATGCCTTTAAATACCTGGCATAGACCTGCCTAAGGTACCTGCCAGAATCAATACAATTAAGTTTATCCAACAGAGACATCATTTACAACAATCTGTCTCTGACCACATTTTGTACCATTGTCTAATCTTCTTTGTGTATTTGCATTTGTCAAACAAAGAGCTTCAGCTTCTTTTCCGTCTACATAATCATTTTGGATTCCATTCCACATCACCAGATGAACAACGCAGGAAAAGCCTGTTCTGAATGTAGATAGCACACTAATAGCTGTGTAGACTTCTGCATATTTAGACTCTGTCCATTTCATTTTATGCACCCATTAAATGTGGCTTATTACAATCCCAGAGAGCTCGAAAGTAAAGGGCATATTTTAGAACAGAGAATTTATTTTCTGCTTCAGTTGTTTTGATCATGGTACCTGCAGGCTTAGACGACCTTTAAAGTCTGTCACATCACTATTTTACTCTGTGACAGTGTGAATGTACGTCTTATTTCTGTGTTTCTGAGTGTGTCTCCTTGGTCTTATGGAGTCCATACATGCAACAATACCAATCGTAAGTATTGCATCATCATAAGTTCGCTATTAGTACAATAAAAAATTTAAAGTTGTCCAATAGGAAGGAAATCGAGCCAACTGCCGTACGCAATCTGGCAATATAGTAAGACAGGGGTTGGTGCATGTATGGCCTCTATTAGACTGTCGGCTTAGCAATGCACGGGACTCTCCAAACACCCAAGGTTCTTCCACAGACAACAGTTTATTTGTCTAGCAGTCTAAATAGCAGTTATCAGTGAACATTAAATTATGGCAGAAAAAAACATACACTATAGATTAGGGGTTGAACCTGACCCAAGTTGGGGGCTGGACTACCAGCACTCCATGCACTGACCAGGTCCGCGTGCTAAAAATCTTAGCTGGGCCAGGGGTTGGGCATCACTGCTATATGGCAGACTAAATACGTCATGTAGGCTTAAAGGTCAATGGATAAATGTTGACCTGTAGCAAATATAAATAATTTATAACATGCCTTGTTTAAGTAATTAAGTAAAATCTTAAAGGATAAGTGCACTGTAAAATCAAGTTATGTTCATTTGGAAGCTGCAGCTTTAAAAATACCGTTGCCATATTTTTTTTTTTACCTTTGCCCCTCCAGAGCCTAGCTTTGTGCCTTGGAAGTTACTGACATCTTGTTACTGAGAAACCATGTCCTGACACAGCGCACTAGTCTACTGGGATAGTAAAGAGGAAACCATGTCCTGACACAGCGCACTAGTCTACTGGGATAGTAAAGGGGAAACCATGTCCTGACAGTGCACTAGTCTACTGGGATAGTAAAGGAGAAACCATGTCCTGCCACAGCGCACTAGTCTACTGAGATAGTAAAGGGGAAACCATGTCCTGACACAGTGCACTAGTCTACTGGGATAGTAAAGGAGAAACCATGTCCTTACACAGTGCACTAGTCTACTGGGATAGTAAAGGGGAAACCATGTCCTGACACAGCACACTAGTCTACTGGGATAGTAAAGGAGAAACCATGTCCTGACACAGCACACTAGTTTACTGGGATAATAAAGGAGAAACCATGTAAAAAAAAATTCCATACATACTCAGCCTAACGTTCTGTTTTACTAAGAAATCCACATGTGCGCTACATTACCATTAGTGTCTTTAAGTCAGAGCTGTGACACTGACGGTGGATCTGACAGAATTTGCTGCATATTGTTGGTATTGGGACATTGACAGGTATATCCTAATTTTAAAAGGACACACAGATAGTAGATTGGCAAGAACAAATTAGAACAAAAGGGAAAACATCACGAGTTGCACACACAGTAAAGATGGACTGACAAATAGACAGACAGACATATATACAGATAGATAGATAGTGGGTAGCACGGTGGCTCAGTGGTTAGCACACTGATGTCCTGAGTTCGATTCCACCCTTGGACACATCTGCAAAGAATTTGTATGTTCTCCCTGTGCTTGTGTGGGTTTCCTCGGGGCACACTGGTTTCCCCCACAATCATAAAGACATACTGATAGGTTGTATGTGTCAAATAAATGTGCTTAGATTGTAAGCTCTTTGGGGTAGGGCCTGATGTATTTGTAAAGTACCATGTAAGATGTTAGTGCTATATAAATCCACAATAATAATACTTTATACAACCTCCAATAATATGTTACTATGTAACTGTTAGACAGACATTATGGGTAGGGTACAAAGGTTGGACTAGATGGACAAATGTCTTTATACAACCTCCAATACTATGTTACTATGTAACTGTTAGACAGACATTATGGGTAGGGTATAAAGGTTGGACTAGATGGATGTATGTCTTTATACAACCTCCAATACTATGTTACTATGTAACTGTTATACAGACATTATGGGTAGGGTATAAAGGTTGGACTAGATGGGCAAATGTCTTTATACAACCTCTAATACTATGTTACTATGTAACTGTTATACAGACAATATGGGTAGGGTATAAAGGTTGGACTAGATGGATGTATGTCTTTATACAACCTCCAATACTATGTTACTATGTAACTGTTATACAGACATTATGGGTAGGGTATAAAGTTTGGACTAGATGGGCAAATGTCTTTATATATATTTATATTGTATAATATCTCCCAGAAGGCTTAAGGGGAGGTCTGTCCATACGGTATAATATCTCCCAGAAGGCTTAAGGAGAGGTCTGTCCGTACGATATAATATCTCCCAGAGGGCTTAAGGAGAGGTCTGTCCGTACGGTATAATATCTCCCAGAGGGCTTAAGGAGAGGTCTGTCCATACGGTATAAGATCTCCCAGAGGGCTTAAGGAGAGGTCTGTCCATACGGAATATCTCCCAGAGGGCTTAAGGAGAGGTCTGTCCGTATGGTATAATATCTCCTAGAGGGACCTACTTAAAATATTAAGTAAAATGTGTTTTACTTGCATAGATTTGCCATATACCATTATACATCAGAAGTCCAAAAAATACACTGCTGATTGCTAATTAGTTCATATACTTGCATATAATATCCAGTTCCAAGCATACATGTGAACAGACTGCTAATTAGTCCCAACAACATATGAACATGCATGTCTCCGGTTTTAAAGAAACAATAATGGCCGCCTTGTCTAATGAACGTTAACTTTAAGCCAACTAGGGAAATAAAAAAACACCCCAGCCCACGTTTGAACTTTTAAACTCTAGAGTTAGAGCAAAACAACGAAGCGCGAGATACAGGGATAATTAGCAATTCGTTTAGATGCACAGAATCCAATTTTCAAACCGAACAAAACCTTGCAGCAATAGACTATTAGCTGCCATGTACTTTATAGTAAGTGTAGCCTTTAATGGTGGTTCTAAAATAAAAAAGGATCCATATTAAAGGGTCACTATACTCCCTCAAACAACTTTACATTATCTGAAACTATAATTTGAGAGAATAAAAATGGTGGTACTTACATATTTATCTGTACTTGCTTTGTCATTAAATTATTAATGTTTAGTAAGTGCTCATAATTGCCCCCGCCCTCACTTAAGGTTCGTACACACCTGCAGATGTTTGCCAGACCCCCGAGCCCCGACCGACATCTGAGCCCGACATACACTCGCACTGCCGCCAGACGACAGATCGCCAAATGTCCCCCAACCGGGGTTCGTGCGTCTTGCAAACATCTGCAGGTGTGTTAACTCACTGCCTTCTTGTTGTGTCTGTGACACTTATAAGTTCTGCACAGCCTCACTATGGACACTGCTCTGCTTACACAACTCCCCACCCCCCCCCTTCTTTCTTTTCTCTGCTGATTCTCTTAATTGTTGCAGAAAGTGTGCTGGCAGGAAGACAAAAATCCTAGCAAGGGGTCAGATATGGGGAATATATTATAATTTCTACTTCTGGAGTGACAGGTCTTTCCCTGTAAATGCAGAGATTTCAAATGATGATTTCTCAGGATCTACAACTCAAATTTAAAATCCGAAAAAAGTTTTGAAGTAGTGGGATGTTGCTTTAAGAAGGAAGAACAATATAGGGAAGGGTACAGCGTAATGAATGGGGGATGATATAATATATGCAATATATCTGACCAATGGTTTGCATAGTTCTTTGTCTTTATACATATTCACTAGGATGTAATAAACAATGGCAGAAGTATGGTTTGAAAGCAACTTTACCAGTTGCTGTGGCTACTGAAGATTTCTTGCTCTTTTAGAATTTTATCTCTTCAATATGATTGGGATGTGATGTTTCAGTAGGATCCTCTTCTAATAGGCCAAAATGGATGATTTGCTTGAATGTTAATTAACAAATAAATGTTAATTTAAAGGAGTCGATGCAATTAATATAATCAATGCTGAAGTGCTTTAGCCTGCAAAACGCTAAGCACCAACCATTAAAGCTTAACAGATAATGGAAGCAGGAAGGACTTGAGTTGAATTATGGCTGTGGGCCTTAATGATGGAGCCCCAGTGATACATGTACTGTGTGAGTCCAGTTGTATTGTAATCTTGGAGAATATAGGGTAGTAATGAATCACAGCTATGACAACGTAAATATGACTACTTCATGTATACGTTGCTTAGTTGGGTTGTGTGGATGGGAGTAACAGTTGCAATGATGTTCATTTACCGTAGGAAAGTTCAGTACTGTTCTACCCTAATTCAATGAGATAATTTTAATGTGAGATAAATAGTGGATAGTGAAACTTTATACAGGGTACCAAAGGATAAAACTGAAAAAAGAGGCAATCCCCTCTTTATGCCTGTGTTGTTATTAATCATGATATTATTGTCTACTTTGATACCTGTTCCTTTCAGAAAATGACCAGATGGCTGCACCCAGTTGGGTCCATCCTCCAGGAATCAGAAGTTTGGCCATTCCAGTATATTTGGACACCTCTGCCTCTCGTTGCCTGCTTAGAACATTCTGGTGGGATCTTTCTATTGTCAATGTTCTGGTATATGATAATAGCACAGTCCTTCATTCCTCAAGTTACTTTAATGTTGATTCTGGAGAAGATGCTTTTCCTGGGCTAAAGTTAACCCAAAAAAACTTGCAAAGAAAGTGGAGACTATTACACAAAATGCAAACAGGATCCACTCAAACAAACCAAACTTGGCAATGGCCTATTATAGGTAGGAGCAATCCTCACTGCCCTCTGCCCTTAGGGCTAATACAGTATAATCCAATATATGTAGAAAAATAGAGGAGCACACTACTTAATACAATAAGTGATTATTTATTATGCAATGAGATACAATGTTTTGGGGGATGTATAGTCCTCTTTCTTAATTCTCCTCCATTTTTCTATATATATTGACTATTACCATTTAAGCGTTTACTAAGCTTTACACACTATAATACTTAATCAGCCATTACAGCTAATACATTTCCAGCATTCAGTCGTCCCCTTACAGGTTCCATATTCATTTGACTTATCTCAGCTATTGAACTGTAGTCCCCATCAGAAGACTCTCATGCAAGAGAACTATCTAAATAACAATCCATTCACCCATATCAACCAATCAGGCACCAGTTATTAACATTCTGCACCATACCAGTCATGGCTAATTGGGTTTTATAGCTTAATGAACCAATCAAATGTTGGCTGTGCTACCGTGTGAGTTCACTAACATAATATGTTCCTTTCATTGGTTGGTTGAGAAAATTTGCACTACGAGGAGAAAGGTGGATGTACTGCAAGATATTTCTTTGTAAGTAGACCTGAACACTTCTGCTAACTATACATTAGATTTGCTTTACTTCAATAATCTTTGAAGATTGGTCTTGCCTGAAGAGTCATTAAGATAAATGCAGCCTGTCAACATCAGTGGCTTATATGGATGTTATGAAAAGAAGCTTATTTTATTTTATTTTTAGCAAATGAAATATAAGGCCAGCTGTTTTCTTAACGAAAGAAGTCAAAGCACAAAGAAAATGTAATTGTGGCTATAATTTAATACAGCCGGTTTGTTTCCTTTACATAGGAGAAACCTTTCAGGCAACTAACTGTAAGATTGGATCATCAGTGACGTTCAGGAGAAACGTGCAGTGAAATCAAACTGGGAAAATTTAATCCCATCTCTGCCTTTGGCTAGTTTCAGACTGGCTGAGCTGCAATGGAATAACTGCAGACTTACATTGTTCCCCCTATTAATTTGCTATGTATGATAAGAAAGAATAAAACAGTGAGGACTCTTTAGTTTTATAGACAATTTTTGAGACATTTACTGATGCATTCCTATAACACCTCTTAGCCACAATGCAATCACACCTTGCATTCAGATGGTCCTTAACACCTGGCTGTGATATGCTAATTGGGATTTTCCAGGGTACATAATTGCCACAGATTCTTGTACAAGTCATTCTGAATTGAGAAAGCCAGTCGGATGACTAGCGAAATGTCTTCAAGAACTAAACTTTAAGTCCAGTGGATCTAACTGAATACAACAGATTTTCTTTCATTTAGGTATTTGCAATGAAGCAATTTCAAAAAGAAACACTGAAATACTCAGACAAGTTGCGAGTTGCTTTATTTCCTATGGATGTGGAATTTTGAACCCTTTGGAGAATCCTTCACCCACCATATATTTTGGACTAATTATAGACACAAATTGTTCATGTTTATTGGCCTGGTACGATGTCATGGTTAGGTGTAGGAATTGGGGCGTGGTGTATGGGTAAGTCCCTTCCGGTTTGTCTTGTTAAGGTTGCACTGTAGTGAGCTATATATACAAGAGAAAGGACTGTTGTTAGGATTTGTTAAATCTAGTGGGCGTTTCAGTGCGTTTTCAGAAAGAAAGAAGTCACAAAAAACAGACTGAAACAGACTGCCCATAGGAATCATCATTCACACTTGGGTAGTTTGATTAGAAACAGTAACGAGGGGAAAAACGCACAGAAAATGCATTGTGAGCATTGTTAGCCCGAAACGTGTAGTAGACACATGTACATAAAATACATTCCCATTCAGTTCTGGGTGGTAATATGCTTCTACATCTACTGTATACACATTTGCTGATCCCTAAAATGGTAATTATGGACAGTAACGAGCTCAGCAGATCCGCCAACATTTTACCTAGGCCTTCCCTCGTAAATTTACATTTTTTTTGCCCCTTTGACTTTTAGCTGCATGAATAATGTTCCACTTTAGTTTAAAATATAAGAATATTAGAAGTCACCCATAACCATATAAAAGTATGAGGCATTGGCCAACGGTCTGAGTCACTGAGAGGCATTGGCCAACGGTCTGAGTCATCTACAGAGGCCACACAATACATGTACAAATGTACTGTATGTGTCTCAAAACAAGTAACACTTACCATATTTTCATTTCTGTATATTGGCTTCCATTGGTTTAATCCCCTTTCAGACTGACATCCCTTGCAATTTTGATAACCCCAAGGTGCCAGAACTGCAGATAACAATAAACCAGCAGAAAGGGAGGATTGTGTAATCTCCCCTAAAATCACCCATGCATCCTATGCAATATATTTCAGGCACATAGACTTATTTATAGAGCAAGAAATACATTATATACTACAAAGTAGCAATCTTTTTATCATTGATAATTTCACCAGTGAAAAATGTACAAATTTCATTTCAAAAAGCTGAAAATATAAATTTGTTTACAAGTTCCTACCAGTCGGTTACATTTTCCCCACATATCGCAAACTTTATTATTAGGCGGCCAAACATGAACTAGAAACTCTCCCACCAGGTGCGGAATCTAAGTGTCTGCTGGTCTTCCCCAGAGCCCCTGATGGTGGGGATGATAAGCGGCAAGGCAGACACCAGGTCGCAGTCCTAGGGAAGAGTAACAGACCCTGGAGCAGATGGAAGGCAGTGGAGAGGAGAAAACAGATCCAGAATAATAAACAAACCGGTCAAGGCTGGCGGCACAGGTTCACAACGAGTATCAGGCAAAAAGTCAGGACTGGCAGCAATGGTTCAAGAGCGATTATCCGAGGCACAAGTCAGGGCAGGCAGCAAGGGTTCAAAGTCACACGGCAGGCACAAGTCGGCAACAGGAAATCAGGTAATCAAAGGAGCAGGTTAAAAGGTAAGTACTAGGAAGCTGAACTGACACACAGCACTGATCCTAAACGCTGAGCAGCTTAAATAGACCAATGCCTGTCAGCCACTTCACCTTGGTGCCTCATGACGTTGATCGTGCTTCCGTTTTCGAAAATTCGAGGGTTTCTGTAAATTCTAAAATTTCCGTAAAGTCTGAGATCGCCGTTTTGAACCTCGCGGGAACTGTTGATTTGAGGCTGCAATACTCAAACAAGGAGGGTGCTTGGCAGATGAATGGTAACAATTATAGCATTTGGAAAATAATCCCCTGTTGGTGTTAAACTATTTTTGCAAAATTTCGTTGATTTCAACGGATTTCTCCTTGGTGAACATTAACGCTACAAAATCCGTCTTTTTATAAATACAGCAGAAAATGAAAAAAATTTGTAGCAAAGTCTGGCCTTAAAATAACAGCAAATATAGCGCTCCTTTATTAATATGTCCCAACATATAGTACATATATATAATATGAACTACAAACAGATTATCAGAGGTCATTATGTGGCTGCACTTTGCTTGATAAAGGGGATATTGGCCTCGAAACACGATGCACAGTTTGATCTACACCCAGTAAAGCTGGTTCGCATTTTGCACCAGTAAAATCTGCTCGGCTCCCCTGCTTTTCATTTTTAGTGATTAACTGCATTGGACAGGGCAGAGAATTTGATATACATTGTGTGTTCTGTGGTAGCCGTACACGTAAAGTAATTCATTTTCCCAATATAACTTCTGGTGGTTACGCGGAAATGCATTTTAACACTAGCTGAGGCCAGAGATTTCCCATCACGCCTTTGTAAGTAATAGCATAGTGTTTGATGCCCCAGGAATGTAAAGATTATATTACTGAAACATACATTGTGATCTAAACATGACCCTATTTATTGTTAAACCGTAGCTGTCTTTGGTGGGCTGGCTGTGGATTCCATTTATTGTCGGGAAGCAGTAATTTAAGGTTAAGTGTCACCAGACTCCCAATTAAGGAAAAGCCCTGAGATGCTCTAAAGGACATAGACCCAAGGGAGAGGCGTTAATCCTAATACACAGCAATTAATTCTAATGAAAACATAATGCCGGACAAACATACGTTTCTGTAACACATATAGCAGCAGCATCCAAATGGCAATGGATCCACCAGGTGTGCACACTTCCAAAAGGTCACCTCCTAGTGTCAGAGGCCTCTGATAAAGTGGGTACGCCCACGAAACGCGTCAGGCTGATCACCTGTGGGCTAGGTGCTGCATTACTATATGTTTTTAAGTTAATATAATAAAATTTAAAGTTTTATTGATCACTGGAGTAGCGCACTCAATCTTCATGTTTCTGTAACAAAGGGTCAACCACCTAGGCAGATAATTTTGCAATCAATCATGCTCCAAATGAGGTTTGACCCCCTACCCGTTCCTTTTCGCAATCGACTTGCGATCAAAATGAATAGGCCAGATGGGAACATTGCAGGAACATCGATAGGTAAGAACTGCTATCCTGACTATGCAATCGACTTGTGATCAAAATGAATGGGCCAGATGGGAACATTGCAGGAACATCGATAGGTAAGAACTGCTATCCTGACAATGCAGTATTTAAACATTAGATAGATGAGACATTCGTCTACAAACATTTAATCTATCTAACGCCAACCTAATTTATCTGAATAGCAGCAAGTTGCAGGAGTCAAAAATGACTGACCATGGCATCTGCATCCATTTGTCAGCATTGACTCTCTTTGCTTTACCCAACCAAAGGATCCCCATACAGAGTAGTATCACGTGTATTGGGCCTTAAGTGCCACCTGGAGTAGCTATCTACTGACCATAGACTTCAACCTCAGCTAGTTACCTGAGGTTGCCTTATGGTAGAAATGCCAATGCCCGTGTGCAAGTATTTTGCTTGTACATTATATGAAAGGTGTTTTCTGTTTATTTGTCTTTTTAGTTTCCATTTCAAGCTGTTTCTATTCAAATTGTCAATGCTTAACCATAGATGGACAATCAGGCACCATCAATTAAAACTGTTAAGCAGCCTTTTTGATTTTTAATTCTTATGGTGTTCATTGGTCCCAGTTCTTGGTAGGGTCATTTAGGGAAATCAGCTTAGGGAGTATTATCTAAAGTTCTGCTTGAGCAGACAGTCAGGTGTAATGTGTGATGTTATATTTTGTGCATAGACCAATTGTTCTTTAAGGTGCAGTTCAATAGTCTTCTCATAATTATTTTCAATGGTACTGATATACCTCTAGGGGGAGCCATACTGGGAAAGGTTGAAAAACAGGAGAGACGGCACATGGCTGATACCAGGTAGTTTTGAAAATTTTTTGACTAGCAATATTGTTCGATATATACTCGAGTATAAGCCGAGCCGAGTATAAGCCGAGGCACCCATTTTTGCCTCCAAAATCAGAAAAACATGATTGACTCGAGTATAAGCCGAGGGTATACAGTAACCCTAATACCTTTCCACTGTAGATGTTTTGAAACTACAACTCCCAGCATGCTTTAGTTGCTGGGAGTTGTAGTTTCCAACCACCTATAGTAGAAAGGTATTGGGGGTTACTGTATGGCATACTGCCCCCCACCCTAATACCCTAATACCTTTCCCCTGTAGATGTTTGGAAACTACAACTCTCAGCATGCTTTAGTTGCTGGGAGTTGTAGTTTCCAACCACCTATAGTAGAAAGGTATTGGGGGTTACTGTATTTGTGTAAGGTATTGTATGGCATACTGTCCCCCCAGCCCCCCCCCAGCTCACTTACCGTACCTGGCCTTCATCTTCATCTTCAGTCTTCATGTCTCTGCCGGCTGCCGCTCGCTCTGTGCAGAGCCGGCGATTCCCAGTATTGCTTCGCGGCTGCGCAATGACGTCATCCCGTCAGCGTGCGTGATGACATCATCGCACACCCGTGAAGAACTACTGGGAAGTGCCAGCTTTCCTTCCTGACTCGCTGAATGAAGGTAAGTTTAGTATTGACTCGAGTATAAGCCGAGGCAAGGTTTTTAGGTTGATTTTTAAACCCAAAAACCTCGGCTTATACTCAAGTATATATGGTACTATAAGATTGTTATCGGTTATAACCAATATTGATCCTTTATATATATGGCCCTATGACTTAATTATCATATTTTACTCTTATAAATGCATGAAATTTTATTTTATTATGGGGATCTACAGTGTTTGTCTGAGCTATTAATGTGCAATAACCAATCAGTTTAAAAACAGCTGATTGGATGGAAAACTAATTGTACTTTCCTATTAAATAAAGTCCATTTCCTTTAACGGCGGAAACACAAACAGATCTACTGAAAATCGGGTAAGACATTTTGCTCTCCTGTGTGTGTCTGTTTTCATATAGTGTCATGCTCTGGCACAGTTCCTTTAATCATTTTGAACTCAGCCACATGGTTGACTAGCGAAGGGAAGCAAAACTATTAAAGGATAGGAAGATTATCAGCTCCCGTAATCACAGTCTCTAACCACAGGTCTGGACCTTTTAGAGAAGAAGAAAGAAAAAACATTGTCGCGTGATATTGATTTCCACTATTATTGCAGTTAAAAGCTATTGACCGGGTCAGCAAAAAGTCTATTATAAATTCACCTTTAGTCAAAAAATCCTTCATTTTTGACTTCAAGTGAATTGTTTTTTTAATCTATTTTTCTTTTGCCAACTCAGTCAAAAGTTTGCTGTCAGAGGGCTAATAAAGTTTTAGTCTAAGTTAAATGTTTTAAAGGGAAATCTAGAAAAATGGGAAAATATCTTTATGAAACTAACTGGGGATTATTTAATAAGAGATGCAACATTTTGCCCGCGCTGTCAATCTGCATTGACCAATCAGATGTTATTAAATTATTTCTAACTTTTTAGAACAGTAAAAAGTTACGGCAGCTTTGATTGCTTTCGTTCTGGAGCTTATATCTGGAGCTCATTTCCTTCCTCCTTCTAAACTCGCCATCTCTTCTGCCCTTCCACGCTCACCTGTGAACCAGCAAATAAGTAAGAAGTCACCCAGCTCAGGCAGTGACACGAATTCTTCTGACTCGGGCTGTGGCCAAATACACACGTGCCATGGCCTATGCAAATCCTTACATAGGTCATGGGAGGTCTAAGCCAATATGAGAACAGGGAACCAATCAATGCAGGCCAGGGTGAGGGGGGTGGTTGGGGCAGAAGTGTTATCATACTGGTGCCACATGGAGGCAGCAGTTGAAGCCAGGCAGCCTTCCTAGCTACTTACATGCCCCCTTTTTTTCTCTGACTTATAGTGTAATAGCTCTCTGTTCCATTACTATACAGACACATGGAGAGAGAATATATCAGATATTTTACTTTTCAATTTCATAGGATTATTTTATCTCACTGAACCACAATGATTCAGGCGCCTTTCATAATTGATATATAATTAATGGTGAATCCTTGTTTCCAAACAAACCTAATTCGTAACTTTCAATTACAAAAGTCCGCAGATCCAACTGGTTTTTCTAAATTTACGAAACTCTGAACATTTCGTTGAAAATTAAGAAAATCGAAACTTCAAAAATTTTATTTCAGTTATAAATTTAATTTCAAAGAATTGAAAAATTTGATCGAAAATCTGAAAAATTATGATTCAGTTGGATTTTTGGATTTCCAGAAGCTGTTGTGGGAACTGCTATCAGAACGAAACTCTCCAGCATTGTTCATTTCTATAGATACATACTTTATTACTTTATTTCTATATACTTTATTAGTCAATAATTAGTAGAAAAAAAGTAGCTAATTGAACAGATGCTTTCTTTTTCCCTGGGTGAAGCACACTGAGCATGTCTGAGCCATTGGCTTTAGGAAAAGGAGGAGCCTAGTTTGCCATACACGCTCAATGGCTGCAAGCTGGTGCAGCCAATCAGTGTTTCAATCAAATGTAATCACCTTATACCATCTATCTTGGGCAGGTTTCAACTAATATCCCTCTGCTTGATAGATGGTCCTATATCGCTAGACAGTCTATCAGACAAACAGCCATACACAGTCAGATTGATACATGATAAAATCGGATGGAAAAAAAGACACGTGTATGCCAGCCTTTAGAAAAAACACAGCTTTCTTACAGACAGATGTATCTCACGTTAGAAAGTATTGAAAATGTTAATGCCTTATTGTATTAATTAAACCTTTCAGGGCTATAATATTTGAATAAAATGTATTTTAGGCTGATCTTCTCCTTTTGACTTATCCTATTATGTTAATTTGAATAAAATGATGTTGTACGAGTACGGGGGGTGGGTGGGGGTGGGGGGTGTTCCAGGATGGCACATTTCCCAGGGTGGGATTTCTGTTCTAACAACATTTTGAAGAAAATTTGGAACCTTACTAATCTGCTATAACTAACCTTGAATCAGAAGAAACAATACTGGCACGTTAAGCTGTTAAGCTTGACCAAGACAATTCCCCCTAACCTGCCTCTTTAAGACATCTTACCTTGAGTATCTCTAATCAACGGACATTTATTAATTAAATCATTTGGTCCAGGAAATACTGAAGACAAAGTACAGACAAGCTAATTATCTAGCACTGGAAAGGTGAAAGACACAAGACGACTTTGTATTAGGCAGTGCAATAGTCATTAATTTTCACTTTGGCGCTTATCAAGCATATCTCTCTCCTTGACAAATGGTTTGGGATCATAAAACACAACTCCCAAAAGTTTTGCAGAGATCAACTTTAGAAAACAGATGAAAGGACCATCTTCTCGCACAAACCTGCAAAACTTTCTGGGCATGGCAGAGGCAAACTTGCAAACAGTTATAAGAGTTCGCTGATAAATGTCTTTAATTAAGTGCTATGGAAGTATAACTTATTATAGACATATATAAGGTGGTAATGTGCCAGCCAAGAGGTCAACGCATTTAGTTGCCTAACTACAGCTCAACAGATATCCATTTAAATTGCATAAAATCAGGGCAAAACTACATCTCAATTGGGAGGATAGGATATTCCTAAGTACATAGTTAACGAGAAAAAACTATAGTGCATATAAAGAAATTTAAAAACATTTTTTAAGTACCTGGGCAGGGGGTATGATTGTTAATTCTCATCTCCCAGTATAATTGCTGTAAGAAGCGCCAGCATGAAGAAACTGTTTGTGCCAGGTCTCCTCTGTGCTTCAGCACTATCTTTAATACAGGAAAATCCAGAACACTAACCTGGCAGATGAACATTTTACGTGCTGTAGCTCCACAACAAAATTATATTGAGAGGTAGGAATAATCAATCCTACCTCTCTGTCCCAGGTACTTTATTAGTTAATTTTTACAGTGTAGCTGTCCTTTAATCCTGAAGAAGACAAATGGGCCTATTTATAAATCTACAGTATTGGCAATTACTAATTATTAAGAAATTATTCCATGTTCGTATGTTCGTAAATTCCAGAACATTGTCAGTAGATTAGGGTTGTGCTATTTTGCTTTTGTGGTCACACATAAGCAGATACCATGCGGTATCAAAATATCATATATATATATATATATATATTACATAGTAACATAGTACATAAACATAGTAATTAAGGTTTGAATAAGACATTCGTTCCATCAAGTCCAACCTATTCCTTTTTTTTTTTTTTTTTTTTTTTTTTAACCCTACCTAACAGTTGATCCAGAGGAAGGCAAAAAACCCCAGCTAAAAAAGGGGGGAAAAAATTCCTTCCTGACTCCAAACGGCAATCGGAAAGTATCCCTGGATCAACCAGATCTATATGCATTAATATGCAACCAGATCTAAATATATATATATATATACATAAATAATCAAAAGCGGTATCAGTATTTTCCAACCACAAGGCTAAATGCAGTCGTTGTTAATAAATACCAATTGGCAATTGGAGTTAAAGTTGCAGTAGCAATCTTTAGCAATACCCCCTTTATAAACAATGGCGTAACTAGGAATCACTGGGCCTCCTGCAAATCTATCATGGGGCCCCTATCCATGCTTCATCCACAGTGGTGTACTGGTAGGAGGCTATATATGTCAAAAAATAATAAGATGGGGCCCCCTTTCTCTCCAGGGGCCCCCTGCATTTTCTACCCCTGCTCCCCTAGTAGTTACGCCCCTATTTATAAATAATCCTGAAAGCTACCAATCAGGGTATCCATAAAGTCTCACAGGAAGTAGGAAAATTTCTCCTGGAACCAAAATGGCAATTAGAAAACTCAATGGATCAACTACACCTGATTATTTCATTGACAATAATTTAAAAGGGATTCGACTGATTGATCCTAGATGACATGGTTTAAAATCCATTCACCTTGTCTTACATTATTCAGATTGGATCTTTACATTACTCCATAACCATGCTATTATACAGCAAATAATCTTATTACTGAGACACCTGTGTGACAATTATGTCTGACTTATTTTTCATCTAAAGACGTATTGCAGCATGTTAATTAGTTATAATAAAAATAATAATAATATGCTCATTGTTCCTTGGTTTGGTAGCATGTGTCATTTAGAATAATAATACAATAATAATAAAAAGAATAATTAATATGGTCTGCTAAACATTTCCTACTAAATATCAGTATCTGCTACTGATTAAACATTTTTCGCCAGAAATTCTGTGGAAACAAATTCTCTAATAGTCCCTAACTGTATTATTTGGCAGCAGGACTTTTTCATTGAACACCAAGTGCCTCATTTACCCAGCTCACCATTTAATATCGCTAGTTTTAGCGCAATATTTTACTGCCAACAAATAGCGGCTCTGGGTAAATGAGCCCCATCTCTTGAATTTTTGACTTCACATTTTGAAAGTTCTAGATAGATAGATAGATAGATAGATAGATAGATAGATAGATAGATAGCCCACAGTTCCACCTCAAAGCCCAAAGTTCCCACTCAAAACCCACAGTTCTCACTCAAAACCCACAGTTCCCCTTGTAGATGGGGGGCAACAGTGAAATGTACAATTTCATGGGCAAAAGATGAAAATATATTGTAAGTCCGACAAGTTCTCAGTCTGGTGTCTTCCCACATCTCGCAAACTTATATGCGGCCACAGAACTGAAACTCTCCCACCATGTGCGGAATCAATTGTCCGCTGGTCTTCCCCAGAGCCCCTGATTGTGGGATATAAGCGGCAAGGCAGACACCAGGTTCGCAGTCCAGGGCAAGATAAGCCCCGGGAGCAGTGGAAGGCAGAGAGAGAAAACATCCAAAAAACAAACCGGTCAGGCGGCGGCACAGGTTCACAACTAGGTATCAGGCAAAAAGTCGGACTGGCAGCATGTTCAGAGACTATTATCCGAGGCACAAGTCAGGGCAGGCAGCAGGGGTTCAAGTCACACGGCAGCAAGTCGGCAACAGGAAATCAGGTAATCAGGGAGCAGGTTAAAGTAGAGTACTAGGAAGCTGAACTGACCACAGCACTGATCCTAAACGCTGAGCGCTTAAATAGACCATTCCTGTCACCACTTCACCTTCGGTGCCTCATGACGTTTATCGTGCTTCGTTTTCGAAATTCGAGGGTTTTGTAATTCTAAAATTCCGTAAAGCTGAGATCGCCGTTTTGAACCTCGCGGAACTGTTTGATTTGAGGCTGCAATACTCAAACACGGAGGGTGCTTGGCAGATGATGTAACAAATAGCATTTGGAAAATAATCCCCTGTTGTGGTGTTAACCTATTTTTGCAAAATTTCGTGATTTCAACGGATTTCTCCTTGGTGACTTAAACGCTACAAAATCCGTCTTTTATAAATACAAGCAGAAAATGAACAAAATTTGTAGCAAAGTCCTTGGCCTTAAATAACAGCAAATGCGCCCTTATTAATCTGTCCCAACATATAGTACATATATATATATGAACTACAACACTTATCAGAGTGTCATTATGTGTCGGCACTTTGCTTGATAAAGGGATATGGCCTCGAAACAAACGATGCACGTTTGATCTACACCAGTAAAGCTGGTTCGCATTTTGCACCAGTTAAAAATCTGCTCGCTCCCCTGCTTTTCATTTTTAGTGATTAACTGCATTGGACATGGCAGAGAATTTGATATACATTGTGTGTTCTTGTGGTAGCCGTACACGTAAAGTAATTCATTTTCCCAATATAACTTCTGGTGGTTACGCGAATGCCATTTTCACTACGCTGGCCAGAGATTTCCCATCACGCCTTTGTAAGTAATACATAGTGTTTTTGATGCCCCAGATGTAAATTATATTTACTGAAACCATACATTGTGATCTAAACATGACCCTATTTTTGTTAACCGTAGCTGTCTTTGGTGGGGTGGCTGTGGATTCCATTTTGTTTCGGGAAGCAGTAATTTAAGGTTAGTGTCACCCAGACTCCCAATTAAGGAAAAAGCCCTGATCTGCTCTAAAGGACATAGACCCAAGGAGAGGCGTTAATCCTAATACACAGCAATTAATTCTAATGAAAACATAATGCCGGACAAACATACGTTTTCTGTACAACATATGCAGCATCATCCAAATGGCAATGGATCCCACCAGTGTGCACACTTCCAAAAGTTCACCTCCTAGTGTCAGAGGCCTCTGATAAAGTGGTTACGCCCACGAAACGCGTCATGCGATCACCTGTGGGCTAGGTGCTGCATTACTATATGTTTTTAAGTTAATATAATAAAATTTAAGTTTTGAATCACTGGAGTAGCGCACTCAATCTTCATGTTTCTGTAACAAGTGTCAACCACCTAGGCAGATAATTTTGCAATCAATCATATCATGCTCCAAATGAGGTTTGACCCCCTACCCGTTCCTTTTCGCAATCGACTTGCGATCAAAATGAATAGGCCAATGGGACATTGCAGGAACATCTATAGGTAAGAACTGCTATCCTGACTATGAATGCCTTGTTATCAACATGAATGGGCCAGATGGAAATTGCAGGAACATCGATAGGTAAGAACTCTGCTTCCTGACAATGCATAATTTAAACATTAATAGATGAACATTCGTCTACAAAACATTAATCTATCTACGCCACCTAATTTAATCTGATAGCTAGCAAGTTGCAGGAGTCAAAATGACTGACCATTGGCATCTGCATCCATTTGTCAGCATTGACTCTCTTTTTGCTTTAACCCAACCAAAGGATCCCCATACAGAGTAGTATCACTTGTATTTGGGCCTTAAGTGCCACCTGGAGTAAGCTATCTACTGACCATGACTTCAACCTCAGCTAGTTACCTGAGTTGCCTTATGGTAGAATGCCAATCCCGTGTGCAAGTATGTTTGCTTGTACATTATATGAAAGGTGTTTTCTGTTTATGTTGTCTTTTTAGTTTCCATTTCACAAGCTGTTTCTATTCAAATTTTCAATGCTTAACCATAGATGGACATCGGCACCATCAATTAAAACTGTTAAGCAGCCTTTTTGATTTTTAAATTCTTATGGTGTTCATTGTCCCAGTTCTTGGTAGGGTCATTTAGGGAAATCAGCTTAGGGAGTATTATCTAAGTTCTGCTTGAGCAAACAGTCAGGTGTAATGTGTGATGTTATATTTTTGTCATGACCAATTGTTCTTTACAGGTGCAGTTCAATAGTCTTCTCATAATATTTTCAATGGTACTGATATACCTCTAGGGGGACCATACTGGGAAAGGTTGAAAAACAGGAGAGACGGCACATGGCTGATACCAGTAGTTTTGAAATTTTTTTGACTAGCATATTGTTCGATATATACTCGAGTATAAGCCGGCCGAGTATAAGCCGAGGCAACCCATTTTTTGCCTCCAAATCAGAAAACATGATTGACTCAGTATAAGCCAGGGTAACAGTAACCCTAATACCTTTCCACTGTAGATGTTTTGAAACTACAACTCCCAGCATGCTTTAGTTGCGGGAGTTGTAGTTTCCAACCACCTATAGTAGAAAGGTATTGGGGGTTACTGTATGGCATACTGCCCCCCACCCTAATACCCTAATACCTTTCCCCTGTGATGTTGGAAACTACAACTCTCAGCATGCTTTAGTTGCGGGAGTTGTAGTTTCCAACCACCTATAGTAGAAAGGTATTGGGGGTTTACTGTATTTGTGTAAGGTATTGTATGGCATACTGTCCCCCCAGCCCCCCCCCAGCTCACTTACCTACCGTCCTGGCCTTCATCTTCATCTTCAGTCTTCCATGTCTCTCGCCGGCTGCCGCTCGTCTGGTGCAGAGCCGGCGATTCCCAGTATTGCTTCGCGGCTGCGCAATGACGTCATCCCGTCAGCGTGCGTGATGACATCATCGCACACCCTGAAGAACTACTGGGAAGTGCCCAGCTTTTCCTTCCTACTCGCTGAATGAAGTAAGTTTAGTATTGACTCGATATAAGCCAGGCAAGGTTTTTTAGGTTGATTTTTAAACCCAAAACCTCGGTTATCTCATATATAGGTACTATAAAGTGTTATCGGTTATAACCAATATTGATCCTTTATCATATTGGGGGTCCCACTGACTTAATTATCATATTTTAAACTCTTATAAATGCATAAATTTTATTTTATTATGGGGATCTACAGTGTTTGTCTGAGCTATTAATGTGCAATAACCAATCGTTTATAAAACAGCTGATTGGATGGAAAACTAATTGTACTTTCCTATTAAATAAAGTCCATTTCCTTTAACGGCGGAAACACAACAGATCTACTGAAATCGGGTAAGACATTTTGCTCTCCTGTTGTGTCTGTTTTCATATAGTGTCATGCTCGGGCACAGTTCCCTTTAAATCTTTTGAACTCAAGCCACGAGTTGACTACGAAGGGAAGCAAAACTATTAAGGATAGGAGAATTCAGCTTCCCTAATCAACAGTCTCGAAACCACAGGTCTGGACCTTTTAGAGAAAAAAGAAAAAACATTGTCGCGTGAATATGATTTTCCACTATTATTGCAGTTAAAGCTATTGACCGGGTCAGCAAAAAGTCTATTATAAATTCACCTTTAAGTCAAAAAATCCTTCATTTTTTGACTTCAAGTTGAATTGTTTTTTTAATCTATTTTTCTTTGCCAACTCAGTCAGAAAGTTTGCTGTCAGAGGGCTAATAAAGTTTTAGTCTAAGTTAAATGTTTTAAAGGGAATCTAGAAAAATGGGAAAATATCTTTATGAACTAACTGGGATTATTTAATAAGAGATGCAACATTTTGCCGCGCTGTCAATCTGCATTGACCAATCAGATGTTTTAAAATTATTTCTAACTTTTTAGAACAGTAAAAAGTTACGCCGCTTTGATTGCTTTCGTTCTGGAGCTTATATCTGGAGCTCATTTCCTTCCTCCTTCTAACTCGCCATCTCTGCTCTCTGCCCTTCCACGCTCACCTGTGAACCAGCAAATAAGTAAGAAGTCACCCGCTCAGGCATTGACACAGAATTCTTCTCGACTCGGGCTGTGGCCAAATACACACTGCCATGGCCTATGCAAATCCTTACTATCATGGAGGTCTAAGCCAATATGAGAACAGGGAACCAATCAATCAATGCAGGCCAGGGTGAGGGGGGTTGGGGCAGAAAGTGTTTCATACTGGTGCCACATGGAGGCAGCAGTTGAAGCCAGGCAGCCCTTCCTAGCTACTTACCATGCCCCCTTTTTTTCTCTGACTTATAGTGTAATACTCTCTGTTCCCATTACTATACAGACCACATGAGAGAGAATAATATCAATATTTTACTTTTCCAATTTCATAGGATTATTTTATCTCACTGAACCACAGGAATTCAGGCGCCTTTCTCATAATTGATATATAATTAATGGTGAATCCTTGTTTCCATCCAAACAAACCTAATTCGTAACTTTCAATTACAAAAGTCCGCATCTCCAACTGGTTTTTTCTAAATTTACGAACTCTGAACATTTCGTTGAAAATAAGAAAATCGAAACTTCAAAATTTTATTTCAGTTATAAATTTAATTTCAAAGAATTGAAAATTTGATCGAAAATCTGAAAAATTATGATTCAGTTGGATTTTTTGGATTTCCAGAAGCTGTTGTGGGAACTGCTATCAGAACGAAACTCTCCAAGCATTGTTCCATTCTATAGATACATACTTATTACTTTATTTCTATATACTTTATTAGTCAATAATTAGTAAAAAAGTAGCTAATTGAACTATGCTTTCTTTTTCCCTGGGTGAAGCACACTGAGCATGTCTGAGCCATTGGCTTTAGAAAAGGAGAGCCTAGTTTGCCATAACACGCTCAATGGCTGCAGCTGGTGCAGCCATCAGTGTGTTCAATCAAATGTAATCACCTTATAACCCATCTATCTTGGGCAGGTTTCAACTAATATCCTCTGCTTGATAGATGGTCCTATATCGCTAGACAGTCTATCAGACAAACAGCCATACACATCATTGATACATGATAAAATCGGATGGAAAAAAAGACACGTGTATGGCCAGCCTTTAGAAAAACACAGCTTTCTTACAGACAGATGTATCTCACTGTTAGAAAGTATTGAAAATGTTAATGCCTTATTGTATTAATTAAACCTTTCAGGGCTATAATATTGAATAAAATGTATTTTTCTGATCTTCTCCTTTTGACTTATCCTATTATGTTTAATTTGAATAAAATGATGTTGTACGAGTACGGGGGTGGGTGGGGGTGGGGGTGTTCCAGGATGGCACATTTCCCAGGGTGGGATTTCTGTTCTAACCAACATTTTGAAGAAATTTTGGAACTTACTAATCTGCTATAACTAACCTTGAATCAGAAGAAACAATCACTGGCACGTTAAGCTGTTAAGCTTACCAAGACAATTCCCCCTAACCTGCTCTTTAAAAGACATCTTACCTTGAGTAATCTCTAATCAACGGACTTTATTAATTAAATCATTTGGTCCAGGAAATACTGAAGACAAAGTACAGACAAGCTAATTATCTAGCACTGGAAAGGTGAAAGACACAAGACGACTTTGTATTAGGCAGTGCAATAGTCATTAATTTTCACTTTGGCGCTTATCAAGCATATCTCCTCCTTGACAAATGGTTTGGGATCTAAACCAACTCCCAAAAGTTTTGCAGAGATCAACTTTAGAAAACAGATGAAAGGACCATCTTCCTCGCACAAACCTGCAAAACTTCTGGGCATGGCGAGGCAAACTTGCAAACAGTTTAAGAGTTCGCTGATAAATGTCTTTAATTAAGTGCTATGGAAGTAATACTTATTATAGACATATATAAGGTGGTAATGTGCCAGCCAGAGGTCAACGCATTTAGTTGCCTAACTACGCTCAACAGATATCCATTTAAATTGCATAAAATCAGGGCAAAACTACATCTCAATTGGGAGGATAGATATTCCTAAGTACATGTACAATAGTTAACGAGAAAAACTATAGTGCATATAAAGAATTTAAAACATTTTTTAGTACCTGGGCAAGGGGTTGATTGTTAATCTCATCTCCCAGTATAATTGCTGTAAGAAGCGCCAGCATGAAAAACTGTTTGTGCCAGGTCTCCTCTGTGCTTCAGCACTATCTTTAATCGGAAAATCCAGACACTAACCTGCATGAACATTTTAACGTGCTGTAGCTCCACAACAAATTAATATTGAGAGGTAGATAATCAATCCTACCTCTCTGTCCCAGGTACTTTTTAGTTAATTTTTACAGTGTAGCTGCCTTAATCCTGAAGAAACAAATGGGCCTATTTATAAATCTACAGTATGGCAATTACAATTATTAAGAAATTATTCCATGTTCGTATGTTCGTAAATCCAGAACATTGTCAGTAGATTAGGGTTGTGCTATTTTGCTTTTGTGGTCACACATAAGCGATACCATGCGGTATCAAAATATCATATATATATATATATATATATATTATATTATATATACATAGTACATAACATACATAGTAACATAGTAATTAGGTTTGAATAAGACATTCGTCCTCACAGTCCAACCTATTCCTTTTTTTTTTTTTTTTTTTTTTTTTTTTAACCCTACCTAACAGTTGATCCAGAGGAAGGCAAAAACCCCAGCTAAAAAAGGGGGAAAAAATTCCTTCCTGACTCAAACGCATCGGAAGTATCCCTGTATCAACCAATCTATTGCATTAATATGCACCAGATTCTAATATATATATATATATACATAAATTAATCAAAAGCGGTATCAGTATTTTCCAACCACAAGGCTAATGCAGTCGTTGTTAATAAATACCAATTGGCAATTTGAGTTAAAGTTGCAGTAGCAATCTTTAGCACTACCCCCCTTTATAAACAATGGGCGTACCTAGGAATCACTGGGCCTCCTGCAAATCTATCATGGGGGCCCCTGATCCAGCTTCATCATCACAGTGTTGTTACTGGTGGAGGCTAATAATTGTCAAAAAAAATAAGATGGGGCCCCCTTTCTCTCCAGGGGCCCCCTGCCATTTTCTTACCCCTCGCTCCCCTATGTAGTTACGCCCCTATTTATAAATAATCCTGAAAGCTACCATCAGGGTATCCATAAAGTCTCACAGGAAGTAGGAAAATTTCTCCTGGAACCAAAATGGCAATTAGAAAACTCAATGGATCACTACACCTGTATTATTTCATTGACAATATTTAAAAGGATTCGTACTGATTGATCCTAGATACATGGTTAAAAAAATCCATTCACCTTGTCTTACATTATTCAGATTGGATCTTTACATTACTCCATACCATGCTATTATACAGCAAATAATCTTATTACTGAACACCTTGTGGGACAATTATGTCTGACTTATTTTTCATCTAAAGACGTATTGCAGCATGTTAATTAGTTATAATAAAATAATAATAATATGCTCATTGTTCCTTGGTTTGGTAGCATGTTGTCATTTAGAATAATAATACAATAATAATAAGAATAATTAATATGGTCTGTCTAAACATTTCCTACTAAATATCAGTAGCTGCTACTGATTAAACATTTTTCGCCAAAATTCTGTGGAAACAAATTCTCTAATAGTCCCTAACTGTATTATTTGGCAGCAGGTACTTTTCATTGAACACCAAGTGCCTCATTTACCCAGCTCACCATTTAATATCGCTAGTTTTAGCGCAATATTTTACTGCCAACAAATAGCGGCTCTTGGGTAAATGAGCCCCATCTCTTGAATTTTTGACTTCACATTTTGAAAGTTCTGCAGGATCAGCAATTTTCAAAACCCCACAGTTCTCCCCCCTCAAAACTCACATTCCCCCCCCTTAAAACTCACAGTCCAGCATCAAAACCCATAGTTTTCCCCCTCAAACTCACATCCCCCTCAAAACTCACAGTTCCCCATCAAAACCCACAGTTCCCCCCCCTTAAAACTCACATGTTCCCCTCAAAACTCACAGTTCCCCCTCAACTCCAGCTCCCATCAAACACACATTTCCCCCTTAAAACTCACAGTTCACACCATCAAAACTCACAGCTCCCACTCAAAACCCACAGTTCCCCTTAAACCCACAGTTCCCCTTAAAACCCACAGTAACCCCATAAAACCCCACAGTTTCCACCTCAAAAAGCCTCAAAGTG
>CM033473.1:274968822-275040753 GCA_019447015.1 Hymenochirus boettgeri | reverse complement strand
TCAAAACTCACAGTTCCCCCTCAAAACTCACAGTTCCCCATCAAAACCCACAGTTCCCCCCTTAAAACTCACAGTTCCCCCTCAAAACTCACAGTTCCCCCTCAAAACTCACAGCTCCCCATCAAAACACACATTTCCCCCCTTAAAACTCACAGTTCACCACTCCCCACTCAACACCCACAGTTGTCCCCTTAAAAAAACCCACAGTTCCCCTTAAACCCCACGTATCCACCTAAAACCCACAGTTCACCTCAAAGCCCCAATCCCTTCCCCCACTCAAAACCCACAGTTCTCACTCAAAACCCACAGTTCCCCATCAAAACCCACAGTTCCCCCCGCAAAACTCACCAGTTCCCCATCAAACACACATTTCCCTCCCCTTCCCCTTAACAACTCACAGTTCACCATCAAAACTCACAGCTCCCCTCAAAACCCACAGTTCCCCTTAAAACCCACAGTTCCCCCTTAAAACCACAGTAACCCCTTACAAACCCACAGTTTCCCCTCAAAGCCCAAGTTTCCCCACTCAAAAACCCACACGTTCTCACTCAAACCCCAGTTCCCCCTTAAACTCACATTTCCCCCTCAAAACTCACAGTTTCCCTCAAAACACAACATTTCCTTTCCCCCCTTAAAACTCACAGTTCACCATCAAAACTCCACAGCTCCCACCCTCAAAACCCACATTTCCCCTTAAAACCCACAGTTTCCCCCTTAAACCCCACATAACCCCTTAAAAACCCCCACAGTTCCACCTCAAAGCCCAAAAGTTCCCACCAAAACCCACAGTTCTCACTCAAAACCCACAGTTCCCCCCTCAAAACCCACAGTTCCCCCCTCAAAACCCACAGTTCCCCCCTCAAAACTTACAGTTTCCACCTCAAAACTCACAGTTCCCCATCAAACTCACAGTTCCCCCCTAAAAACCCACAGCTAACCCCATAAAACCCACAGTTTCCACCTCAAAAGCCCAAGTTCCCACTCACAAACCCACGTTCTCACTCAAACCACAGTTCCCCATCACAACCCACATTCCCCCTCAAAACTCACATTTCCCCTCCATCAAACACACACATTTCCCTCCCCCCTTAACCCTCACAGTTCTCACTCAAACCCACAGTTTCCACCTCAAATCCCACGTTTCCACTCAAACCCACAGTCCCTTAAAACCCACAGTTCCCCCTTAAAACCCACAATTCCCCCTTAAAACAGTCAGTTCCCCCTCAAACCAGATTGGGTTTAAAACCAAGACTCTAGACTACTAGACTTGTGTACTAATACAGCCCTAAACATATGATACAGCACTTAACCATTATTAACCATTATTTCTACATTTACATCAACCCTGATCCGTAAATTTACTGTATAAAGGGGAATAATGAACACAGTTCCACAGATGTTCTACCCATTTGCCATTTCTTTGTTATGTTTCGTGAGTTTGGGGTAATTGTTAGTTTGCAAGAAGTTTCATGAATGATAGATAGATAGATAGATAGATATATAGATAGATAGATCGATAGTTAGATCATCCTAGATAGATAGATAGTACGTAGTCGCTAGCTCTCTGCTATAGCACTCAGCATAGATAGATGCTAGCTCGATGCTAGATACTATAGCTAGGCTCAGCAGCTCGCTGACTCGCATAGCTCGAAGAGAGCTCAGATAGCTAGCTCGCTATCTACAGAACGAGCACCAGAACAGACCATAATTGATCGTCGCTCGATCAATCTTGTCAGTTGATAGATCGATACTGTATTTTAGGTTCTTTGTATTCCATTTCGAGAGGGTTCCATAAAGTCTCACAGGAAGTAGGAAAATTTCTCCTGGACCAAAATGGCAATTAGAAAACTCAATGTGATCAACTAACCTGATTATTTCCATTGACAATATTTAAAGGTGATTCACTGATTTGATCCTTGGTGACATGGTTTAAAATCCATTCACCTTGTCTTACTTATTCAGATTGATCTTTACATTAAAAAGTCCTCTTAATTATTTGGCAGCCAGGACTTTTTCATTGAACACCAAGTGCCTCATTTCCCAGCTCCACCATTTAATATCGCTAGGTTTTAGCGCAATATTTTACTGCCAACAAATAGCGGCTCTGGGTAATGACCCCATCTCTTGAATTTTTGACTTCACATTTTGAAAGTTCTAGATAGATAGATAGATAGATGATAGATATCTGATCAGCTCGATCAGATCTATGCATAGATAGCTCGCTCGATCGTAGATAGATAGCTCGATCAATAGCTCGTACTAGATCGATCGCTAAGCTCGAGCAGCTGCGCGGCGGCGCTCAGCTCGCTCGCTCGCTCGCTATCGCTCGCTCGCTTCCTGCTCGCTGGCTCGCTGCTCTCGATCGCTCCTCGCTCGCTCGCTCCTCTCTCTCTTCGCTCGCTCGCTCGCTCGCTCGCTCGCTCTGGCTCGCTCGTATCTGCTCGTCTCGCTCGCTCGCTCGCTCGCTCGCTCGCTCTACTATCGCCTCCTCGCCCGCCCACCGACCGCCGACGACATCGACAGACCAGACAGACAGATGATGAGATAGATAGATAATAGACAGACAGACCGACCACCGACATACAGACAGACAGATGATATACTGTATTATTAGAGGATATAATTTGTAATTCCATTATTGAGAAAAAAAATTCAATTCCACTATGGAGGGAATTTACTATACATGGAAGAGGTTTGCAAACATTAGAATGTCATTTTATTTTCTTCAGTTTGACTTTTACAATCCCAGATGTACAACTAAAGGTGCCCATACATCTATGAGATTTTACTTACCCTACCGAGCGCTTCACGCAATGTTCCTTCGATCCTGCCGAACCGTTCTCCCCGATCTTACATTCGACCGACCTGCGAATCTCGCAAAACGAATGGGATTTTGCGATCGCATGTCGTTCATAGATGTATGGCCACTTAAGGAAGCGAGACTTCCTTTCTGTCCTGTGGTTCCATGATATAGACATTTCTTGTACTGGAACTGCCAATGGATAGCAAGCTCGTTTATTGAAAGCATTACAGCTTCACACCTTGTGTTTTTATTTGCTCTCAGACCTCATTACTAGCAATTAGAGATGGACGAACTTTCGAAAGTTTGGTCTGTTTTCAAACTTCAAACTATATGGAAAGCTCGAAAACGGACCCTTAAAGTCAATGGGAGTCAAATAGTTTGAAAAGTTCTAATGAAAACAATTAAAATATCATGGTAACTTAATGTAAATGGCTGTGGGACCTGGAAATGGTCTGGGGAACATGTTTCCAATTCCCCAGGACTTTCCAAACTCAATTTTACCTTGTGTTGTCATAGAGACGGGATAGGAACTGTGAGTTAATGGAAATCAACCCAGATTTAAGGTATCGTGATTTTATTTTTTTTTACAGGCTTTTATGAGCACCCAAGAGACATGTTAAGTAAACTGACAAGCTGCTTGTATGTTTGTATGTAATATGTTATTTATTTATATAGAAGACCCTATGGGACGCAGCACGGTACAATATAACGACAAAAAGTTGTGCAAGGGGGACATAAATAAATACCTAAACAAGGTTCATGACATATACAATGCTGTGAAACAGTAACAATGAGGAAGAGGCCCCTCCCGTAGACTTACAATCTATTAGGTGGACTAACATACAGAACATAAGAAAGGGTTGAAGTGCCTAAAGAATAACTGGTGCAGGTTGTCACATTCCTATGCTATGCTGTTCTAATAAGATAGGAAGAGAGGTTAATTTAAACTTGTTTATTGAGGTTCTTGATGTCGTAGTAGTGGAATATATCAAGAGGATGTGGCCAGAAAAAAAGTTTCGGTAGAGGGGGAGTGTTAGTGGGGGTCTGTATCAGAGATGGTTCTTGTTGAAGCAAGGGTACGGCAGAGACATAATAGGGACAACAGAGAAGGAATGATAATGAGGAGCAGCAGAGCGAAGGATTAAATGTTAGAAGGGATTTTGTAATATGCAGTTTTTAATTGGGAGCCATGTAAGATGTACAAGCACAGAGGATCTTTAAATGTTCTGATTTTTTAGAGCGCTGAGACAATTCGTGCGTCATAGTTTGAGTATGACTGAAGCAAGAGAAATATGGAAGCAGGAAGACCAGAAGCAGAAGTTTTGCAATAGTCTAGGCTTGATAAGATTGAGAGTATGGATAAGCTCGCAGTAGTCTGAGGAAAAGGAATCTACCTGATTTTTCACACAATGTTAGAAGAAAAAAGTGACATGTTTGAGCAACATAGTTAAGTGAGTTGGAAAAGGGAGAGCAGAATCAATATTAAGCCCTAGCAAAGTGCTGACTGAATAGTGTAAATGGGGGTGTTGTCCACAGAAATGGAAAAAGGTGGATTAGGACCAGGTTTAGGGGGGAACATGTTTAATATGTTTTTAAATCAGGTTTTTTGAAGCATTGTTGCGCCATCCCATGAGGTAGACAGCACAGAGACAGTTTGGATAATGCCGTAATTGGGGTGTCCCGGACCAAGCAAAGTAGGTGGAAAAATTATTTGGCGTATCTCGCGTACAGATGGTAGTTAGTAAGAGAGCTGATGACCTTCTCCCAGGGAATATAGATGGAGAACCGCCGGGGTCCAAGACACAGCCCTGCGACCCTAAATTAAGAGGAACGGGAGAGGATGTTTTTTATCATATGACCAGAGTAATAAGTTCGAGAGTAGGATCTAAGCCACAATGCCGCTTATTCCGGATGCCCAAGGAGTGAATAATTTGCATTAATGGGAATTGATCAAATGTGTTGAAAGCAAGGTAGGCGGAAGGATGAAATAGAAGTGACCTTGCTTTGGCAGCCTGAAGGTCATTCACAATTTGCACAGGCCTCTCCGTGGAGTGCCGTCAGGAAGAAACCCTGATTGGGAAGGGGCCAGTAATTATTGAATTAAGATATTAAGCAATACGGGAGAGACGAGACATTCCATAGCTTAGAGAGCCTATCGGTAGAAAAGAGACCGTGTGGTAGTTTAGCCATACAAATAGGGGTCAAGGGGAGACTTTTTTTGATATATGGGTTTCACTTGGGGCATTTTAATACAAGAGAAGGGAAATCCAGATTACAAAGGAGGCATTGGAAATTTTGGGTATTTATATAAGGGGTGTTGCCTGATTAACAATGGCTTCCGTAGAACGGCATTGATCTGAGGGACCATGTAGTTATCATAACAAGACTTAAGCAATAAGAGGCCTCTGACTGGTTTATCTGCTTTAACTAAACATAAGGTGCTTTTCTTTCCATTTTAATTTTTTTTTTGTATACATTTTTCTTTACGTCGATCATTTGTAAATCTTTTTTAAGGGGGATGATATCATGGTCAAGATCCATATTTCCCACAGAAACTTCAGTTATCCTACCCGGTATTTTTTTGTAGTGTTTGTGACTTAAGAACCCTTTGCTACTATTGTTCAATACAATATAAAATTTATAAAATATTAAAACTGATATCCTCAGCCGGGGACCACATCACAATGGCCCACAAAATAAGCAAGACAGGTATGGCCTTTACAATTAAATTAAACTAGTGGATATCTTGATACTTTATATCCAAGATGTCTTCACTTTCATCTTGGCTACACTGTACATTCTCTACTACTAGTGGATATTAGTTTAGTAACTATTAATCAATTACCTGAAATTGCTGTATTATGATACCATTTAAAGACAACTGTGGTCTCACGATACAAGTGTCTTCTGTTGACTAAACTTTTCCTCTATCGAGCCCCATGATCCTGTTGGGAGGAGGCAGAGTTCTAGCCAATAAAATGATTCTTGCTCGCACTGCCTGAGGGACATAACCAGATGATATTTCGGGCATAAGCCATCTAACTGCTGTCTTAAATGCTGGGACGAGGGAAGCCTCTCCACTGAAATGACTTGCTGTTATTTAGCATACCAGAATGTAATTTGTTACACAGATTTCTGGAAAATGCCTGCTTGTCTAAAAAGGTGACCTTACATATATCTCGATTTTATCTTACCAGACCAAGCAACCCCCACGACATTAGACCGATCCTGCCAGAAACGCCTTTCCCGTTCTGCTACGCGACCGAGATGCGAACGCAGAAAATGAATGGTATTTGGGATTTGCCTTCGCATGAACGGTCCTGGAAGAACGGGAAAGGCTTTTCTTTCTCTGGCAGGATCGGTCTAAAGTCCCGGAGTCCTTCTTGCTGCCGCGGCCCGAGAAAATTTTTTCTCTTTTCCGACGAAAATCCGACGGTAATCTTGGTTTTATTGGTACTGTGTGTACCTATCTTTAGGAGAACAAAATTCTTAAATAAATACTATACCAAAAACATTGTTTCATTCAGCCCCAGGCACCACCTCTTTCCCCCAGTGTTTCATGAATAAAATGTTCAGTAAAATGTACCAAGCCACGCTGTTGGGTAGATGCAGTTAGCCATAACTGGCACTATGTATAAAACTCCTGCGGATTGCCCTCTCAAAAATAATAATATCCCAGCTCTGATGTCTAGGGCCAGTTTAAAAGAACTGAATTGCTGGTTGGTCTGCTGTTAAATATTCTGATGAGTGTCAAGGTTGCAAATTTTGCAACTTCAAAATGACTGTGGCAAGAAATAGAGCAGCTTAGCCCATCATATAGAGAGAGAAATAGCTTGTGACCCCGCGTCTGACCGTTTGTTCAGCCGATCAGACGAAACGCACGCACAATCGGACAAGTCCGGAAAAGTATTTTTCGATCGTGCTGTCGTGGCTATTGTAGGTACGGCGGCTGCTTTTTGCCGTGACCCCGACAGCCCCTTCCCCCTACCAAACCGGTCCCGAAAGCCTTAACTGTCTAGTCGGGGAGGAAATTTGCATCATGTGTACCTAGCTTTTACATTCAGAGATAAAGATGATCAAGGCACAAATTAAACTAGTGGCACATGCTTAATAGGACAACATACTCTAAAATATAACTAATTAGAAATGTAAAGTACCTGGTGGGGAGTAGGATTGATTATTCTAACCTGTATTACCAACCCTGTAATGTATGGATGACTATGTATTTAAAGCAACCACGAAAGAATTTTGGCGCTATATAAATCAATAATAATAATAATACCCCTCACATATCTTTCATTGAGGACTACATACAGCACTCGTTTCATCTGCAAGGTTAGTCCTGAACTATTCCTTTAATAAATATAGTGCTGAAGCCGAGTCAGACTGTCAGTTTTTTTTTTTTTCTTTGGGGCTGGCCGCTCCTCACACAAACAATATTAGGAGGTAGAATTACCACTCCGTATATCCCTGTCCCAGTACTTTTTCACTTTTACCGGTGTTTCAAAAAATCTTTATACACACATGTTCCTTTCTCTTTTAAGCATTGTATATAAAACAAAGCTCCTCCAAACGCAAAGAGCCGTGTTGGCCGTTGTCTTATTTCCTTTCACGTCCACAGGGTTTTCCTAGGAAAACAAAACTTTAGATTTCCCATTGTGAGAAACCTAAAAACACGAGGTTCAGCTGGTAGTTAGAAAATTCTGGACCTTCTGCTTTCCTATTAGAGAATGGATCCCCCCCCCCCCCCAAACTTATCCAAGGTTGAACGGGACTCGGACTTCTCGAAACCATCCCATACCTGGATTTCTTCCGACTTTTCGATCATTATCTATTGTTCGAAATCGTTTGGATGGGGATAATTATTGAACAAGGGAGCTCAAAAGTACCCGTGTGAGAATAAAATTTCTTTGGATTTCAAATTGTAAAGTTCTGTTCAAGACGTGTCCGTATACCATTTCCCAAGTCCCAGAGCCATTTTACATTAGTTACGCATTGGTATTTTAATTGTATTTCAGAAGAACTTTTCAACTATTTGACTCTCATTGTTTAATGGGTCATTTTCGAACTTTGCTATATAGTTTCAAAAGATAGAAAAAGACCAAACTCGAATTTCGTCCATCCCTACGTCCTATGCTCTACTTCTAAAATGCACGTGCCAGTGGGAGACTGTCCTTTTTACGAGTGTTTCCTCTCTTGGTTGGCCCATCCTGTTTAATTTTATGTAAACAGAGTAATCCTAACCTCTTTATAAACACATTCACGTGTTAAAAGATGAAGAAAAAACTGAAAGATGTAAAAGAAAAAGAAGCTGAATATGAGATGTGCATTGATACACAATATTCCAAAAGGTATTAGCTAATTTTACATGTCATGACATGACTATTACTTTAATACTTTAAACAAGAGATTCAGCTTTAAGCATACAGGCGCACAGGAAAGCCTGTCACTCATATAACCAATAGGCAAGTACAAGTTGCTTGGACCCAGCTAATATAAAGCAAACTTGAGATGTGGTGGCTGGGCTTCAAATAAATTTGTCCAACTATTGAACTAATTGTTTTATTTATCCAAGGTTTATGGCAGGCCTTTAAAAAGCAACAACTTATGGAGTTATTAGCCAATATGCAATAGAATTGTTTGTGCACTAGAATTATCTAAATTTGTCTGTATGTAATATGTTTGGTAATAGGGTCCAAATAGAATATGCCATATATAACAACTATATGCAATTTAAAATGGTTTGGTGTTTTGTAACTAAAACTTACCAGTTTTCAGTAAAGCAAAAACAGTTAAAAAACACAACCGCGGACTTCCATGCTGCAACTATATAATGTGCTGTATAGGATCAAAGTGCAAATGTAATAAAATCGCAATAAAGAGTCAAACAGAGAAGTAATAAAATCAAATTAAATAAACCTACTTGAGTAAGCAACCCCAGACAGAACAGGGAGTGCTGTTATGATACACTACAAAAAATCACATAGCAATCACGGCCATGCCACAACAGAAATCATTTAAGACTGGTTAGTGGACTTATACAATCTTGGTTTTCTATTACAAGAGACAAATTGGCGTTGCTGCAAGCTACGTGGCTATAGCTGGCTCTAATGTTCATGTAAGGGTTTAAATTACTTGTGGTTATCTCCCAAACAGGTCTTTCCTTTATCTGATATGGTTAATATATTTGGTAATGGTGGTCCCTATAATGTGGCTCATATATTTCATTGTGCAAATATTAATTTTTTGATACCAGTTAAGTCATACAAACCCAAGTTTAAATAACTAGTCTTAGCTTCAATTCAGCATATAGGCAAACGGGTATTCATAAATAATAAATGGTAGCATATACTGTATAGCATTTTAGATTAATTAAACACATGCCTCTGGATGGTCACCACTGGCCACTACCCACATACGCTCCCTAAACAACACACTTCCTATGAATTCACTATTACAGAGTTTCACTACTCATTTAGTAAAATATAATATTTTGGTTGTGCAATTGTAGTAGAAATGCTTATCCAATTCAGACACAAATACAAGCAAAATAATTATCTCTAGTAATAATTTTTATAAATACTGTCAATAACCAATATACATAGCCCCATATCCCCCTCAAACAAATCGAATTGTCTCTGCCATTGGTAAATATCTTTTGTAATGTTGTCTCATAATGCACCATACATTATTGGGTTGACAAAATACAATATATTTTTGTTGTTGTGTAAACTATAACCGATTTCAGTTTAATAATACAAACCCAAGTTTAAATACCCTAGCTCCAATGTTTATACACAGCAGTACAGGCAATACCCACATATACTGCCTACAGTTAATCTAAAGGTAAAAAAAAGTATGTAGGGTCAAAATCGTTCTTGATTCCAGAAGCATCAAATATATCCTCGAATTAACCCAACTTTACATATCAATACCAGTACATTACATGTAATGTAAATATATTTGGTAATGGTTGTATCAATAATGTTCAATTCACATTACATAGGGTGCACAAGCTTGATATATGTTTTGGTGCTTTGGCAATCTAGAACAAGATACAAATTCACTAATACAACATACGTTTAATGCCAGCTCCAGGTTTCCAATCAGTGCTTCTTATCATAAATGGCGACAAGCCGCACACACGTGTTTCTATACTGCCTGATTTTACAGTAATTTAACTTAACCAATGAGTCTATTAAAAAATCTATAGACCTAGACTTTTTCTTTGGCTTTAATGCTCATGGGTCTAACAAAGAACTTTAAACATAAAACGTATCATTCATATACTGTAAGATAACACTAATGACGAGAAAACCAAATCCTATGGTTCCCATTTATTAGACAAACAGTATATTCATTCATCCATATCAATTTTCATGAATAGTAGGCAAAAAATTCAATTACAAGAAATTCCAAACTTTCTAACACTAGCCAATATAACAAATGATTCGCCCTGTGCACCACAGCACAGCTTTGGCAAATATTACAGTATATATATATATATATATATATATATATATATATATTATAATATATCTATATAATATCAACTCTATCCAAATGAGGCTTACCAGTGCTGTAAATAAGAGGGAGAATAATCTTTTTCGTCTCTCTTGGAAAGCTATGCCCCTTGTTATACAAGACAATTCCTGCAGGCTCTAGCCATTGCTACCTGGCATTGATTGCTATGCGTAAGTCTGGTTTATCTACCGAACCCCCAAATCTTTGTTTCCATTACAGATGCACTTAACACAGAGTTTATTTATGGTGTATGTGGCCCAGGGTTTATGAAATCCCAAATGCCATCACCTTACATTAAATCTCATCTGCCATTCTGCTGCCCCCCATTTGAAATCTATCTAGTCTGCTTGCAGCACTTGCACACATTGAAGTTTCCAAAGCTCCTCATATTTTAGTGTCATCACAAACACTGAGACCTTGCCTCTCAATGCCCCCTTCTAAGAAGTCATTTATAAACAATTAAACAGAAATCGGCCCCCAGTACAAACCCTGAGGCACTCCGTTAGAACTTTAGCCCACATAGATTAGCTCCATTAACCACACTCTCTGTTTGCGATCCAATAACCCGTTCTCTATTCCTAACAAATGTTTTCTTCAAGGCCCACATTCCTCATTTTATACATTAGTCGCCTATTTGGCACGGTAACAAAAGCTTTAGCAAAGTATACCACATCCACTTCTGTGCCTGAATCTAACTTCTCTTCTTCTCACTTCTTCATAAAACCATTAAATTTGTCTGGCAGGATCTATTTCTCATAAATCCCTGCTGACTACTCTATAAGATGATCTCGGGAGGACTAAGGTCAGGATATGATCCCGTAACAAAGTTTCCATCACCTTCCCTACCCTGATGTTGGCTTTTACAGGTCTATGTTAACCAGGCTGTGAACGACTACCTTTTTTTGAATAATTGGTATTATACATTGGCTTTTTTCCAAATCCAGCACACACTCCCCAGGCCAAATCGATCTGAAAAAATGAGAAACAGTGGTTCTAGAAGAACTGTACTATCATCTTTTAAATCCGAGATGCAATCCATCTGTCCTTGGGCCTTATTGAATTAACTTTGTCCTAATTGTTCCGTACCATATCCTCTGTTAGCCAATGTGAATACTCTTCATTTCTTTTTCCGCTCCCGCATATTATTACAATCCCTTCTGTAAGGACAAGGATTTGCCCACATGAAAAACGATGTAAAAAAAAAACGTTTAGCAATTAGCCTTTTCGGCATCCGCTACACCACCTCAGCTCCATTATTTTAATGGTTCCCACGTTCTCAGTCCTCATCTTTTTACCATTTATATACTTAAAAAACATTTTGGGGTTGGACTTTTTGTTCGGCAATCCTGTATTTTCATTTGCATTTTAAAGCTTTCTTGCACTCTTTATTACAGCTTTGTACTCCCTGTACGCCTGTTCCTTTCCCTCTGTTTTCAAAATTTTTAAAAGCCTTTTTCTTTTTTTTTCCATTTCCTTTTTACCTGAGCCATTACAGCAGGAGTAGACCTAATTTTTTTTACACTGGTTACCCCTAAAGGTAGACCGATTTAGAATGTAATATTTAATACCCTATAATATTGTCCACATCTGGCTCATTATCTTTACCTAAAACAGTTCCCCCCTGTCTATGAGCAGGGGGGAACAAAAAAAGGCCCCCCCCGAAAAAATTCCTTTACAGCATAAAATTAGCTTTCCTAAAGTTAAAAGTTTGTACCCAGTCAACTTTAGTTTTCTTCAACCTATATTAAATGACACTATATCATCATGGTCACTATTCCCTACTTCCCTTACCTTCCTCTCCAAAATACTCAGGGTTTAGATAATCCCCAATCCACAACTCATTCTGTCTAGTAGGACTGTCTCCTATCTGTGAAATAAAATGCTCATAGGAAATTAAGCACTTTAAACCTTTTGAGGTGCTGGCAGTTCCCTACTCCCATCTTTCAGGGTAGTTAAAATCCCCCATAACCAGACATGCCCATACCAGCAGCCTTCGCCAACTGCATATGGAGATTCATTTTCACCTCTCCCCCCCTGCATTTGGTTGCTTATAACATACTCCAACAATTAATTTACCTACCTTCTGCTTCCCCTGTACACAGTTTTCCACCCATAATGTTCTGCCGTTCGTTACTTCCCATCTATTCCATCTTTTAAATTTGGCGTTCAATTCCTTTTACATACATACATCCTCCTTCTCCTTCTTTTACTCTTTCATGTCTAAAATAAATGAGTATCTTCATATTATACTGTCCAGTCGTGCGAATCATTAACCATGATTCTGCTATACCAATTACAAATCATACCTTCCTTTAAAGCTATTATTTCAAGTTCCCCGTTTTTCTAGCAGAATTCTTGCATGTAACCTAACACTTTAAGATTATCAATTGATTTACTTCCATTCATGTTGTTACTGCCTCCTATCCTCTATTCTCTCCACCCCCTTCGCCATCCCCGTTGTGTTAATAGCCCCTGATCCCTTTCTTCGCTATCTAACCCTGTGTAGTTTCACGTAACCTCCCCCCATACCTAGTTTAAAATCTCCTCCAACCCCCTAGCCATTTTGCTTCTCCCCAAAACAGCTGGCATGCACATCACCATTGAGTGCAATCCGTCCTCTACTAAAGAGCCTGTAGCCAACAGAAAAGTCACGCAGTTCTCTAAAAAACCCAACCCCATCTTCCCTAACACCACTCTCTTAGCCACGCATTTATACTCTGAGCTCCCTTCCCCTTGCCTCCCTAGCGTAGCACATGGCTGCGGTGTATTTCGAAATCACTTGCTTTTAACTGGCCCCTAATTCTCGGAATCATTTTTTAAGGACCTCACCCCCCTCTAACGTTGTCACATGGCACCAATTGAACCAAGACCGCTGGGTCACTCCTACCCCACCCACTAATCTGTCCTACAAACAACGAATCCACCACATTTGAACCCTATCACCACCAGGCAGACAACCAACAGTTTTGGCATGCAGGGTCTTAGCGACAGATTACCTATTAACCCTTCTAATAATGGAGTCCCACTACCACCGCCTATTCTTCCTAGCCCCGTTCTCCCTCCCTTGTATGAGATGGCCATCCCCGGGTGCTCAAGGGAAGGCCCACTCCATACATGCCGCTTCCGAGCCATCGTCCTCCACATCTTTGCCTAAAATGGCAAATATGTTGGGATCGACCACTGAAAGAAGCCCCCTATCCTCCTTCCCGTCCCCTACTTCCCCTGGTGACCCTTACAAATCTATCTGCCTGTACCACCTTTATCTGCCCCATCCTCCACCCTCCAGTTTTACCTGGGGTTCCCTGCCATACTGCATTGTCCCCCAGTTTGCCAATGCCCTGCAATGCTGGCAAGTTTACCCTTTTAGATTCTGGACCTCAATCCAAATGGGCAACCACTCACATCTGACACATACATAGGTCCCTTGGGGCGGCTGCTCCAAGTCCCATACATCCGGCAGGATTGTACATTTACTTTCATCGTGTTTCCCTCTCTGTCCTGAATTACACAATAGAAAGGACATGATTGCCTTCCTCTACTCATATTGTACTGTCAATCAAATTCCCTGTGACGTTGTCCCTCGTCCCTGCTCAAGTCTCTCCGTGCTCTGTTCACAACATAGACATAAAAGCATTGCAGTGGGAGAGAGGTAACTTTGATGGCAGAGAATGTGCCTGCACGTTGAATCCCCCTTCATGATAGCTTTCACTGTTGAGGATGGTTCACAAAGAGCGATTGTGTTTTTAGCAGGACCATGGATAGATCCCTGTCTACAGGACAGCTTGCTTTCTATTGGCCATTGTGCGTGGGTGGTGTTTTTTTCAAATGTTGCACTTTTAACTGCAACTGCACATGAGAACTTGTCAGGCCGCACCGGTGTTTTTAGACATGGAGGAGTAAACAGAGGGAGGGGAAGTTTCTGCAGAGAGATCTGACACCCATGGAAAAACACTGGAGTCCTTACAGAGGTAGGAGAATGCAGCCCATAAGTACGATTTATAATTTAATTTTTGCAATGAGGCAATTTTGGTGTTTTTTTGCACTATAAATGCCCTTTAAGGGTCCCTGGTACTGCTGCTGTGGATTTACATGCTTTCAGAGCACTCACAGGTGCTTTTAAAAACATTTTTCAAAAGTCAAAACCGATGCAACATTTTTTCGCTCTCCTATCTAAGACATTTGTCACCATATACGGCGCCCCCACGCACACACACACAGATATATTATTATATCAAGCATAACATACACTTGGTAGAAATAAGAATATCAGAACAGAATATCCTTTAAATATGCAATATTGAATACATAGTTTATGCCATATTCCACCCTCAGAAGAACAATCTGTTAGAAAAAAACTTCCCCTAAATCTGAGGGGGACGAATTTTGATTCCTGCTTCTCTACAAAAACTAAAAAAATTATAATTGGTGGCTGTAATTCCACTTAATTTGGGAAAGGTCTCCTCCCCTTAGAGCTTCCTGATTATCTTGGTCTTAAAACCACAGATGCATCATAAGCGTGGGGTCAGTGCGTTGGGAAAAGTTCTTCCAAGGTTGTTTGAATGGAAAAGGCATATCTCTTCCAATGTGCATGAATTAAGAGGCAAAAGCGCTCAATCTTTTGACAAAGATGTGTGTCTTAATCAGAAGACAATTGGTTTATTGAAATAACAATATTTTTTCCATTGAGCAATAAAAACGTGAAACCTCTTGCTCGCATGGTAGATCCCCCAAGAGATCAAAATGCACAGCAGACTTCTTAATCTGAAAAAGTCCTAGACCCCCCAGAAATGGTCTGTAACGGAAAGACATTTTAAGTACTTAACAAAAATATGGGTAAGAACCACTGTTTGATCTTAATGACAACATGGTATGCAAAGATTTTTTCCTAATCAAAGGGGGAAGTTAGGCAGCAAAGACTAACTGTGATTCCAAAGGGTCAAGAAGCAGTTATAATTTACAAAGAAAAACAAACAAGTCCTGAATGTATCTGTATTGGCCAATGCAATAACGACCCATAACTGCATATTGCATTTCCTCCGGGTCGCTGAACCGGGAAGTCCCCCCCTTTACGTTATGAATCTCCTCACAAGTCCTTCAGCTGTAAAATCTCATTTTACAAAATCTAGTGTGGATTAGGCAGTATTTAGTGTTCTGATCCCTTTTCTTTTCACTTGTGGCTTGGATATATCCCAATTTGTGATAGCTGCCGTGATGACAGGATTGTTTCAAACTTTTACTTTTTTGTTTCCCATTCAATTCCATATCATTCACCAAAAAAAAACCCCTCACAAAATGGTTGAAGCTGTTGGGACACCTGCATGGGTGAAAAATACTCATAGAACTTTTCTTGCTTACCCACTTGGTAAACCCTTGTGTGAACCTTGATCAATGCATTTTAACCACTGAACAGCCCGTCCCTAGTATAAACAAATCTTTAAATGCCCAGGTGAGACACTCCCACCACCCCTAACCCCTGCATGTCTAAAAATCACCAACATGAAACTCACCGACATAAAAGTTACACAATAAAACAGTTTACTAAAATGTAGTCATATTATTCCGGTCACCTTAACATTAATCCCTTCTGGAAACATTCCCGACTTCCAGTAACCACAATGAATGTCAGAAGTAATACACCAATTTGGGACATTTTCTTTGCCTTAGGTATATTATCAATATTTTGACCATTGGTAATTGGTTAGGAAAGAGTCCCTAGCGGCACCTATAGAGGGTGGCAAATGCCAAAATCCCTTATTAAAGACCACATTAACAACATTTGCTAAGCTAAGCTTGCATGTTTGGTTTAGCGCTTGAAAGGATCACATTACCGGAGAAACAAGTTGGATCCCACCTCAAGTCCCCCATTATCATCATTCCCCAGATCAGTGACAAATGTATTTTCACAACAAAATCATGACAGTAAAGCAATTTCATTAGCCTCTCTGTGCCAAGGTGTCTAAGAGATCTATGACTTTTGGGGGGAGGTGGTCTATTGCAGTCTAATCTTTATGACATACGGTTCCTTATATTTAAAAAGATGTGTCTCTAAATTTACATGTCCCCGAAGTGCTGATCTGCGGCTACCCTTGGTTATCCATGCGTTCTCGTCACACTTGGTTTTGGTTTTCCCCCCATGTAATAATCCCCAGGGACATAGAATGATATAAATAACAAAACTGCTGGTACAAAAAACACTTATTAACGAAAAAGAGAATCTTTTAATACACGTGTGGGGATGGCAGAATCATTACCATTAATCAATCATAATCAATGGAATTATGTAGTTTTGGCCCTAGTAAACTTCTAATAAGAAAGGTATCCGTGGGGGGGGAGGAGCCAGGCACAATGAGAGCAGATCCACAGTGACACAGCTCCACTCAAGACTGCCATAATAAGAGAATTAAGGGGATAAGCGGAACCCCTAACTCACAGCAACCAAACCCCCGCTTACCTTACCAATGACTAAACGAACGAACCGCAAAAAAAAAAACTTCTTTGGAGACCGGTGTGATCCAAGGTGGCGCCGGCGACTCACATGTTCTAGCTCCTGATGTCATGACCATGAAATAGAGGTAAAAAAAGCACTGAAACACTCTAAAAAAAAAATCAAATCAAACCAAAGTGGATGCAAATAAACAAATACCTGAAACTTCAGGGGACAATGGTCCAAAGAAATACAATTCATAAGAACTAGGTGGAAACAAAGAGGCACAATCTTAGGAATAAGTAAAACCATGGCCATCACTCACTATAAATCTGCTTCACCAACACTTTACATAACATGGAACTAACCTATAACTCACCAAACTAAAAACAAATGGAACAACCACATACCTCAAAGAGGAACCCTCAAAACAAAGACTTATACCGTACCAATGGATGGTATGAAACATCAGGATTGTTACAGAAACAGGACTGGTACCCAAAAACCAAGCGAGTATTAAAGGTGAACTAATAACACAAAAAAAGAAAATCAGAAGGGGCCATTTATGTTGGATACACCATCGAACAGCCGCATGCTTAAAGAAACTATTGAAAAATCACACGAAGAAATACTGAACTACCAGATTAACTCCCAACCTACTCCAACCAGGGAAAATCTTCTAAAAAAAGAACTTCAACCAACACAAAAAAAAAACAATACCCTAAACCCAAATCAAGATGCAACATGGAAGTAAAACATAACATCTTCTATATCTAGACAAGAACCCCACAAAACAACAACTCACCTCAAGAAAATACCTCTCAACCCCCAGTGATACTACAGATCAAGAATCCACCAATAACGTAGCGATAAAGACCACTATTCAACCGCTCTTCTCAGCAAAGATATACAAAATGCAATACTGAAGTTAAAGAATCTGTGAGGATCTAGTCCCATAGAGTATCACTAACGTATACACAATTGATGAGGTATATCAGCTCATAACAGTCTTTAAAGCCCATAAACTGTGGACTAGATCTAAATTTATGTTTTAACGAATAGTGGATCTTTGAAAAATCAAGAAGATATAACATAAAGATAAGAGGAATAAAGAAACCATTAAAAACAACCAAACATACCCAACATTACCGACCTCTTTAACCACAAAGACTGTGATTACATAATCGATCACCAATGCATATAGATTATCGAAATTTGCAAAGCTCCAAAGCAAGCTCCAAGAGATATATGGTCACAACAACCCCAAAATAAAAGACATCGATGACTATCATGGCTAATTAAGGAATATATACAACTCCCAGTGGAATATAGAGGACTAACACTTCTTCAAACGATATCTCCCCAATGACAAAATACAAAGAAGGAACTGTCAGATACAACTTCACTCTTAAGAAAAGATGGAATTAACTACAGATGGGATTCCCCACAAAACTCAACAATTCGGAGAGAAGGACAAAAACCAATTACTAAAATCCGGACCTATTTGAGCCCTAATTGCTCACCAGCCACCAAAAAAAAACCTGTATCACCTAAACTATCTCAGGAGCGGGAAAATGGAACCACAAAGATAACCGTAACTGCCTGACTTTGACCCACAAGAGAGAGGATCCCGATATTAGGCCTTCTGGCATGAACTTTTACCCCCATAATAGGCAAAATCCGAAACCAATCGGAATACATAGTTGCACCCCTCCGTATATACTACGCCAATCTACCAGTTTTTTTTTTTTTTTTTTCCAAAAAAAAAGTTTGAAGTTCTGTTATTGTTTTGAATTATGGTTGTTGACTTAAGTGCACCGACAAACTAAGGTACAATGTTAAACAATTATATCATAAAAATGAGTATGTTTGGAAATGTTAACATAACCGACTATCAAGGTTAAACATTACTTGTTTAAAAAGTGTATACAATTGAGATATGACTAAACAGAAGATCAACCAAAACCAAAAAAGAAACCGGTATGGTCATTAAAAAAAAGATTATATCTCATAATTAAAAGGGTTAAATAGTAAATTTCAGCATTCTGGTTGTGAGAAATGCAAATAAACACAAAAGACATGCTTTGCCCAAGAAACGCATATAAAGACAACCACCACCCAATCAATCGGCAGAACAAGATTACACAATTCTTTTTGGCTAATGTCCAAAAAAAAAATGGTGTTTTTGATAGCATTAAAAATATCCTAGCAGTAAAAACCCTATGAATGTCTAAAGGAAAAAAATGTGTAGATATTTAATTCTGGTCTGTGAAATAAACAATGTAAATGTATACATTGCAATGTTTATGCCCCTATGTGAGCACGATAGTTTCTTACAAAAGATGAAAAAAAACGGAAAATCGCTAAAGCTCCATATTCATATTGGAGACTTCAATCAAATAGCCGATGTACAACAGATACTACAAACAAATAGTTCAACTACTACACTAAACCCATTTTTCACACGTATTATATGGAGGCCTCTAAAACTCAAAGAAAGAACTATACTTTCTTTCAAATGTACATAATTCATATTCGGAAGCGAATTTTGCTTTAGCAGATAGTGGTTACTACAAAAAATTAAAAAACCAAATAGTACAATTACCTGGTCAATCATGCTCCCTACACTTAGAACTAAATCATGAAACCACAACGTACCATACAAGAACATGGAATAGAATCCTAATAATAATATCCAAAACCTAAAACAAGGAATACACCTAAGTTAAAGATTATTCTCCTTTAACTATAAAGACGATATTACCGTTTCACACTGTGGGATGCTCATAAGGCATTTTTTGAGGAACTGCTCTGGGATACCAATAGCCTCAAGAGAAAAAAAAGAGAAGAACATTACTGAGAATATCTAAACACATTAGAACAAAGGAATAAAGCACAACTTTTCTTAATAGAAAAACATAAAAAATAAAATACATGAAACTAACCCTACCTATAACCCTCCATAGAATCAAAGCAATTCCATACAATCAAAACAACAAATCATCTCTCTACTAGCAACCAACTTAAAAAATAGCAAATAAAATCCAGAATTACTAGATACTAAACAAAAATACAACAAATCACAGGGGGGCGGAGCCTGACTGGAAAGGAATGGCCCGCGTGGTGAGGGACCTTCATGAACGCCAGGTGGAAAACAGAAGCTTAGAAACATAATCATCTCCTCAAATCAACCCCTAATACAGGTTTTCCACTGACCATGGGCCCCGAACACTACAAGGACAATAAAATCTACCTGGAGAAGGTGATAACAGTAGCTCACTCAAAAAAACGCTAACAGAAGTTAAAAGCTGAAGTTGCGACACTAGGAGACCGCGTGTAGACGCTTGCGACGCAGCAAACTCCACAACCAAATACTGTTAGCCACATGGACGGACATAACAGAAACGACTTCCCAGATCCCAAATCACAGAATACAGGAAGAACGTCCGAGACCAGTCACACCAGAACAACTTAGCTTACGAGGAAGCCCCAAAAATGTGACCAGAATCTTTTCCCATTACCCTGAAAGACACATAGCTCCACCCGATATCAAGGATAACCAATGAACTTTAGATTATAGCCATCGTGCCCTAAGACACCATCAAATATGAACGGAGCCCCAATAGACGTCATTGTCAGGCTTCATCCTTCCAAACAAAAGGAAAATATTCTAAAGAGGCCAGCATCCGGGCCCCCCATAAATTTTGATGTACACTATTTCATCTATTCCAGGATCTAGCCCCTAGAACCCAACCCTCCAAGAATAAGATGTAGAGCGATATTGAAGATCTATACAACACAAGTTAAATAAATGGGCAATTTCCATTCCGCCTGATAGCACCCAGTGCGACAAAACAGCATTAGCCTCTACGGCCAGAAGAAATTGACAATACTACTTCAGAAGCTTGGATCAGCAGATGTTTCCATTACCACCGCGTAACGACCACAAAAATTGCCCCACCAGAACTTACCTGCACTAAGGATAACCCCCCCAGTGGGCAACTTCAAAAGAGAAACTCTCTCCAAAGAATATGGAACTAAACCCATTATATGGACCCTTCCAACTAGCAAAAAGATACCCAAGCATTTACCAAGGGACAATACTGTCCTCTCTAACACTCTCTCCTACCCCCTATTCCCCTGAAAACAACAACAAAATAAGTTTTGTCCACACCTACACTACTGGATTCAAAATGACAAAACTTTACCCCAACAACAAACGAAAACCTAGTCACCACTAAAAATTAACATGACTCTTCTTTAACTTAAGGGAACTGTGGTCCCAAAAATAAACTAGGGTTAAATGATAGGAAGTGCTCCCCGAGAAGTTTTGCAATTTATTCACTGTTTATTTGCATAGATATTTTTACATTTGTGTGTGTGATCTGCCACATCCCCAACAGGTCCCCTGCACTTCCGGCTCTAAAACTGTTCAGTCAATCTGTCCTGTCTCCTCCTCCCCTTTGCAGCCCCCCTGTCCCTCCCACTCATGGAGCCCATGGTCCTCCAGTTGCAGGCCCCCCATGGCCCATTATCTGACAGCCCCATGTGCTCCTGCCCACTTCGTGGGTGCCGTGGACCCGCCACTCGTTTTTTTGGGTGGGGGGGGGGGCTGCCTAAGCTCGCCCACTCGTGGTGTCTAAGCCCCGTCCACTCATGGTTGCCGTGGGGTTACTCAGACCGCCAACCCACCACAACTCTGTGGAATTAGCCTTTTCAGGCAGAGTGAGGACTCTGCCTGAAAAAGGCTGTTTTCACACAGTGAAAGAAGAAGGCTGTAATTCCCTTACCTACTCCTGTCAGGCCTTCACACAGCAGATAGGAGGGAGGGACTTCCTGTCTCCCTCACAACTGAGGGAGTCTGAGACGTGCCACCTGGCAAAGCACTGTGCAGGAGAAGCCTCATGGAAAGTCCCAAGTCAAGCCATCCACCACCCATTCACTTTTCTGGTCATCATTTCTGTATATCTTGGATTGTGGACACATAGAGAGGTGGGTGATGGATCATTTTAAAGGTAGGGAAACAAGGTTTCATCATTTAAATTAACTTGTTTGGAGACTAACGTTTTTTTTTTTTTTCTCCCCTTAACCTCAGATATGTACTCTCATTGGAAATAGAACCCAACAGAACTATAACAAAGACATTTCAGGAAACCCATATTTTTCATGGAATAAAATAACTATACCTCCATGCACTCCAGACAAAACACCATGACTAATAAAACTTAAGAAACCCTCATCAGAGTATAGACCAATCTCTTCAAAAAACTCCTAACTTTTTTCCCCTCCCACTAAACAGGAACTACCTTATCTCCATATCAGTGTTTTCCCCTCACTATTAGCCTAGAAACGCCCATAATTCATTTCTTTTTTTCCCAGGGCGACAATGGCAACCCTCCCATAAAGCCCCCAGACCCTTAAAAGGCTCCCCCACCCGTACGTGGGCAGCTCAACTTGTCATTGCTTCTACTTGATATTTATTGGGATCCTTCGATCCGAATCCCTACAATGCAAAGTTTAGACACGTGCTAGTTTGAATGTTATTAAAATGTTTTTATGGTATAACACACGCAGCATGTTTTAACACTTTATTATGCTCTTGTTGCTTACTTATATCTTTGTTATTTCTGCAGGTCTCTACTGATATAAACAACTCTTCGGTTGCTGAAGTCAGAGCCGGTCCTCCCTATTATATATAATCAACACAGTATGTACTATCGCAGTAAACAATGCCCTCATCCCAGCCTGACGCTTCCCGGCATTCCTAAAAACAATTAAAGAAACCAAAGCCAGCCAAATTCTTCTATTCGTCCGGTTTTCACAACCTACAAAAGGGCCCTAACAAGCCCAGCTAAATGTAAACCGCGCTAAAGTATTATGAAAAAATGAAAGGAGACCTTTTTTCCTAACAACAGAAACACACTTTCTCAAAACAGAGAACCAAAAATCTTACGCACAAATTTACCACAACATATTTCGCATCAGCCGATGTCAAAAAGGGCAGAGTGGCAATCCTAATTCCATACAAAACAAACTTCTCAACCAGGAACTGGATCAGACAGTAAAGGCAGATTATAATGCTACAGGATATATAGGATTCCCAAACTCAGCTTAATCAATATATACGCACCACTGAAATCAAAGACCTTTCTAGAAGAATGAACCAATTACTTACCCAAAGCACGTGAAATGTTGATAGAGTCAGACTTTTATTTAATGAAATGGATCACAGAAACTAGATCGATCAGAAACTCTACCTACAACACCAACAATCTCCTCAAAACCTTTAAAGATTTACCCAAACTTATACCTTTGGACGGCTGGAGAAATCCTCACACCCAAATAACAACCCATATACATCTACTCTAACCTCACAATATAACTCCAGATAGACTTTATCTTATATCGGCGAATTGATCCGCACAGCCAGGAGCAGACATCTCCACATGTCCCATCCAATGGACCCACAAAGATCCCTTGACCCTCCCCAACATACACTTGGGCGCTTGAATGAACCTTTACTAGCAGAACCCCAAACAAAACCAACTTAAGCAAAGAAATAAATAACACGTTTCCGGACAATATATCAGAATATCGGCACCATAAATAGTAATTAGAGGTCACATAATTAAAATAGCTTCACCACAACAAATGAAAGGCAAACAGAACAATACCTCCCCTAACAACCCAAATAAAACAATTAAGAAAGTCTACACTCCACATCCCACAAAGCATCAGATAGATTTAGCCCTACATTAAGAACAACAACTTACACAAATTCTCTCAAACAACACAGAATAAGCAATAAGACTCCACAACAAACTTTTTTTGGCCCAGCCCAACAATGATAACTATATGATGGTCCATTCTAATCCAAATCTAGACATCCAAGACAACTATAACTTTTTAGCACTTCTCCAACTTCCCAACTCACCAACAAGATTCAAAACTCGACTTTCACCAATGTACATGTCTAAAGTAGAAAAAGCAATCAACACAAAAAACATGTAAAAGCTCCAGACTAGATGGCTAAGCTCGGGGTAACTACAAGACAAAATCTTAAAATCGACAACATAAAACCACAATACACCCAGATTTACTTAAAGCAATTAATTGTTTTTATTTCCCAAACCAGGTAAAGATACTACTGTTGTCCTAACTACCGACCTATCTCCTTAATAAATTAGATATTAAATTGATCACGAAAATAAGTCAGTATAGACTAACAATATTCACCAAGAATCATTCATCCAGATCCGTCAGGCTTCATTAAAGTCTGCCAAACAACAGAGCAGTAATCAAGAAGAACTATCCACTTAATGTCTTCTTGACACTTGAAGCAAGAAGGCATTCACAGAGTAGACTGGAATATGTGAAAACTATACTAACTAAAATATTTAAACTTCCAGCAATTTGTTTCCTTAACCTCATCCTCCCTCCATCTACTCAAACCCTATAGCTACAGTACATAAATGGGCTTCCACTCAGAACCCTTCCAATTTATAACGGACCAGACAGGGCCTCTTTCCCCTCAACTTTTTGCGCTCTGTAATAGAATCTTTAGCTCAAGCAATACGCATAAACCCAGAAATACAAGGGATCGGAATATGACCATCATGAATATACAATTGCAATGTTTGCAGACAACACCCTAAATATCCATACAAACTTCATCAATCTCTTTATCCTCACCTGTTTCAACTTTTTATACTTTTTCTTTGGGTGCCTATCTGGCTTTAAAATTTAATTCCTCAAAATTATTAGGTCCCCATAAACCTTACAAACACAAGATTAGCAGAAATGGACACAAAAATATAACCTAAATAGACCACATCAACACATCCCATACCTAGGAGTTACCTAATCTAATGACCTCATCACCCCTATAAATTAAACTACCCAACTCTTCTTTAAACAAATAACCACTACTCACACATGGTTTCCACTCATGGTTTCCATCAAATCTCACTTTTTTGGCCGAATTAATTTCTATAAAAATGGCAATTTAACCTAAACTTATATACCTATTCTGGAGCTCTACTTCCCTGTCCCGAAAAAAAATCTAACCAAATGCCAAAGTAAAATCACCAATACATTTGGCACAACCGGAAACCCAAGAACTTAACTATCCATTTTACAGACACAGCATAACTAGGAGCAGGCTCTTCCTTCCGTTTACTCAAATACTTTATCGGCATGAGTAGCCCCAAACATTACAATGGCACAACACACCACCCCAAAATAGGACACAATGTGGACTACCCCAGAACCTGATGGGAAACACACCCTACCATCCTTATTATTGGGCCAAACACCATCTCCCAGATAAAACATGAACCCAAGATAAATACAATCAATTGTGGAACAACACCAAAACTTATTATTAACAAATCCCCACACTACAATGATACCCTCTTCATAAACCCTGAATTCCCTCCGGATGGTGAGAAGGGGCAATGGTTGGAGTGGGCAAGAGAGAGCTTGGGAATGGCTCTCACAACTAATACATAATAACCAATTAATCTCATGGGATCTAGCCCATCCAATAGAATCACCAAAATCGGAGTGGTATAGATTTTCATCAAATCCTCCACTTCGTCTACATCCTTCAACCTATAAATATAGCATTTAGTTTAATAAAATAAAAATGTATAGGACTTATACTATGTAGCACTCATAACTAATATCTATATTCTTTTTCTAATGGAAATATATAATGAATATCTAAGATCTAAACTGCATTTATTTTGATCTCAAACATATTTTGTTTAAACATTGTAACTGATTATCACTCTTTTTCAAATAAACCAACTGAAAAAAAAATCAACAAACCGCCCAAGACAGTTTTGGTAAATATTATAAGTAACTAATAATTTACAAATGACACCTAACCATACAACCTACTAACATAGAAATTAAACAATTCCTAGAGGTATGAGTCTTACTTCGATTACCCCACAGCAACTAGAAACACTCAACTTAAACCATTCACGGCACCTAAACATCAGCAGCAATAAAACAACTAAACCAACAATAAAGCACCCATGTTCCAGATGAAACACATCAGATACTTGAAACAATTCTCAAAACATCACACCACAATCTACTAAAAAAAACATTCAGTTTGCAGCGCAACAAAATAACTTTCCTCAAGAAACTCAAATCAACGCTAATACTATACCTAAACCAGACAGAGAACAAGCATAAAGAAAACCTATAGGACCTTTTCTTAATTAATAACGACAATAAAAATTATTCAAAAATAAACAACAGAATAAATCCATAATATCAGAACTAATCCTACAACGAAAACCAACAGGGATTTATACAAGGAATACAAACACAGATAACAAAACAGAAAATATTTTCAATATACTAAAATACACAGAAAAAAAACTAAAAAATACCCCGCAATATTTGATAACAATTGGATGCCGACAAGGATTCAATAGAGTGAATTGGAAATACCTAGCACACAATGAATCAAATCCGGTGGGAATTCAAGGCACAATAAAAACCAGCAATATTTGGGCATTATATTCACCCACAGCCAATATTCAATGCTCAGGACTACTATCTAAACCATAAACCATCACTATGGCCAAAACAGGGATCCCACTCCCCCCATTATTTTCCAATGTCATAAACCCTACTCAAGGATAAAACAAATCACAGATAAAGGGCGTTCCAGATAGGAACTTGAATACAAATATATCAATTATTTGCATACGATATTTCACAGTTCCCCCTCAAAACCCACAGTTCCCCATCAAAACACACATTTCCCCCTCAAAACTCACAGTTCCCCATCAAAACACACATTTCCCCCCTTAAAACTCACAGTTCACCATCAAAACTCACAGCTCCCACTCAAAACCCACAGTTCCCCTTAAAACCCACAGTTCCCCTTAAAACCCACAGTAACCCCTTAACCCTTAAACCCCCCCAACCAATTACCCCATAAACCCCATCAAAGCCTCAAATGCCACTCAAACCCACATTTCTCACTCAAAACCCACAGTTCCCCCCCCCTCAAAACCCACAGTTCCCCCTCAAACCCACATTTCCCCCCCAAAACTTTCAGTGCCCCTCAAAACCTCCCAGTTTCCCCATCAAAAACCACAGTTCCCCTAAAACCCACAGTAACCATACACCCACAGTTTCCACCTCAAAGCCCCAAGTTCCCCCCACTCAAAACCCCACAGTTCTCACTCAAACCCCACATTTCCCCATCAAACCACAGTTTCCCCCTCAAAACTCACAGTTTCCCCCCATCAAAACACACCATTTCCCCTCCCCCCTTACAAACTCACAGTTCTCACTCAAAACCCCCAATTTCCCCCCTCAAGACTTCCCACACTTTTCCCACTCAAAACCCACAGTTTCCCAATTACAACCACCCAGTTCCAAAACCCACAGTTCCCCCTTAAAACCCCAATTTCCCCCTTACAACCAGTCCAGTTTCCCCCTCAAAACCACATTGGTTCTAAAACCAAGACTCTACGACTACGAATACTTGTGTACTAATACACAGACCCTAAACATATGATACAGCACTTAACCATTATTACCATTATTTCTACATTTACACATCAACCCTGATCCGTAAATTTACTGTATAAAGGGAATAATGACACAGTTCCACAGATGTTCCTCCCATTTGCCATTTCTTGTTATGTTCGTGAGTTGGGTAAATTTGTTAGTTGCAAGAAGGTTCATGAATGAATAGATATTGATAGATAGATAGATAGATAGATATAGTAGATAGATCGATACTGTAGATCCGCCTACTACTGTAATGATAGATAGATGATCGATGATAGATAGTAGACTGATAGATAAATAGATAGTCAGATCGCAGACAGATAGATAGATCGATCGATAGATAGATAGATACATAGATAGATAGACTCGATAATCAGACCACAGACCGCAGACAGACAGACAGACAGACGACAGATAGATAGATAGATAGATATCGATACGATAGATAGAAGATAGATAGATAGTAGATCGATAGATAGATGATACTGTATATATTAGAAGATATAATTTGTAATTCCATTATGAGAAAGGGTATCCATAAAGTCTCACAGAAGTAGGAAAATTTCTCCTGGAACCAAATGGCAATTAGCAACACTCATGGATCAACTATCACCTGATTATTTCATTGACAATAATTTTAAAGGGATTCTACTGATTTGATTCCTAGGTGACATGGTTTATAAATCCATTCACCTTGTCTTACATTATTCAGATGGATCTTTAACATTAAAAAGTCCTCGTATTATTTGCAGCAGGACTTTTTTTCATTGAACACCACGTGCCTCAGTTCCCCGCTTTACCAGCTCACCATTTAATATCGCGTTTTAGCGCCATATTTTACTGCCAACCAAATAGCGGCTCTGGGTAAATGACCCCATCTCTTGAATTTTTGACTTCACATTTTGAAAGTTCTAGATATGATAGATAGCATGCATAGGATGATAGATAGATAGATATATAGATAATAGCATAGATCATATCGATAGATACTCGATAGACTAGATAGATAGATAGATGATAGCTGATAATCGCTCGATAGCTAGAGCTCAGATAGCTGCGCAGCGAGCGAGCGCGCTCGCTCGCTCGACTCGCTCGCTGCTAGCTCCTCGCTCGCTGGCTCGCTCTCGTGCTCGCTGCTCGCTCTCCTCTCCTCGCTCGCTCGCTCGCTCGCTAGCTCGATCTGGCTCGCGACTCGATCGCTCGTAGCTCGATCGCCGCTCAGCTAGATACTAGATAGATAGATAGATAGACGAAGACGACCGAACCCAGCCAGACCCCGAGACAGACAACACAACGACGATAGATAGATATAGACAGACAGACCGACCGAGCCGACAACAGACAGACAGATGATAGATACTGTATATATTAGCGGATATAATTTTGTAATTCCATTATTGAGAAAAAAAATTCATTCCACTATGGAGGGATTTACTATACATGGAAGGAGGTTTGCAACATTAGAATGTCATTTTATTTTCTTCAGTTTGCTTTTACAATCCCAGATGTACAGACAAAGGTGCCATTACATCTATAGATTTTCTTACCCGACCGAGCGCTCACGCAATGTTCCTTCCGATCCTGCCGAACCGGATTCTCTCCCGATCTTACATTCGACCGACACTCGATCGCAAAACGAATGGATTTTGCGATCGCATGTCGTTCATAGTGTAGGCCACCTAGAAGCAGACCTTCCTTTCTGTCCTGTGGTTCCATTGATAGAGACTTCTTTGTACGGAACTGCAGATGGATAAGCAGTCTTGTTTATTGGAAAGCATTACAGCTTCACACCTTGTGTTTTTATTTGCTCTCTAGACCTCATTACTAGGCATTAGAGATGGACAACTTCGAAAGTTTGGTCTGTTTTCACAAACTTCAAACTATATGAAAGCTCGAAAACGGACCCTTAAAGTCAATGGGAGTCAAATAGTTTGAAAAGTTCTAATGAATAAGCAATTAAAAATATCAATGGTAACTTAATGTAAATGGCGTGTGGGACCTGGGAAATGGTCTGGGACATGTTCCAATCTCCAGGACTTTCAAAAACTCAATTTTACTCTTGTGCGCTACTTTCCAGCTTTCGGGTTCAAACATAATTATCCCATGAACGACTCACGGATTCGATAATTCGATATTTACTCGCGTATTGGTAATAATAGACATTTTACTGTGGATTCGATATTCGATATTTACTCCGTATTGGTATAATGTACATTTTACTTGTGGATTTGATATTCGATATTTACTTGCGTATTGGTATAATAGACATTTTACTCGCGGATTCGATATTCGATATTTTACTTGCGTATTCCGTATAATAGACCTTTATATGATTCGATATCGATATTACTCGCGTATTGGTATATAACTTTTACTTGTGGATTGATATTCGATATTTACCTCGCGTTTTGGTATAAATAGACATTTTTACTTGTGGATTCGTATTCAATATTTACTCGCGTATTGGTAAATAGACATTTTACTGTGGATTCGATATTCGATTGTTTCTTCGCCTATTCGCTAGTATGGGACCTTTTACTTGCGGATTCGATTTCGATATTTCTCGCGTATTGGTATAATAGAACATTTTTACTTGTTGATTCATATTTACGCGCGTATTCGTATAATGGACATTTTCCTTGCGGATTCGATATTCGATAATTACCCTCGCGTATTGGTATAATGACATTTTACTGCGGATTCGATATTCATAATTACTCGCGTATTGTATAATAGACATTTTACTTGCGGATTTCGATATTCATATTTACTCGCGTAGTGGTCATAATAGACATTTGACTTTGTATTCGATATTCGATATTTACCGTAGTGGTATAATAACTTTGTACTTGTGGATTCGATATTGATATTTACTCACCGCGTATTGGTATAATAGACATTTACTTGCGGATTCGATATTCAATTTTACTCGCGTTTGGGATTATAGACATTTTACTTGTGGATTCGATATTCGATATTTACTCTCGTATTGGTATAATAGACATTTTACTTTTTTTTTTCCTTGTGTATTCGATATCAAATATTTACTCGCGTATTGGTAATAATAGACATTTTACTTGGATTCGTATTCGATATTTACTCGCCTATTCTTAATGGACATTTACTTGCCGATTCGATTTCATATTTACTCGCGTATTGGTATAATAGACATTTTACTTGTTGATTTCGATATTTACTCGCGTATTCGTATAATGGACAGTTTACTTCTGCGGATTCGATATTCGATATTACTCGCGTATTGGTATAATAGACATTTTACTCGGATTCGATATTCGATATTACTCGCGTATTGGTATAATAGACATTTTACTTGCGTATGATCGATATTCAATATTTACTCGCGTATGGTATAATACATTTTACTTGTGGATTCAATATTCGATATTTACTCGCGTATTGGTATAAATATTACATTTTACTTGCGGATTCGATATTCAATATTACTCGCCATATTGGTATAATAGACATTTTACTTGTGGATTCGATATTTATTTTTACTGTATTTTTTTAGTTTTCGATATTCGATATTACACTTAACTGTATCACTACTGACTTTTCCGTTTACGTTACTCTCTCGTTGGTATACTAGCGATTTACTACGCTTAACTACTTTACTACTACTACGTTACCATATACTACTTTTACCATACTACTTCGCTTTACTACTTAACTCGCAGTGATTGGTACAATGACATTGTACTGCTGGATTCGATATTTAATTACTCGCGTATTGGTATAATAGACATTTTACATGCGGATTCGATATTTATTTTACTCGCTATATAATGTTACTCATTAGACGATTTACTCGCGTATTGGTATCAGTAGACATTTTATTACCGTTTTTATCGCTATATTGTATACTTTTGATATTTTACTCGCGTATTGGTATAATGATCATTTTACTCGCAGATTTCGAGAATTAGATTTACTCGCGTATAGGATAATAGACATTTTAACTTGCGGATTTGATATTCGATATTACTACTCGCGTATCGCTATACTAGACATTTTTACTTGCGGATTTGATATTAACTTTACTTCGCGTATTGGTGTAATAGACATTTACTTGTGGATTCGATATTCGATAATTACGCCGCGTATTGGTATATATAGACATTTTACATGCGGATTCGGTATTCAATATTTACTCGCGTATAGGTATAAGACATTTTACTCATGATTCGGAATTCGATATTTAACTACTCGCGTATTGGTATAATAACATTTTACTTTTTGGATTCGATATTTAACTCGCGTAATATTGATATAGACATTTTCTGGATTTCGATATTCGATATTTACTTACTTCGCGTATTGGTATAATGACATTTTACTCGCAGATGTTGAATTCGATATTTACTCGCGTAGTAGGGTATAATAGACATTTTACTTGCGGATTTGATATTCGATAATTACTCGCGTATTGGTATAATAGACATTTTACGTTGCGGATTCGATATTCATATTTACTCGCGTATAGTCTAAATGACATTTTACTCTGCGGATCGATATTTACTCGCGTATGGAAAGTAAATAACATTTTACCTAACTTGCGGATTTCGAATTGAAGTATTTACTCGCGTATTGGTTAAATAGACATTTTTACTTGCGAGTTCCGAGATTAAGTATGTTACATTCGCGTATAGGGTATAATAGACCTTTTACTTGGTTGGATATTCGATATTGATACTGTTTACTCGCTGGGGAAATGGTTTTCTATAATACATTTTAACTATGGCGGAATTGATATTTACATCGCGTCATAATGTGGATAATACAGCATTTTCTTGTGGTATTCGATATTCGTACTTACTCGGCGTATGGTATAATAGACACTTTTATCATTTGCGGATAATGCGATTATATTTACCTCGCGTATGAGTTATAAGACATTGTTACTCTGATTCGAGAATCCGATAGTTAAATCATCGTATTGTGGATGATGGGACGCTAAAAAAATTTACGGAATCGATTCCGGTATAGATAATACATTTATCAGTATTGTTCGATATAGACTCGTACGGGTCGGGATGTTATGAAGTTATTCATTGATATTCATCTCTTTGCCTTATGGTATAATAGACATTTACTCGCAATCCTGAGAATTAGATATTTTTTACTACTACCGCGTATAGGTATATAGACATTTTACTTGCGGATTTGATATTCACTATTACTCGCGATATATAATAATCGACATTTTACTTAAACTATGCGGATCTGATATTTACTACACATCTCGCGTCATTTGGTACATAGTACATGTTCTTGGGAATTCGAATCGATCTTACTCGCGTATTGTATAATAGACATTTTAAAACATTGCGGATTCGTATTCATAAGTACTCGCGTATGGTATATAGACATTTTCACTCCTGATTCGAATTCATATTTACTCGCTATGGTTTCAATAGACATTTTACTAGTGGATTCGATTATTACTGTCTCGTATAGGATAATAGACATTTTGAACTCATGGCTTGAGATTCGATATTTACTCGCGTATTGGTATAAATAGACATTTTTCTGGCAGATGTATCGATTTTACTCTAGCGTATAGGTATAATCCATTGACTTCAATTTGGCGATTACGATATTTACTCGCGGTATGGTATATAGACCTTTTACTCTCGGAATTAGATATATCTCAATTTACTCGCGTATGGTATAAATAAGGACATTTTACTTACTCGCTAATTCGAGAATGTAGATATTTATCGCGTAATAGTAATAGAGCATTTTAACTTGTCGGAACGATATTTATTACTCGACGTATTGGTATAAGTAGACATTTCTTGCGGATCGTGATTCGATATATTCTCGCGTTTGGTAGAATAGACATTTTAACTGACGGTATTCATATTCATATATTTACTCGCTATTGGTTGTATAAATAGCATTTTACACTTGGGATAAATTCGTTCGATATTTACTCGCGTATGTATAATAGAGCATTTTACTATTGGGATCGGAATATTCGATATTATACTCGCGTATGTGGTATATAGACTTTTTTTACTTGGTGATATCGATATTCAATAATACTCGCGTTGGTATAGTAACATTTATTACCGCAGTGATTCGATATTTAGTACTCGCGTATTTATAATGAGATTGTTAACTGCATGGATTCGATATTCGTTTTCTCACAGATTATTGTATCGATAGGACATGTTACTCGCAAGAGATCGTATACCGAAATTAAGTCGAATAACTTTCGTCCGTGTTATAAATCGAAGTATAATCAAGCGACTTAATAACTCGAGGGGGAGTGGACATATTTACTGCACGATTCGTAGAAAATTTCTGGTTTGGATTTCATTTTTTCGGTATTTGTAATAATAGGACATTTTACTCGCTCAAATAAATCGATATTTCGTATGTGTACATCACGGGTAATTGTATATGATGAAACTTTTGAAACTTGCAAATTTCGAGAATATTTTACTCGTATCTTGGATAGGACATGTTTTTGACTGCAAGAGATTCGAGATCTATAATTGTACTCGCGTATTGGTAAAATAGCATTTATCATCGTACATATTCTCGCGATGTATGAGAAGACATTAATCGCATATTAATATTCATATTACTCGCGTATTGGTTAATAGACAATATTCTTATAGCTTTGACCGCAGTGGATATCAGATTTTAAGTAATAGAGTACGATTATCGCGTTTGTTATAATGGACCTTTTACTCGCAGATTTGAGATAAGTGCAATATATTACTCGCGTATATGGTAATAAAGACAGTTTTACTTGTTGGATTTCGATATTCGATATTTACAACTCGCATATTCACATATAATGGACATTTTACTTGCAGATTCGAGTATCGCATATTTATTCGTGTATGGTCATAAGAAAATGCTTTTAACTCGCGATTTGATATTCGGTATATTACTCACCTGGTATTGGTGTAATGACATTTTACTTGCGGTATAATCGAGAATCGATGATTATTCGCAGTAGTTGGTATAATAGATTTACTTAATACTCAGACGAGATTCGAGACTGATATTTACGTCCACGTATGTGTAAATAGACCTTTTACTGGCGGATTCCGAGATTCAATATTTACTCCGTCAAGATTTAAATGGTATAGGATAATAGAACATTTTACTCGTCTAATTTATCGAGTCAAATTCGATATAGTTACTCGCGATATGGTATAACTAGACGTTTTACTTGCGGATTCCGATAACTGTCGGTATGTTTACTAGCATATATAGGCAATAAATTTACTTGCGGATTTCGAGAATATCGATATTTACTCGTACTTCCGTATTAGGGGGGTGATAATCAGACATGTTTTACTCGCAGGATTCGTCTCGAGAATATTGTACTCGATGTATGTATATAATGAAGACAGATTTTACTAATGCAGGATATCTAGATTCGATATTTTCTTCGTGATTAGTGTTATACAAAACATGACATTTTACTCCGATTTCGAGAATTCGAAAAGTATTACTATCGTTTGGTAATAATGAATGGTATAGGATTCGAAAAAGGAATTCGATATTTCACGAGGGAGAATCACATTTCGGGTCGCGGATCGAGAATTCGATATTTGGACACGATCGTATGTGGTATAATAACATTTATTCTACTCGATGTCGAGAATTCGATATTTACTCGCTGTATACGGTATAATGAGAAACATTTTACTTCGGATAGTCTAGATTCGAATTACGTCGAAATAGGGAACTTCGATAGAATTTAGTCGATCAGAAGATATTACTCGCAATATCAGAAATAACTCTGGTCGTGTACTGCAGAGTCAAGTCCGATTGAATCGAATCGTTTAGGGTTTACTCCTATCTACTACCAATGAAATGCATACAGCGGATTCGAACATGATTTTCTTTGGTAGATCATTTTGCTGCAGTTTCGATTGCATAAGTTACTATATTGTCATCAATAGACAGGTCCCCTACTCCGGATGGTACAAGAAAGTGTATATATTTACTCCTGTTTGAGTAAATAGACATTCCTTACATCTCGTGGATCGAGAATCGTAAGTCTGGTATCACATAACGACATATTACTGGTTGCTGATTCGATGATTACTCAGAGGATTGCTATAATAGCACATTTACGTCCTAACATTTTGCCCCGAACTGTCGAATTCGATATTCGTCAAGTCCGGAAATCAAAATCTGGTCCGATAGTTGGAATGTTCCAATGTTAACAAATCGTTTGAGTTTCTGCGTCTCTCTACAATCGTAATGCATCAAGTCTCTACCGGATTTGCGTTCGGGCCGAATTTGTTAGGGCAGTGACGATTCCCTTATATTTTCAATAGAATGCCAAGAACACGCTGTGACTGACTGGCTATAAGGGCCCATGTTGTATCATTTGTCGACCCCTGTTAGATAAACTATCTACAATTACATACAAGCAGATGCTGGAGTACACCTAAGCGCAATTGGATTCGATATCCAAGGGATTTAACCTTTGTCGACGCGTAACACATGGATCGAGGTAGTCCTCAAGCCTATCAAATGAAATTGTGTGTCGTACAGTCTGGGGTGGGCGATTTTAGGCTGACTCTCCTCACTTCATAGAACAACCTTGACTGTCTTTTGACGTGGATGGTGATCCACTTATTAGTGTGATAAACTTAAACAAGATGTGAAACTTAGCATTACATACAGCAATGCTACATCCAACTAAACTGGTCAACCCTGCATACAATATCAATATTAATCTGCACACAGGCATACTTTATAACAAGGGTTTTAGTATACCTTACTGTGATCACGTGGAATGTATACTAAAACCCCTTTGTTTTATAAAGTATGCCTGTTTCTAGATAATATGAATTTGTATGGGGCCTAGAATGTTTTGGATAATATTTTTGCCATTGTTTCCTGCTATTGTCGATTGATTTTTAAAACTATGATATTAAGTAAACAAAAGGACTTTCAAACATTTATTGTCTTACCTGTAAGTCACTTCCTCCACTGAGGATTCTGACGACAAGAGTTCAGAGAAATTACTGGCAGGTCTTCTTCTCGCCATTCATGCATGTAGGTATGCACCAAATTTTCTTTTTCACATTTCTTTCATATTTTCGTTTGCAGTGCAGAAGCATGGAAGTGATGGAGTGAGAAGTGCACAATCTGCCCAGCTCTTATGCTTAAAGGATCCTATAGGCTAAAAGAGAGGTTCCGATATGGGTGGTCCCACAGACAACAGAAGCTTGACCCCACGTCTAATCTTAAACTCTCCTCCCACTGGCCACGCGCCATTGAAGAAGTGCCGACCCTACTTTCCACGAGCGCGCACCCGAGACATTCAGTCCACCGGGAGAGAGGGTTTGATGAGCAGAGCCTTGCAGGAGCTCAATGCCCGTTTCCAGGAGAGGGCAGAGAGAGGAAAGAGGGAAAGTGAGAGGAGAGAGAAAGAGAGGGAAAGAGGGAGGGGGGAGAAGAGAGAGTGGAAAAGAGGAAGGAGAGGTCTTTAAAGAATCGGTGGGTTGCCTTAGTTTTTTGTACCTAAAAAAATTACTCATTCCTCATTTGATCTATAAACTGAATACTGTCAATGCATGCCCTGCAGACTATCTGAATCTCCTGTAAGGGCAAGCATGCTCAGTAAATCTCTATAAAGGCAGTATGGGAGAGGGAATTACCACCATGCAGTTAATGTACCACTGTCACCATTCAAGCTACACAAAACTATACCATAACAGAAGAATTTATGATCATAAAGCACTTGATTGACAGTGAAATGTAAGATGTTTTCACACTGGATATCAAAGAAATAAGGGACAGATCAACATAAAAAATGGTGACAGTGTAGTATAGGAAGAATTAAAGTTTCCAGTAATGGCAAATTAAAACAAAAATCCTAGTGTCAACATTCTTTTATTGAAATATTTTTTCTCCTTTAATGCAAATGGCAAATGGCCCTTTTTCTGTAGTGGGGGGCCAGGTTTCTCTTACAAACAACTCATTGCATGTGTAACGGCAAACGTGCCTGTGTTTGGAAATTGTCAGAAGCCACATAGCAATAGGTAACATTATTTTTCACATTTAAATAGGCTTTTTCATTTTTAAGCTGTAATAGAGGATGTAGAAGTCTTAAGTGAATGCAGAGTCGTATTAGGCATTTCTATAACTAGGTTTTAATTCTTTCAAGGGTGAATATTTAATACTGCCAAAAAAAACCTGCTTGATTTTTTTCCGTAAATTATCCTAAGGTAATGTTATAGCAAAAATTGACAACTGGTATTAATTTTCTTTCTTTTGCTCCTGGTTGTCCTCAGATCATTAAAGCTCTCATCAATTAAATGCTTTGAGTTGGTGCTCCAAACATTACTATTACAAAAGCAATACCATTATTATATGGCTGCACATTTCTAAAAGCTCTAGATAGTTCAGCAAGAGAACATTGGGCGGTGTGAATTAAAATGGCATCTAATTAATCATCACCCCGGATTTTTAATTAGGCAGCTGTTTACTTGAAACTCACATAAGATGTGTCTTCTGCGAGTCGTCCCCCGAGGTCCTTCATTGCGATAAAACTGCTTCTCAATGAATAAGTATAAAATATTTAATTTTAAACTTTTGACTCGCACGTTAATATATTTTTATGTGGAATTCTGAAAGCTCTTCCACAACTTAATTGGGATTAGAAATTAATATTCAAGGGTCCCCAATGCAATTTGATAGCCAGCCTAACGGTTCATGGCACATTGGGGGCCAACGGTAGTAAATGTCTCCTTACCACCCAAACATTGATTAGCCTTGTTAGAAAGGCCAAAGCTGGATCTGATTTTGTCTCACCATGAATTATGTGGTCCTTTCACAAAACCTTTCCATTCGCTCCTTTTTATGTATACAACATCAGATTGATATCTTGGGTAACTCAAACATCTATTAAGAGGGTACAGTGTACAACAATCAAATGACAATAGAAAACGACATGTGGGCCTGTCCAGTAAAAAAGAAAGGTTATTACTACCATGGATTAGCACACCTACAGTTATGTATCAAGTACTAAGCTATTGGCACACAGCCAAAAAAAATGGAACATTGTATCTAGGTACATGTACATAATTGTTACAGGCAGGAAGCAATTACTGCGTGTGGGGGTCATTCCCGCAGTCTTATGTGCGTTTTCGCTAGTTGTTGGGGCGGCATTGCTGAATTGTGCACTTAGCATAGACTGTAAGCTCACATGCCCCTCTTTCTATCACCATTCATAGTGTTTGTCACACTGAGTGCTGCCATGAACTTGTCTATTTCCATCCAGATACACAGGAAATGCAAAAGATTTCATTAAAAAGTAAGGCACGGCCTTGGGCATATTTACAAAGCATGTGTTTATTCTTATATAACCAGTTCTACTAAATAACCTACTTATTCAGAAATAATAGATATATGATGAATGTGATCCTGAAATAAGATACAGCTTCTTATAAGAATACTAAATAGAACCCCTCGTTAAATAAAATATCCCTCCTTAAATAGGAAACAACGCCCTCGTTAAATACAGATATCCCTCCTTCAAATAAGCACCCCTCTTAATCAAATCCTAGTTCAATCACGACAAATACCCCTCACTTAATAGGAATACTCCCTCCTTAAACAAGAATACCAAAAAGCCTTATTAATAAAACATACCCCTCGTTAAGAAGAATATCCCTCCTTAAATAGGAAGCTACCCTCCTCTGATAACCCGAATCCCCTCATACAGATAATATCCCTCCTTAACATAAGAGACTCCTAATCAATAAGAATACCCCTCCTTAGTTTAGATGGGTTTTATTGGTTCGTTTTTAGATAGGGTGTTATCGAGGGTTTAGAGATGGTGTTAATGATGGATTTTAAATGGGGTTTTAGTGGATGGGTGTTAGAATAGGGGTTTTATTTCGGTGCTAGCTAGGTTTGTTGATGGGGGTTTTAGATGGGGTTTTATTGATGGGTTTAATGGGGATTTTTTGATTTATTGAGATAGGGTTTTATCGATGGGTTAGTATGGGGATTATTGATGGGTTTTAAATGGGGATTTATTGCATTCGTTAGATGAGGTTTTATCGAGTGGGTTTTAGATGGGATTTCATTAATTGGTTTAGATGGGGATTTTTATTGATGGTTTTTAGATGGGGATTATTGATTGTTTAGATGGGGGTTTTTATTGATTGTTTAGTGGGGATTTATTGCTTGGTTCTAGAATGATGTTTTTAATTGATGGTTTAAAAAACGGTTGTATGATTCCCTTAGTAGGTTTTTTCGATGTGGTACGAATGGGTTTTAAATGGTTTAGATGGGGTTTTATTGATGGGTTTAATGGGTTGTATTGATGTTGGCTTGGGGTTTTAATGCTGGGGTGTGCTGGGTTTGCCATGGTTTAGCTGGGGTTTTCCATGGGTTTTAGTGGGTTTTGATGGTTTGATGGATTTTCTGATCTGTTTTAGGCTTTATGAGGTCTAGACTGAGGTTTTTTTTGATTGGTTTCGATGAGGTTTTATTGATGGGGGGTTTAAATGGGTTTCTTGCTTCGTTTTAGATAGGGTTTATTGATGTTAGTGGGGCTTTATTGATTGTTAGATGGGGTTTTTTTCTGGGTTTCGCGGGGGTTTTATTGACTTGGTTTTCTGGTGTTTTCTTGCTGGTTTGATGGGGATTTATGGCTTGTTTCGATGGGGTTTTATTGATTGGTTTCGCTGGGGTTTTTCTGCCTTGGTTCAGACGGGGTTTTTTCGCTGGGTTTAGATGGGTTTAGTTGGATTAGTTAGATGGTGTTTTATTGAATGGGTCTCATGAAGGTTTTGTTTGCTGGTTAGCTGTGGTTTTAATGTGGGTGTCCCTTTTAGTGCTTTCTTGATTCTTGACGTCAGGTTGATCGATGGGTTTTCGCCTGGGGATTATTAGCACTGGGTTTCGCTGGGTTCCTTGCTCGTTTAGATGGGGACTATTCTTGCTGGTTTCGCTGGGGGCGTTCTTGCTTGGTTATCTCGCTGCCGGTTTCTTGCTGGTTTCAGTGAGCTTTCTTGCGGGTTTCCGCTGGGGTTCTTCTTGCTGGGTTTCGCTGGGTCTTTTTGGCTGTTGCGCCACGCTTTTGTCCCCCCCACCCTCCTCCCTTTGCCTTGGTGCCTTTCTTTCCCCCCCTGCCCGCGCTATACTCCCTGTACCTGCGTTCCCTAAAGGCCTCCCAACCTCTCCCTTGTTGCCCCTCCAGTCGTTCCTGGCCCGGGGCTTTTTTTCTCTCGCCCCACTTTCACTTTGCTCTCGCCGCCATCCATTGCCTGCTCCTGCCCCTGTTCGAGTCCCTTACCCCCTGCTGGTCGTTCCCTCCCCCCTGGGCTATACCCCTTTTCCCTTCGTCTCGGTTCCCCGCCTTCCTTGTGTGTCGCGTTTTTGCTCCCGTGTCCCTGCCTGGGCTTCCTCCTTGCTCTCCTTGCGACTGTTGTGCTTTGTTGCATTTTCTACTCCCCACGATGTTTTAACACCCGTGTCCTGTTGCCCCCAGTGTGCTCGCTCTCCCCCTCCCTTGCCCGCTGTTTTTTTTTCCCTTCTTCTCTTGCTGGGAACTTTATTACTCATTACTCCCCCCGCTCCCCTTATTGGCGACACGCCCTCCGCTGCCCCTTTTTTCCGTTTTTTCCCTCCGCTTCCTACTTGGATTGGTTTTGTACTTACCCTCGTTGGGGGGGGGGGCTGTCCTATGGGGGGTCCCTTTTTGTTCCTTTTCCCCGCTGCCGCTCCGCCCCCCTGGAGCCCCACTTAAAGATCCCTATTGTGTGCTCACGTTTTTTTACACACAACACCATTAAAATGAAGAGTACTTAGATAGGATGTAGCACTGGTTAGTACTACCTCCCATATGGCTGCTCTGAGAATCACACCCACGAAAACTGATTCTGCCAGGCTGCCCCCCGGGCTTCAGCACTATATGGAACACAGGAATGTCCAGTCCAGGACTTAACTTTTTCAAATTAAAACATGGGCGGTAGCTCCTAACAAAATGATACCTGCCCCAGTACGGCCAGGGTTAAAGCGGTAAGGTTTGAGAGGATCCGGGGTGGGAGGGTAAGATCCGATATGGTCTCGAGGGGGGGTGCAACACAGGAGCTTCACAATGAAAAAGCCCAGCTGCTAGACCTGCATGTCCCGCAGTACAAAAGTACGTAGGAAATGTGGGCTAGGGGCATGGGAAGTCAAAACGGGGACTGGGGACTTGCCTGCTGGTTGACTGCTGTCCTCTCCTTCAAGACTTTGAAGGACAAATGAATTAAAAATAATCTTATTGCAACTCTCAAGGCAAGTAAAAATCTAAAAAAAAAAAATTAGGAACAGGCAGAAAAAAAAAAAGATCAAGACTGTTATAAATCATCGTCGCTTTGCAGGCTTTAAGACAACAAATGACAGCGTTGCAGTAATAATTATTAGTATTTCTTGTTTTTTCCTTGCTTCCTATTGTGCATGTCTGTGTGCCTTTCACATTGGGCCAAAAGGAAACTGTGTATATCTATATCCATATTTTATTACTGATTTTTTATAAAGATATATTTACTTATATGTAAGTTACCTACTTTTTGATGGCTAAGTTTGATTTCATTTTTAACAGGGGTTCGGTGTGCTAATTCATTTTGGGGTTATTTCCCCATTATATGGTAGATTATTATTTATGGGGTATTTATATATTGCCGGCTAAGAGCTTGAAAAGAGAATGTTAGCTTCTACATACAGGATACTGACCTAATTTTATTTATTTAAAGGCACGTCCCCGCCGAATACTCCATTTTGGAGTATTACAGACCAGCAACCCCCACTTACCCAAGAATTGGGGAATGATGATCTCCTACCTCCGGAAAATAAACTGAACTTATTTTCAATAATAATTGCCATAAACAGTATAGTATATCTCCCTTGTTTTCTGGTTTCCCTGTGTCCCCCTCCCTTAAAACCCACAGTTCCCCTTAAAACCCACAGTAACCCCATAAAACCCACAGTTCCACCTCAAAGCCCAAAGTTCCCACTCAAAACCCAAAAACCCACAGTTCTCACTCAAAACCACAGTTCCCCATCAAACCCACGTTCCCTCCCTCAAAACTCACATGTTCCCCATCAAAAACCACATTTCTTCCTTCCCCCTTTAAAAGCCACGTTCCTCACTCAACCCACAGTTCCACCTCAATCCCACGTTACCACCTCAAACCCACAGTTCTCCTAAATAAAACCCACAGTTCCCCCTTAAAACCCCAATTCCCCCTTAAAACAGTCCAGTTTCCCCCTCAAACCAGCAATTGGTTTAAAAAACCAAGACTCTAGAACTACTAGAACTTGTGTACTAATCACAGCCCTAAACATATGATACAGCACTTAACCATTATTACCATTATTTCTACATTTACATCAACCCTGATCCGTAAATTTACTGTATAAAGGGGAATAATGAACACAGTTCCACAGATGTTCTCCCATTTGCCATTTCTTGTTATGTTCGTGAGTTGGGGTAAATTTGTTAGTTGCAAGAAGTTTCATGAATGATAGATAGATAGATAGATAGATAGATATATATAGTAGATAGATCGATACTAGACTAGATAGAATAGATAGATGCGTAGTCATAGTACTGTCGATAGATAGATAGATGTAGATACGATAGCTCGATAGATAGATGAATATGATAGTAGCGTAACAGCCAGCTCGCTAGATCAGCTAGTGATGATCAGTCGATAGATAGATAGATCATAGATAGATAGCTCGCACTAGCATAAGAGATAGAAGACGACGCAGCAACAAGATAATAAATGATAGCTAGATCTAAACGATATATAGATCGATATAGATCGATACTGTATATATTAGAAGATATTTTGTAATTCCATTATGAGAAAGGGTATCCATAAAGTCTCACAGAGAAGTAGGAAAATTTCTCCTGGAACCAAATGGCAATTAGAAACACTCATGGATCAACTATCACCTGATTATTTCATTGACAAAATTTTAAAGGGATTCACTGATTTGATTCCTAGGTGACATGGTTTTAAAATCCATTCACCTGTCTTACATTATTCAGATTGGATCTTTACATTAAAAAGTCCTCTGATTATTTGCAGCAGGACTTTTTCATTGAACACCAATTGCCTCATTTCCCCAGCGCACCATTTTATCGCAGTTTTAGCGCCATATTTTACTGCCCACAAATAGCGGCTCTGGGTAAATGACCCCATCTCTTGGAATTTTTGACTTCACATTTTGAAAGTTCTAGATGATAGATGCTGCATAGATGATGATAATAGTATATAGATAGATAGATAGCTATAGATCTCGATCGCTCTGCTCGATACTGCTAGATAGCTAGATCGATAGATAGATGATCGCAGCTAGCTCGCTCGATAGCTCGCTAGCTCCGCTAGCTCGCTCGCTGCTTCGACGCCCGAGCGTGCGGCTCGTCGATCCGCTAGCTCGCATACTCGCTCGCTGGCTCGATCGCTCGCTCCTCGCTCGCTCGCTCCTCTCTCTCATCGCTCTCTTGCTCGCTCGCTCGCTCGCTCTGGCTCGCTATCGGTCTGCTCGCTAGCTCGATCGCTCGCTCGCTAGGTACTAGATCCGTGACTAGACCGACGACCGACCGACAGACAGACACCAGACAGACATACATAGATAGATGATAGATAATAGACAGACAGACCGCCGCCGGCCGCAACAGACAGACAGATAATGATACTGTATATATTAGCGGATTAATTTTGTAATTCCATTATTGAGAAAAAAAATTCATTCCACTATGGAGGGATTTACTATACATGGAAAGAGGTTTGGCAACCATTAGAATGTCATTTTATTTTCTTCAAGTTTGCTTTTACAATCCCAGATTACAGACAAAGGTGCCCATACATCTATGAGATTTCTTACCCGACCGAGCGCTCACGCAATGTTCCTTCCGATCCTGCCGAACCGATTCCTCCCGATCTTACATTCGACCGACATGCGATCGCAAAACGAATAGGATTTTGCGATCGCATGTCGTTCATAGATGTATGGCCACCTAGTAAAGCGAGACCTTCCTTTCTGTCCTGTGGTTCCATTGATAGAGACTTTTCTGTAACGGAACTGCAGATGGTAAGCAGTCTTCGTTTATTGGAAGCATTACCCTTCACACCTTGTGTTTTTATTTGCTCTCTAGACCTCATTACTAGCATAGAGATGGACGAACTTCGAAAGTTTGGTCTGTTTTCACAAACTTCAAACTATATGGAAAGCTCGAAAACGGACCCTTAAAGTCAATGGGAGTCAAATAGTTTGAAAAGTTCTAATGAAAATACAATTAAAATAATCAATGGTAACTTAATGTAAATGGCTGTGGGACCTGGGAAATGGTCTTGGGAACATGTTCCAATCTACAGGACTTTCAAAAACCAATTTTACTCTTGTGCGCTACTTTCCAGCTTTCGGGTTCAAACTAATTATCCCATGAACGACTCCACGGATTTCGATATTCGATATTTACTCGCGTATTGGTATAATAGACATTTTCTTGTGGATTCGATATTCGATTTTACTTCGCGTATTGGTATAATGGACTTTTACTGTGGATTTGATATTCGATATTTACTTGCTTATTGGTATATAAGACATTTTACTCGCGGATTCGATATTCGATATTTTACTGCGTATCTCGTAATAGACCTTTTACTAGTGGCATTCGATATTCGATATTTACCTCGCGTTATTGGTATACAATAGACATTTTTACTTGTGATTGATTTCGATTTTCTCGCGTATTGGTATAATGACATTTTCTGTGGTTCGATATTCATTTTACTCGCGTATTGGTATAATAGACATTTTACTTGTGGATTCGATATTCGATTTTCTCGCCTATTCGTATAATGGACCTTTTACTTGCGGATTCGATTTCGATATTTACTCGCGTATTGGTATAATAGACATTTTTACTTGTTGATTCATATTTTACGCGCTTATTCGTATAATGGACATTTTACTTGCGGATTCGATATTCGATAATTACTCGCGTATTGGTATAATAGACATTTTACTTGCGGATTCGATATTCAATAATTACTCGCGTATTGGTATAATAGACATTTTACTTGCGGATTCGATATTCATATTTACTCCGGATTGGTATAATAGACATTTGACTTGTGGTATTCGATATTCGATATTTACTCCGTATGTGGTATAATAGACTTTTACTTGTGGATTCGATTTCGATATTTACCACTCGCGTATTGGTATAATAGACATTTACTTGCGGATTCGATATTCAATATTTACTCGCATTTGGTACTAGACATTTTACTTGTGGATTCGATATTCGATTTTACTCTCGTATTGGTATAAAATAGACATTTTATTTCCTTGTGATTCGATTTCAATATTTACTCGCGTATTGGTATAATAGACATTTTACTTGTGATTCGATAGTCGATATTTACTACTCGCCTATTCGTATAATGGACATTTACTTGCCGATTCGATATTCATATTTACTACTCGCGTATTGGTATATAAGTACATTTTACTTGCGGATTTCGCTTATTCGATAATTACTCGCGTATTTGGTATAATAGACATTTTCTTGCGATTCTCGATACTTCAGATATCTTACTCTCGTATGGTGTAATAGACATTTTACTTGTGGATTCCATATTCGATATTTATTACTCGCGTATTGTATAATAGACATTTTCATTGCGTATTCGGATATTCAATATTTAACTCGCGTATAGGTATAATGACATTTTACTTGTGGATTCGAATTCGATATTTACTCGCGTATTGGTATAACTAGACATTTTACTTGCGGATGTCGATATTCTTCGCGTATTGGTATATATACATTTTACTCGCGGTCAAGATTCGTATAATTTTTCTTGCTATATACTTTACTCGCGTATTGGTATAATAGACCATTTTAACTCGCGATTGATATTTGCGATATTTATTCTAGATATATTACTGACTCGCGTATAGGTTAATATACATTTTACTTGCGGATTTGATTTTCGATAATTACTCGCGTATTGGTAAATATAGACATTTTACTGCGATTTCGATATTAATTTACTCGCGTATAGGTATAAAGACATTTTATTACTTGCGGATTCGATATTTCTCGCTGTATTGGGTATACTGACATTTTACTTGCGGATTCTATTATAATACCGCGTATTGGTATAGATAGAGTAGAATTTACTTGGCGGAGATCGATATTCAATATTGACTGCTGCGTATTGGTTATAATAGACATTTACATTCGGATTCGGTCTTCAATAGTTTACTCAGCGGATAGGATACTATGACATTGTACTCATGATTTCGGAATTTCATATTTACTCTCGGTATTGGTATAATAGACATTTTTTTTTGGATTCGATATTTTACTCGCGTATAATGTATAATAGACATTTTACTTGCGGATTCGATATTCTTACTCGCGTATTGGTATAATAGACATTTTACTCGCAGATTCGATATTCGATATTTACACTCGCGTATGAGGTTATAATAACATTTTACACTCGAGTATGTATAATATGCCGAAGGTTTACATTCGTCGATTTCGATATTGATATTTACTCGCGTATTGGTATAATATACATTTTACTGAGTTCGAGATTCGATATTTACTCGCGTATAGGTAAATAGACATTTTACTTTGCGGATTTGAATTCGATATTTACTCGCGTATTGGTATACATAGACATTTTTACTGCGGATTTGATATTTACTCGCGTATTGGTGTAATAGACATTTACTTGTGGATTCGATATTCTGATAATTAACTCGCGTATTGGTTAAATATCATTTTTACATGCGGATTCGGTATCGATATTTACTACTCGCGGATAGGTATAATAGACATTTACCATGGATTCGAGAATCTCGCATATTTACTCGTCGTATTGGTATAATAGACCTTTTACTATGTTGCGGATTCGATATTCCTCTGCGTATAGGATAATAAGACATTTTGTACTTGCGAGAGTTCCGATATTTACCTCGTATTGTTATAATCGACGATTTTACTGTAATTTGATATCGATATTTACTCGCGTATTTGTATAAATAGACATTTTAAAACCTGCGCAGATGAAATTAGATATTTACCTCGCGTATAGTTAATAATAGACATTTACTTTCGGATTTGATATTCGATAATTTACTCGCGTATTGGTATAATAGACATTTTACTTCGCGGATTGATATTAATATTTACTCGCGTATAGGTATAATAGACATTTACTTGCGGATCGATATTTACTCGCGTATTGGTATAACCCTTAAAACCCACAGTTCCCCTTAAAACCCACAGTAACCCCTTAAACCCCACAGTTCCACCTCAAAGCCCAAAGTTCCCACTCAAAACCCACAGTTCTCACTCAAAACCCACAGTTCCCCCCTCAAAACCCACAGTTCCCCCCTCAAAACTTACAGTTCCACCTCAAAACTCACAGTTCCCCATCAAAACTCACAGTTCCCCTTAAAACCCACAGTAACCCCATAAAACCCACAGTTCCACCTCAAAGCCCAAAGTTCCCACTCAAAACCCACAGTTCTCACTCAAAACCCACAGTTCCCCATCAAAACCCACAGTTCCCCCTCAAAACTCACAGTTCCCCATCAAAACAATCTTCTGTCTAGTCTGTGATCCCTGTCCCAATCTATCTATCTAGCTATCATCTATCTATCTATCTATCTATCTATCTGATATCATCTATCTGATCTTCTATCTATCATATCTATCTATCTATCTATCTATCTATCTATCTACTTTCTATCTATCTATCTATCTATCTATCTATCTATCTATCTATATCTATTCATATAGCTCTCTATCGTATCTATCATATCTATCTACTCTATCTATCTATCTATCTATCTATCTACTGTATCTATTTATCTATACTCATATCTATCATCTATCTAGTCTATCTATCGTATTCTATCTATCTAATCTGTCTCTATCTATCTATCTATTTATCTATCTATCTATCTATCTCTCTATCTATCTTCTATCATCTATCTATCTATCTAATTGATCAATCTATCTATATCTATCTTCTATCTATCTATCTATCTATCCTATCCATCCATCTACATCGCATCCATCCATCCATTCATCTATCTATCTATCTATCTAGCTATCTATCTATCTATCTATCGATCTATCTATCTATCAATCGTATCTATCTATCTATCTATCTATCTATCTATCTATCTATCTATCTATCTCTATTTATCTATCTATTTATCTACCTACCTATGAAGGGGCTAGGCCCTAGCCTATTTTGCTCTTAATTACCCAGAAGTCTCCTCCTTAAGTGTCTTATTGGCAAAAAAACCGAACCAATATTTAATCCATGCATTTTAGGTCCGTCTATGTGCTGTGCATTCTGTTTTTCTGTTGTGTTGCATTTTGAACAATGCATTTGTCCGCCTTCCGGTCCTTTTGCCAGTTAACAGAACTGCGATTTTCAATGCATTTGTTCTGGTGTGTCTGCGCAGTTTTGGACAATCCACAGGAAATACCAGAGAAAATGCAGAAAAAAAGTTTGTCTTTGTGTGTGCGCTTTTTTTTTGCATTCTCATAGACTATTAGTGGATTCTGACACACACGGACCAAGCCGTGCACGCATGCGAATAAAAAACGGACCTCATAGAATCGCAACGCAAATCATACAATTGAACCAATTCTCGCGATTTCATTATATTTAAAATTACATCGCAAAACGCACACAAACGGAAAGCAGCACATATAGGGAACCTCTCCCTTAAACATTTCCCAGTGTAACCTTCATTCAACTAATTCTCAAGTTTCTTACATGCCGATGTGACTAATGGAACTAAAATTTAAATGTCCGGATCCGATTCTTTAAATCCTAACTAGTAGATTTAACCCTCACCTATGAAATCAACAGTATTGTGGGGAAACCCTATGGAATTCTGAAGGTTTATGTCATTTCCTGATTTCCACCACCGCCCTTTTTCCTACTGAGTAACATTTGGTTTTCTGACTATTTCTGATTAAGAATGTTATTGGACAGGTTCGCAACAGTTATTATTTTACAGCTCTAATTGAGGGGAGAGAGAAAGTAATCACTGAGCATGTGCAATGTGTCTCTGGGTCACTGACCCACTACATATGCTAGAAAACAGCAGAATTAAATAAATATTTCAATCTTATATGTTCTGAACAATCAAGGCAATTCTGATAATGCTGCTGACTTTACAGGCAGGAAAATAACTGCTAGTGAAATGAAGTCTCATATGCTCACTTGAATAATGGGTTGCGGTAGGGCAATTATTGCCTTTTGTTTCCTTGTGTACACTGAATGCTACCTTTGGACTGGTTTCTTATCATGTCCAATGCAAGGTATCAGAAGACTAATAAGTCCTTTGACTGTTAAATTTTAATGGATATTCTAAGCTTTGGTGGTGCGGGTTTGGAATATTTTTATGTAGATATTAATATATATAAATAATCTATTACTGCATTAATGTGGTTATGTGCACTCAGGCTATACGAACATGAGCAAATAAAATTAAAAGATTGTTTTACTTTGCCATTTTTATCTTACATATTTTGTATTGATCTATCCAACGGCTGAATCCATTATATCGCTAGAAAAATGGGACATTATTACAATTTTATTGCGATGATGAAAGGCTTGTTTATGCTAATGGTACTGGAGACAAAACTAAAAATTGCATTGGGTAACCCATTCATTTAATAACATTATGTAGCCAATCATATTGGTCGCTGGTCAGCTGATTTCCCTGCTGATAATCCCAGTAGGAGAATAACCGAGCACAAACTCGTAGATTTTTACAGAATGTTTTTTTGGTTTGCATTTGCATTTTACAAGAAATAGGAGAACCAAATAAAAGACTAAACAAGAAATATAAATGGCTGACAATAATGTTAACATCCCGAATGATTGTTTAGTATCTTGTTAAACCCACCAATTTCTTTTATTTAAAGGCAAATTCAGCACAATATTTCTCATTTCAATAACCATAATCTGGCCATCCAGAGTTTTCTCTGCCAAATTAGGGTCTCTTTTACATCTGGTCTTCTGAGAAGCGGTGTTCTCACCGTGAAACGCGTAAGACCTCTCCCCTGTTTCTTTGCTACTTGCACTATTGTGGTGTTGTTTTATTTAGCTGATTTTATTCCAATAAAGTTGATGTGATATTCAACAAGACTGGTGTCCCATTTACGGAGCGGCCGACCTCTGCATTTCCTAGTTCCGGGCAGGGTGGGGTAGGGGTCGTGTTGGTGGGCGGGAAGGAGGCTGGGGGCAATGTGTGTCGGGTAGGGGTGTTAGAGGCATCCCAGTGGCATTCTGGGGTGTGGTATGGACATAAGGGGTTTTTCTGGGGGGGGTTTTTGCCAGGTAAGGGGCATTCCAGGGGTGGAGCTTCCCAGTCCTTGCGGTCGCGGAGTGTGGGAAACCACCCTAGAATCAGGGAGACTCCGGGGACTTGCGGGAAGAGTGGGATACCTGCTCTTTGTATAAATAAATGCTTCCTGAAGTACTGACTTTCCTGTTTGTAGGCCCCCTAAAAGTCTTCAATATGGTCTCAGCCCCTGGGTTGAGTTAACTCGTAGAGATCTGAGCATGTTTGACCCATCCAACAGCCCATAGGCAGAAACATTCCAAGGAAGTGGTGCATTTTGGGAAGAAGGGCTGTTACAGAACCTGAAAAGGCATCAATTGTTTTTAATACTGAAGACAATAGAATAACTAGATATGTGTAATATAGCAAAATAATTCAAATAATGTTTTTTTCCCCAACGATCTTCCCTAAATGATTCTGAACAGCCAAAGAATTGATATTGGCTCAAAGTTAAACATTCATACACCGTAAGGGGGTAAAATTGCCATATAGCCATGCCTAACCACGCTGTTTGACACCACCTGGCCACACGCCCTGCAAACATGTTCTAAACCTTTGCAAGATACATGACCTAAGAACACTGTCTGGAAGGTAGCAGGAGTTTTTTCACACAAAATCAGCTGCATCTGCCCCGTATGTCTCCCATCGATTTTGTCTGTAGTGTTGAACCAATCTGTCTTTTCTATTCCCCTACACTACTGCTTTACACCTGTAATTTCTTCCGTTACCTGCTGGTTATTGGATGATTCACTTTGTTCTTCCTGTGGTGATAATTACGCTGTCTTGTTAAAAATGAATCAATGGCAAATAGAAAATCGCTAGATAGATAGATAGATAGATAGATAGATAGATAGATAGATAGATAGATAGATAATAGATCATAGATAGATAGACAGATAGATAGATCGTAGATAGATAGATAGATAGATAATAGATCGTAGATAGATAGACAAATAGATAGATAGATAGATCGTAGATAGATAGATAGATCATAGATGATAGATAGATAGATCGTAGATAGATAGATAGACAGATAGGTGATCGATAGATAGATAGATAGATAGATAGATAGATAGATAGATAGATCGTAGATAGATAGATAGATAGATCGTAGATGATTGATAGATAGATCGTAGATGATAGATAGATAGATCGTAGATAGATAGATAGATAGATAGATAGATAGATAGATAGATAGATCGTAGATGATAGATAGATAGATAGACAGATAGGTGATCGATAGATAGATATATAGATAGATAGATAGACAGATAGGTGATCGATAGATAGATAGATAGATAGATAGATCGTAGATAGATAGATAGATAGATAGATTGTAGATGATAGATAGATAGATCGTAGATAGATAGATAGACAGATAGATGATAGATAGATAGATAGATAGATAGATAGATAGATAGATAGATAGATAGATAGATAGATAGATAGTATTTAATATTGTGTATGTAGAGAACTGTGGTCTGTGAATCCCTTTAACCTATTATTAATGAAACATTTAGTGCTGTGTTGGAACGAAAGAAAAGTGTTAACATGCCCCATGTACATATATATATATATATATATTTATGTTCAGTTTATCTTCTACCCCCATAGCTAGTACTATGGAGATCTATGGTGTCATCTAAACCTAAGCTGCAGCTGTTGCCCATAGAAAGTTAAGAATAGTAGTGCGGGTTTCTTTAATAATTTGCTGCCCAGCCTATTTATAGTTAACTCTTTTATTCCAACACCATAAGGCCCTAATAATGCTGGTCCCTCTGTACATGATTATTATTAAAGTCACTCCTCCTAAGTAAGTGCTCAAATCTTTTCATTGGCATATTTGTAAGATCAAGGCTACCTAATGTCATTAACTAGTAAATAATAATAATAATGTGGAATGCACAGTAAATGCCCCATCCTGTCCCTTCATTCAATCAGCATTGTAAGATCATTTACATTCCCATGTTTATTCAATGTCTTCCAGTAGGGTAGAGAGGCAAGAGTAAGCCTGGCTCACCCAGGGATGAATGTGGATCTACTGTGGACCGTGAATGGGCTTGGAACATAAAGACAGATCTGTGTACTGAGCACGAGCTGTTCTGTGCTGAGCTGTTACTCTCACACTGTTACATAACTAGCCCCCCAGTCCCTGTACCTTCCCCTTGTTATGCTTCTCTGTCCCTCCCCACTATGCTCCTCATCTCATGTGGCTAAAGTAGACTTCTCCCTTCTTCTGCCTCCCCCCACTAACCACTCTTCCCTTCTCTCTGCTGCTATCTCTCTCTTCTGGGCTGGAGATTTCCTTTTACCTTATTTTACATCCAATCTCTGCCACTCCTCCCTTTTTCTCTCATAAGAGGAGAAGAAAACTGGTCCATTGGATTTATTCCCTATTATCTTCTGATATTATTTTCTATTTACCACCATTTGTCTCTACATGCGATAAGCTGATCAGTCATCAAACAATGCCTTGCTGTCCAGGAAAGAGTCTGCACAGAATGTGGAAATGAGTAAGTGCTGCCTGTATCTAGCTTGCTCCTTGTGGAGTGTCTGGGGGTAATTCTACTCTTATGATCACTGAGTTGTGCCTGGTCAGGTAGGATTATCTGCTCTTTAATCCGTTAGAGATGATCTGTCATAGACAAAACCTAATGTGTTAGGATATCAGTGGATGGTTTCCAGTGCTTATATTAATATGTCTTTCTATGTATTCGCATTAGGGTTGTGGATTATTGGTAATGAATGAACTATCCGTCATTCCTGTGTTTTATTTGCAGGTTGTTTTCACATGTGTTATTCCATAACTATCCCCATCTGATTTTTTGCTATGGACTTTGGAGACCTGTCAGCTTTTATCCCCGTACAAGTGTTCCCGGTTTTATTTCAGTGGGTTTAGTATAAAAGGAAATTGTGGGTAGGATTTCGGGACTTGACCATGAATTATTAATCTATTTTGACTCTGGCAAACAGTTTTCATCATTCACTGATACACAATGAAATGTAATGGCAGAGATCTACAGGTTTTAGTTATTGGGGAATATAAAAAGTATTGGGAATTTTCTTTCCTGGTTTCCCCCTTTCCTGGTTTCTTTCGATAACAATATCTTTAGCAATAGATTTAACACAGGGTTATTGATGAATGACATAATTAAGGTATACAGACTTCCTAGGAAATGGAATTCTCAAAAGCACCAGAGTAGAATTCCCGAGAGTGCATGTTCCCTTGGTGCCTCCCACTTTAAGCCAGAGGTAGCCCAATAGCCCAACGGAGAAGGAATTAGGAAATTATCACATATTGATCCAAGCTTTGAACTGGAGAACGTGTATGCAAAGTATTTCAAAAGTAGCAGTGGTTAAAAAGCACAATTCCTGCACTTTAATCAACGGATGGGTCTATTAACATAACAAATAGCCACCTTACTCTTTACAATCAGATTCTAATTGAACTCTATAAAAGTATAACAACTCAGTACAGCCGGCTACCCTGGGAACATACAGCAGCGAACATAATGTGGTGCTGCAATCGATTTAATTAAAGAACTACTTCAGATTAAGGATATGCCCTCGGTTGTTGATTTACAGCCTTGAGGATTTCTCTAAGTGCTGATTGTCTCTGGAGTATGTTTCAATGGTAGCTAAGGGGCCGATTGCCATGTATTTCTATGTTAAATTGTTCTTTAAAAATAATAAGATTTGTACCCGGTGATGACAACAAAAATAACTAATGCAAAGTGTTCAAATGCTCTACAAGGCAGGTGATGTCTATAGATTGTGTGTAATGCATCTCATGCAGTGTTGGACTGGCCAACAGGGTCGCAGGGGAATCCCCCGGTGAGTCCACAGCCCACACACCCGAGAATACTGTTCACATTTAAAGAGCCAAAGGGACAATAAGGGCTAGGCCACACTAGTGCGCACTACCACCTGTCTTCAGAGCACATGCAATCTCATTTTTTTGCGAATCATATGCGCTCCAATTGCGTAACATTGCGTGGATCGCAGCGCCAGCGGACAGTGTGGCCTCAGCCTTAGAAATGCACTTTAATAAACAATAGGAGTCAGTAGGAGTAAGATAGATCTGTAAACGAGATGGGCTTTCTAGGGCATTTTAGACATAACTTAATGCATGATGGAAAGTTTACCCCCATAATTAACTTAGTAGCAACATTTGTGTGAAAGGTACAATAATGCTCTCAGTATTGCTTCTGCTAGACTGTATCTTCAGAGATGATATTGAATTGTTCTTCTAAGATAAAGCTTTATGCAGATATTTCCCATTGGTACATTCCAACAAGGCAGTAGAGCTGGGGAAATAACACATGAGCAGTTCTGCTTCCCTGGCTGATTATTGTGATATGGCCGGTGACTCCAACTCTCTGATCTCGAATTTTGTAAAGATAACGGGTTAAGTTTGTAGGATTTGTAGCTTTGTGGTTACGAATGGTCCACTCTGTGATCTGTTGGCACATTGCGATGGAAATCTCATGTGTATGGCCACCTTTATCAATTGGTTTGTACATTATCTGAAACAGTGACGATGTTAATAGATTCACCATTTCTATAATCATGGTAGCGCCCACTATCAACCTACAGTAACCTTGTATCGAGTGACTTCTGAGTGATCTTTTGTTAAACACTAAACTTTATTTCTACATCTGCCATAAAAGGACATAGAGCTGCTTCAATGTTTACAGACAAGTCAATCTGTTTAATAAAAATCTATTTTTTTAAAGGGCAACTATGTGGGGAAAAACTGTTGGCTTTTCATGTGGCTCTCACCCTGTAACTATCAAAATAAAACTCATGCAGCAGCTGAAAGCTCACCGCACAGTAGTGGCTCTTTAAATCAGAAGCTGCCATTAGATTTTTTTTTTCAATTTTACATTAATTACTACTTGAAATTTCACTGCTAAATTGGCACTGGTTCAGTGGGAATTGCTAGAAAAGTCATGCCAAAAACAGCTCAATCTGCATCTTATTAGCACATTTAGTCTTTCTAGACATGAATCGACGTAGGTTGTATAAGAATGGCTGGTGCCAAAATGCCCAGAAAAAAAGATGTAATGGCTGTGAAATCTTCATATACGGGACCTTGTTAACCTAACGCTACAACTCTATGGTCATCTAGTGGATATTTCAGCTCAGTTTATGTTTCTCGTTAAAGGAAACACGATGTTGCCATTGATTTCTAAAATTCCCATTGGAATGTTCCATCTCTGTAGGCAGCAAAATCATATAACAGTGATGCAGTGTTGTTTGTCGTAAACCCATTGGGAAATACAGGAAGCAACATTTACAATATAAAGACTGGACTTACTTTACTTAAAGGGGAACTGTGGTCTCCAAACAAGGTGTTTTTAAATGAAAGGCCAGGTTCCTAACTTTAAAATGAGCCATTAACCACCTCACTACGTGCTACACAGCCCAAGATAAGAAGAAATCACTGATCAGAAAGTTAGGGGGTGGGAGGTTCTGAATCTACGGTCACAAAAACTAGTTCCTCCTTCTAATTTGCAGTTGGCACATGCTCAGTGCAGGAGAAAGCAGAGAAACAAGGAAAAGATAGAGTTACAGTGAGTGAAGGAAGACTGAAGGGGTAGGGCACAGGGGAGGGGCCACGGGGGCTGGCGAGGAGGAGGAGACACAGGGAAGAAGGACATGTTTTCAGTGCAGGAAGCAGGAAAATCAGGGGATCTGGTGATGCTGCTACCATCTCACACATAAAAATGTCAATATCTTCAAAACTAATGAATGTAAATTGCAAAAATACTCAGGAAAGCATTTGGAACACAGTTACCCTTTAATTAAAATTTAAATCATGGCTTGGCTATGAAGGTAATACGATAGAGACAAATAATTATTAAATGACAAGTTTATTTGCATAAAGGTAAATTACTGAATAGTAATTAAGCTGGAAGATGTAAGACTAACCTGAAATGTTGCCTGATGGTCTGTTTCTCTTTCTACTTCCTGGTTCTTCCAGTTAGCAGCTGTCAGTCATGGATGTAACAGATGACATCACAGCCAATGACTGAATGCCATTCCCATAGCTGCCTCCTCCCAAAGCTTAGAAAGTTTGAAGAGGAGGCAGAAACTTTTGAGAGGCAGATGGAATAGTTAGAACTCTGACAGATGTAGGATGAATCTATTATATAGCAAGATGATGTCTCCATCTTGCTATATAATCGATTCATCCTACATCTGTCAGAGTTCTAACTATTGTAGTTTGTGGTTTATTGGAGGGGGTGATTTACTTTTTTTATTTTTTATTTGAGGGGTTAAAATATCCTTTAAAAATGAGATGAATCCCAGAAACACAATTTAAGAAAATAGATAAATCTGGCAGTCCTTTTAATGTGCGGTGATGTTTGGCTAACAGCAGGTCTATCTAACGTGACAACTCGGTATACTGTATCATAAACCATTAGGGACATGTCCTTGATTCTCTGTATCCAGCTAACACACACATCATCCCTAATGAGGAGTTTATATGAAAGAACAAAGAGTTTAAGCAGAGTGACAGCTGGATCATGGTAGGGGTTAAGGGAAGACTTATTAAAGACACAGTGGCTCTTATTAGGTTTGATCTCGATTCATCACCTCCAGTGCAATAGGAATTTATCAGTTACCATCTTGCCTTTATCACCTGTTGTTGTGTGGATAGAAATTGGCAAATAACCAAGACACTCGGTGCCAGTTGGACAATAATGGGTTCAATAAATTGTATGACAGCCGATGGATAATTACACCACAGTTACGAGCCCTGAAGCTGGACCAGTCTTGGCTCCTACATATCCGTGAGATGCAATTTGCTTCCTGCTCATTTATCATGTAATATTCAACTCTGTGGTTCAACTGCAATTGGAGAAATCACTTTCAAATCAACAGCTACACAGAGAGTTATTAATGGAAAATTGTTTTGAATTAATGTAATTGCTTTACAGACCCACCGCAGTGTAATGACCCGTATGGAGCCGGTCTTTCTAGGTAACATTTAATAGTTAAGGATTTTTCTTAAAGGGATATTCTCATCCCAAAATGCCGTAAACCCAACTTTATTATTTGGGGAGACGGTACCAAACATTTGCCTGTGCAATTAAAGGGCATGGTCACCCCCAGAATAAAGGTTTAAAGGGCATGTCCAGACTAAATATTCTGGTAGAGGACCCCCCCCCAAACGTTACTTTCACAAATCTTTAAGATGCCTCTGAAGGGACTTACCTGACCTGGTCCCTCGACGCCTAGAAGTGCTGCCCCCTGCTCCTGTTTCGACCTCATTTCAAGCAAAAACAGGAGCAGAGAGCCTCTGTGCTGACAGACGCTATACTTCCTGGTCGCAGCCGATAGGCTATTGGGCTTGACATCACATTGCGCCTTACCTAGCAGCCACGACCAGGAATTAGAGAGGCTATCAGCAACAAAGAGGAAGAAGAGCGACAAGGAACCAGGTCAGGTAAGTCCCTTCAGAGGCATCTTTGAGATTTCGAAATATCAAGAAAACCCCACTTACCTTTCTCACTGGTGCTCCTGACACGCCACACCCTCACTACTCTCTGTCTCTCTTCATTGTTGCAGCAGTAGGTCAAGAACTTACGATGGCTGCAATGCTCATTTGCTTTATGGGTGTGCAAACTAAAAGCAGCTTAGAGGCTGATTTATCATAAAGTAAACTAAAAGACATTTAATTAGACATTTCCCCAACACTGCTACATAGAACGTGTTGTGTACCATAACCTTTTGCTTTTGAAAGGGTATTTGAATATAACCCAGTTCACATCAAACATAAACTATTGATGACTGGGATAGTTTATTTGTTGGTTGATGTTTGTGACCTTCATATTCAATAACCAATTAAACCGCTCATGGATGAATTAAATGGAACCAGTTCTCTAATTGTAGTTAATTTGTTAGTGCGATATGTCCATTCACTTTGAAATGATTAAAAGATTTAAATCAGCACACACAAGAAACAGATGAAAGGGACTGAAATGTATCTCCGTAGAAAATAATCCAAAGGAACTAATTACTGATATGGAAAGAAACCTTCTGTGACAAGATACACATTTATCCCGGCCAAATGCTTTCGCTACGTGTTCAATGAACAAGAGCACAAGGAAGCGCTAGGTTAGCTTGCAGGAAAATGCAATTTGTCAAGAGAAAAACAAGTTGTTGAGGAAAGAATAATTGGAGAATGTTGTATCCTTCATGTAAGTTTCCAGGAATTGCCTCCATCAATCACTCTCAGCCCTATGTCCTTTTGAAAACATTGCACTATGGACTATAGATGACGACAGAGTTCCTTCCAAACACACATAGAAAATGTGTAAAAACAAAATAGAATCTTCTGATGTACTAAAAATACCAATTATATTACCAATATGCACCCCAGTAAGTACACCAACAATAGAAACATGTATATCCTATAATACACAGATCATCCTAAATAGAGAGCATAAATACAAAAAAAATAAATGTACCGGTTCTTGGATTGGATGTTTTATGGTGTAACCAAAGAATGTAGACCTTCCTTGCTTTTCCTTGCATGGATCAGTTCAGATGACCATGAACCCAATATCTTTCCAATTTTATTTTACTGAACACATAACTGACCTACTATCCAACTTTAATAACTTTGATAGGCAATAGCACCTGGAAAGAGATTTTTTGAAAACGTTTTCAAAATCAAATAAAAATACAAGCTAGAGGCTGAAGAACCTTCATTTAAAGGGCCTCTGTGGTCACTGAACAAGTTATGGTTAAATAATAAAGCCAGTAAAGCAGCAAGTCTTCAGGAAGTTATATTGTTAAACCTTTTCAGCAGTATAACTTCTAACAAGCTTTACCTAGAGATTCATTTCATAGGTACAACAGAAAGGCTTTTATTTAACCCTAACTTGTTCAGAGGCCACAGTTGCCCTTTACTGTACACCTCAAAATGGTTACCAGATATTCTAAAGAGGAAATTTAAACAGAGTAGCATTGACAGCCATAGAGCAACAAGCTGTTACCAATCTAGTTTTCCAATCTGTGCAAAGACTAAAGCCTCATACACACGTATGATCGTGGGGGAAAACCCACAAAGCCCGATGTGTATGCATGGCTGTTTCGATGATAATCATGGCGTGTATGAGCACTTTGTCGGCCAAAATGGACTTTCGTTCAGGGCTCGTTGAGGATTCGCCCAACAAATCGATCAACGTGCCACAATCATTGCAATGGAAGTTTAAAAATCTAAAAAATCCCACCTGCATTTATGATATAAATAGCGATAGTAACTTACTGTTAATGGCTCAGGGACCTGGGAATTGGAAAGGAACACATATTAATGCCCAACATTTTTAAAAAAAACACGTTCCAGTACCGGAAACTTCATGCTCTTCCTGTTTTGGCAAAATTTCTTGTAATTTCGAAATATTCCAAATTTTCGAAAAATATGGATCGGAATCTGCATTCAAGGATTTATTGCATTTTACTTTACCAAGTTGCGAAAATCTGCCTCGGAACCTGATTCGGATCCGCGGTCCAGTCCATCTCTAATAGTATGTGTACAGTATAAATGTAGCCATATAAGGACAAATCCATGGCCAATTAAATGGTAGACTCTAATGAAATCTGTTCACGGAGTCTATACAGTACTATAGTTAATGTGGGTATACACAGTATCAATCTGTCAAAGATGATAGACTCTACAAGATGTCATCTTTGACAGATGGGAGTCGACACAGTCAGAATCGTTCTCCCTATATAAAGTATATATGAAGTATACTCCCTACGATTGCGGCCGACTCCCTAATTTTAGTACAGGGGGGCGATTGGGGCGAGGTAAATTTTCTGGTCAGAACATCCCTTTCCGATGCCGACGCGAACGTTTGTCAGCATCGGAAATGGTCGTTTCGGCCATACACACATTGTAGGGCCAATCCCATTGGTACCAATGAGATTGGCCCTATATTGCAAATGTGTGTACCCAGCTTTACTGTTTGCCCCTATTATTTTCAGCGGGAGATCAAGAACATTATCAGTCTGCTAACGTTCCTTTAAAGAACTCCACGTGTGTTTATCACATTTATCATTATAAAATTTGAGCATATCTAAAAAAAAGAATCAACCAACGAATTCACATGCTTCTCCTCTGTCTAATCGTTTCCCACAATACCTTCCTGCAGCACTCCAGGGAGTGGTGACCTACATACAATAAACATATGATTTAATTCATGTTTTTGTACTAATATTATAAACTAAGGATCATGAAGAAGATGAGCCCAGTATAGAACCTTGATCGGGTTTTACTCCCTCTATTCATTACATCCTTTCATTTCTCTGTGTTGACATGTCTACCAGATTTGGTCTAATGTTCTTCAGTTATATATTGCAAATGTACAATTGACACCGTGTATTTCCTATATCTATTATCCTGTTCTCACATCCATTATTATTCCTTATATGGTGATTATTGATGTAAGATCCAATTAGAATTGACACATTGAATATTATTTTCACTAGGAAGCATTTTATCTGTTCTGCTTTTAACGTCCCTTTAAATCACCAAGGTGGCCAATCATGACATGGAACCTGTGATTCATTTGAATTATTCTACATGCTTTGGAAAGTATTGCATGTTGGTTTTAAGGCACACACATGTGCGATTGTGGTACACAACCCTCGCCACACGATGATGTACCAATGTCTGGTTCACCCGACTATAAGTGCATGGGTATCAGCCGTAACAGCAGTATGCTCGGGCATCGTGGATGATCCACTTGGTCGGATCATTAACGATGCCCTACTGAGCATCCATACACTTACTGATGCTCGGATGCAGTGGGCATTCATTCCCCATCACGTGTTGCGGGTCGGGGCCCCACGATCACATGAGTAAATTTCAATTTTAGGTACAGCTATAGGACCCCCCAACCCCCACTTCCGTTTTACTCACCCCTTCCAAAGATGCAGCCTCCTCTCCACCTGGGTATCGCCCACTACTACTACTACTACTTACCTAGTCCCAGCTGTCAGCAATTGGGCATGACATCACCTTTGACTGACAGCCACAACCAGGAAGCAGAGAAGGGAGTTGCAAGAGAGCAGTGAAGGACCGGGTCTCATAAGTTTCTTTAGCTGCATCTTTGGAAGATATAATTAAAACGTAACAAGGGTTTGGGGGGTCCTGCAGCTCTATGGTAAATTTTGATTTATGGATAGACATGCCCTTTAAGATATAAGGTGGGCCTTTCAAAGGAGACAGAAAAGCTATCATTCATATCTATAAGATCACTGTATCTGTCGCCTCTGAAAACAAACTGCTGTATTGTTGAGAAATGATCTTATCCATTTTGTAGATTTCTGCCTTTAAAGCTAGTTTCATACAAACGGCTGTTTTTTGTTTTGCACTCATTTTTACCATCATTTTTTTTTTAGCATTGCCACTAGGACTATACAGCATGCAATGTTTTTCTACCAGCAAAACATTTGCCAGTGCAATGCTGGCAAAACAAACACAGATTCAATAAAAGTTCTAATCGTTAAAAATGGTGGTAATTTTGCCCCAAACAATCAAATATTCTTTTAAGGACAATTATACTTACCATTTCCCTGATCCGCTCCGGTCGGATCCTCCCCACTGGCACTGTCAGTGACAGTCCGGGAGGCAGCCAATGGGAAGACTTGCCTTCTTGCAGAGCGCGTCTTCTCATTGGCTGCCTCGCGACCTGCCACTCAAAGTGCCAATGGGAAGGATCGGACTGGAGCGACTAGGGAGATTACAAGTAAGTACTTCAGGACTTTTGTAAAATACCCAGAGGTGAGGACATAGCGTTTTAGGTCCTCACCCTGGGTACTTTGCAGGAGTGGGGGGAAAGGAACGAGGGGGAGGTGAGTATAATTGTCCTTTAACATTTGAAAGCCAACATCTGATTGGTTTGGGGGAAATTAGCACCTTTTTTACCAATAAGAATTATATTGAATTTTATTGAATAACCCTGAAAATGTTTGTGTGAGCAGTTCTCCTTTTTGGAGTAAAGATTCCATTTAAAGGACAAGGAAAGCCTCAGAACAACATTGAATTAGAAGGCAGGTCTCCTTGATATAAAAACTAGTAATCAGTGTCTCATCTCTCATTTTAATATGGTTGTTGAGAAATTTAACTTTCTAACATGAGGTTTGTGTCTTATTTCCCAGTGTTCCAGTATCACACAGTGTGGTCACTGACCATTATGTTCTTTACACATGCTCAGTCCTAAGATACTGTAGGAATTTGTTATAGTTGGTCACTTCCACTAGTAACCTCTAGCCAATCCTTTTACAGGACAGATAAGGCAAGGGAGCATGTGACTGAGATCAGAGGTGTGGCCAGTCACTGTACATTAACACAGTTATTTCATCCAGTTCTTCAAGTGGTAACATTTACTTTAATGCTATTTACTGTATTGCTATTTTACAGTTTATTGGTGTTTTTACAGGGTATATGTTCAGATACTGGCATATAAACAATTTGGGTTTAGGTCTCCTTTAAGGATCTTTCAGGGAGATTCAAAAGTTCTTATCGTTTAAAATGGTGCTAATTTTGCCTAAACCAATCAGATCTTATTTAACATTTAAAAGCTAATATCTGATTGGTTGGGGCAAAATTAGCACCATTTTAAATGATAAGAACTTTTATTGAATAATCCTGTTAGTTTTTAGCAATATATTCACATATATTAGATGGTGTGTTTTTTCTTCTTCTAGATCAGGGATTTCAAACTGGCGGCCCTCCAGATGTTTGAAAACTACAACTCCCAAACATACCTTGTTTGAAGTGCGTAACTGGGGGAGCCGTAGTTTTCAAACATCTGGAGGGCCACCAGTTTGACACCGGTGTTCTAGATATTTCAGTTTGAGTTTGCCTTTGATATTATAAATAGAGACAGTGTTAAGATATTTTTTTTGTTATTTTGTTTAGTGGCAGCACCTGACTTACTGGATCCCAAATCAGCCACTCAGAACTCAAAGCCGAGATTATCCTTTTCCGCAAAACCGCCTGTGGTGTCCGCAAGAGACAACCGGGAGATAACGGTCAATGTAATGAAATGGAAGACGGTATCCACAGTTTTCCTTGTTGTGGTCCTCTATCTAATTATTGGAGCTACTGTGTTCAAAGCGCTGGAGCAACCCCACGAAACTGCCCAGAGAGCAACAATTTTAATCCAGAAGCACAACTTTATTTCAGAACATTCGTGCGTAAATTCCACAGAATTAGAAGAACTCATTCAGGTAATTTCCAGTGAACGGGGGCGGAAAGTTTTCTTTTCATCTTTCTTTGATTTTCCTAGTTTCTATAATATGTGGCATATTTCATTTTGCCTGCATACATTGTTACTGGTTAGCGCGACTATAAATCCACTATAAGTTGGGTGCGCGGGTTAAGCAAAAATCTCCCGCACATCCCACACAAATAACTGGCCTTAAAATCCCGCAGTGGGTAAATTGGGGGTTTACCCTCATTCACAAACGTGATATTGAATAGCAAAAGGAGCATTTACCCAGAGCGATAGCCTGATTATGTCCTATAAAACAGCTTGTGTCTTTACTTGTGTCCTCATGGCTGCTGTAGAAATTCATTTTTTCAGGACATGTCCATCCCTTACACAAAACTTTTAATTTAACTTCTTCCCCCCAAAATATTCACCCAACACTTCACCTTCGGCATCGCCAGTTGTTGCTGTCTCCTTAAAGCTGTACGGGTTTGCTATGAGCTCACACATGTGCAGATTAAGCGGCCCGGTCAGCAGCAGTAATTCATTGGCAAGTCATGGCAACTGCTGCACTGTGGGCTGAATAACTGACTTCAAGAATGCTGGGGAGGTAGGTTAGTATTGCGAGGTTGGGTTTTTTGGGGGGTTGAGAGGGTAAGTTTAAAATATTGTTGGATCGGTAGACATTCCCTTTAACCACACCAGCAGTAGCTTAAAGTGTGGGGCACAATATTTTTTGCACGTGCAGTGGTGTACCTTCCAAGTTGTTCTTGCTGCTGTACCATACAGGTGCTTTCTACAGTAGGTTACCTTACCAGTAAGTATTAAAGGGCAACTCATTGAAAGTACCAGGATGAGGATCTGAACCACTTAGTCCTCACTCTTGGGTTTTCAATACATCATTAGAAATACTTACAGTGCATAAAAGTGACCTGTTGCATAGCTCAATTTGATGGGACAAATAGCCTAACATTTGACTCTATAATACTTTGGCAGTGAGAGGGGTTCATGGTCAACACAGTGATGGCAAGGTGCCCTGGTCCTTTGGCTTGAAGTTGAAGTGTTTGTGCTGATAGGTTGAGCTTTGTTTTTGCCAAATATGGTGCTGTCCATAATGGCCAAACATCTCCACTTTTGTCCTAGATAGAGAAGATACTTTCTCCTAGCAATACTTCTAAACAGTCTGTACTTAATTAATTAAAATTTAATTAAAAGCATTAATACATCTTTTAAACCCTTCCTATTAAAAGTACCCAAGTTGAGAACCTTAACTGCTAGGGCCTCACACCTGGGGTTACAATAGTTTTACAGTAATGTGTTTATTATCACAACTACAGTGCAGTAGTGTGTTTATTATCACAACTAAAGTAATATGTTTATTATCATAACTATGGTAATGTGTTTATTATCATAATTACAGTAATGTGTTTATTATCATAATTACAGTAATGTGTTTATTATCATAACTACAGTAATGTGTTTATTATCACAACTACAGTACAGTAGTGTGTTTTTATCACAACTTAAGTAATGTGTTTATTATCACAACTTAAGTAATGTGTTTATTATCATAATTACAGTAATGTGTTTATTACCATAACTACAGTAATGTGTTTATTACCATAAATACAGTAATGTGTTTATTATCATAATTACAGTAATGTGTTTATTACCATAACTACAGTGATGTGTTTATTATCATAATTACAGTAATCTGTTTATTATCATAACTATGGTAATGTTTTTATTATCATAACTATGGTAATGTGTTTATTACAACTACAATAATGTGTTTATTAGAATAATTACAGTGATGTGTTTATTATCATAATTACAGTAATGTGTATTATTATCATAATTAAAGTAATGTGTTTATAATGATAACTATGGTAATGTGTTTATTATCATAACTATGATAATGTGTTTATTATCATAACTATGGTAATGTGTTTAATATAATTACAGTGATGTGTTTATTATCATAACTACAGTAATATGTTTATTATCATAACTACAGTAATGTGTTTATTATCATAACTACGGTAATGTGTTTATTATCATAACTACAGTAACGTGTTTATTATAATAACTACAGTAATGTGTTTATTATCATAACTACGGTAATGTGCTTATTATCATAACTACGGTAATGTGTTTATTACCATAACTACAGTAATGTGTTTATTATCATAACTACGGTAATGTGTTTATTATCATAACTACAGAAATGTATTTATTACCATAACTACAGTAACGTGTTTATTATCATAACTACAGTAACGTGTTTATTATCATAACTACAGTAATGTGTTTATTATTATAACTACAGTAACGTGTTTATTATCATAACTACAGTAATGTGTTTATTATCATAACTACAGTAATATGTTTATTATCATAACTACAGTAATGTGTTTATTATCATAACTACAGTAATATGTTTATTATCATTACTACAGTAATGTGTTTATTATCATAACTACAGTAATGTGTTTATTATTATAACTACAGTAATGTGTTTATTATCATAACTACAGTAATGTGTTTATTATTATACCTACAGTAATATGTTTATTATCATAACTACAGTAATATGTTTATTATCATAACTACAGTAACGTGTTTATTATCATAACTACAGTAATATGTTTATTATCATAACTACAGTAATATGTTTATTATCATAACTACAGTAACGTGTTTATTATCATAACTACAGTAATATGTTTATTATCATAACTACAGTAATATGTTTATTATCATAACTACAGATAGATAGATAGATAGATAGATAGATAGATAGATAGATAGATAGATACTGTATATATTAGAAGATATAATTTGTAATTCCATTATTGAGAAAGGGTATCCATAAAGTCTCACAGGAAGTAGGAAAATTTCTCCTGGAACCAAAATGGCAATTAGAAAACTCAATGGATCAACTACACCTGATTATTTCATTGACAATAATTTTAAAGGGATTCGACTGATTGATCCTAGGTGACATGGTTTAAAATCCATTCACCTTGTCTTACATTATTCAGATTGGATCTTTACATTAAAAAGTCCTGCTGTATTATTTGGCAGCAGGACTTTTTCATTGAACACCAAGTGCCTCATTTACCCAGCTCACCATTTAATATCGCTAGTTTTAGCGCAATATTTTACTGCCAACAAATAGCGGCTCTGGGTAAATGAGCCCCATCTCTTGAATTTTTGACTTCACATTTTGAAAGTTCTGCAGGATCAGCAAATTTTCAAAACCCACAGTTCCCCCTCAAAACTCACAGTCCCCCCTTAAAACTCACAGTCCAGCATCAAAACCCATAGTTTCCCCCTCAAAACTCACAGTTCCCCCTCAAAACTCACAGTTCCCCATCAAAACCACAAGACGACTTGTATTAGGCAGTGCAATAGTCCATTAATTTCACTGTGGCGCTTCGAGAATATCTTCTTTCCTTTTTTCCTTGACAAATGGTTTGGGATCATAAAACACAACTCCCAAAAGTTTGCAGAGATCCAACCTTAGAAAAACAGATTGAAAGGACCATTTCTCGCAAACAAACCTGCAAACTTCTGGGCAGGGCAGAGGCAAACTGCAAACAGTTTAAAGAGTTCGCTGGATAAAAGTCTTTAATAAGTGCTATGGAGATAACTATATAGACATATATAATGGTGGTAATGTGCAAGCCAAGAGGTCAACGCAATTAGTTGCCTAACTACAGCTAAACAGATATCCATTTAAATTGCATAAATCAGGGCAAAACTACATCTCAGATTGGGAGGAAGGATAGGAATAGGAGAGGAGGATAGGAGGGTAGGATAGGATTAGGGATATTCCTAAGTACAAAGTTTAACGAGAAAAAACTAGCGTGCATATAATATAAGAAATTTAAAAAATTTTAAGTACTGGGGCAGGGGTATGATGTTAATTTCTCATCTCCCAGATAATGCGGTACGACGCGACAGCAATGAAGAAACTGTTTGTGCCAGGTTCCTCTGTCGCTTCAGCACTATTCTTTAATAAGGAAAATACAGACAATAACCTGGCAGATAACCATTTTACGTGCGTAGCTCCACAACAAAATTATATTGAGAGGAGAAGTAATCACTCCTACCTCTCTGTCCCAGGGTACTGTATTAGTAATTTTTACAGTGTAGCTGTCCTTTAATCCTGAGAAGACAAATTAGGGTTATTTATAAATCTACATATTGGCAATTACTAATTTATGAAGAAATTATTCAATGTTCGTATGTTCGTAAATTCCAAACCATTGTCAGTAGGATTAGGAGTGTGCTATTTGCTTTTTGGTTCCACCCATAAGCAGAATACCATGCCGGTATCAAATATCATATATATATATATAATATATATATATATTATATATACATGGAACATAGTAACATAGTAACATAGTAATTAAGGTTAATAAAGACATTCGTCCATCAAGTCCAACCTATCCTTTTGTTGTTTTTTTTTTTTTTTTTGAACACTACCAACAGTTGCATCCAGAGGAAGGCAAAACACCCCAGCTATAAAAAAGGGGGGAAAAAATCCTTCCTGACTCACAACGGCAACGGAAAGTATCCCTGGTATCAACCAGATCTATATGCAGTAAATGCAACCCAGATTAAATATATATATAGATATACATAAATAATCAAAAGCGGTACAGTATTTTCCCAACCACAAGGCTAAATGCAGCGGTGTAATAAAGAACCATTGCATGGAGTTAAAGTTGCAGTAGCAATCCTTTAGCACTACCCCTTTATAAAAAAATGGCGTAACTAGGAATCAAAAAACTGGGCCTCCTCAAATCTATCATGGGGCCCATCCAGTTCATCCACAGTGGTGTACTGGTAGGAGGCCTATATATGTCAAAAAAGAATAAGATGGGGCCGGCCCCCCTCCCCTTTTCTCCGAAGGGGCCCCCTGCATTTCTACCCATGATCCTAGGAGTTCCCCTATTTTATAAATAATACTGCAAGCTACCAATCAGGGTAGCCATACGTCTCACAGGAAGTAGGAAAATTTCTCCTGGAACCAAAATGACCAATTAGAAACTCAATGGATCAACACACCGATTATTTCATTGACAATAATTTTAAAAGGGATTCGACTGATTGATCCTAGTGACATGGGTTAAAATCCATTCACCTTGTCTACAGTATTCAGATTGGATCTTGACATTTTACTCATAACCATGCTATTATACAGCAAAAATCGTATACTGAGACACCTGTGTGGGGACAATTATGTCTGACTTATTTTTCATCTAAAGACGGATTGCAGCATGTAATTAGTATAATTAAAAAAATAAATTACTAAATCCTGCTCATTGTCCGTGGGTTGGTAGCATCGTTGTCATTTAGAATATAATACAATAATAATAAAAAGAATAAGTAATAGGGTTGCTAAAATTTTTCCTACTAAATATCAGTGATCTTGCTACTGATGAAAAATTTTTTCGCAGAAACCAGACATTTCATGGGGAGGAAACAAATTCTCTAATAGTCCCTAACTGGTTTAGTTTGGCAGAAGGACGTTTTCATGGAACACCAAGTGGCGTCATTTAACCAGTCCCATTTAATATGCTTAGTTTTTAGCGCAATATTTTACTGCAAAAATAGCGCTCTGGTAAATGAGCCCCATCTCTTGAATTCTTTGACTCACATTTGGAAAGTTTGCAGGACAGCAAAATTTTCAAAACCACACAGTTCCCCTCAAAAACTCACAGTCCCCCTTCTTAAAACTCAGTCCGCATCAAAACCAACGTTTCCCCCTCTCCAAAAACTACAGTTCCCCCTCAAAACTCACAGTTCCCCATCAAAAACCCACGTTCCCCACTTAAAACTCACCATTTCCCCCTCAAAATCACAGTCCCCCTCAAAACACAGTCCCCTCCAAACACACATTTCCCCCTTAAAACTCAAAGTTTCACAATCTTCAAAACGCACAGCTCCCATCAAAAACCCACCGTTCTTAAACCCCACAGTTCCCCTTAAAACCCACCGTAACCCCATATAAAACCCACAGTTCACCTCAAACCCAAAGTTCCCACTCAAAACCCCAGTTCTACTCAAACCACAGTTCCCCATCAAACCACCAGTTCCCCCTAAAAACGCACAGTTCCCATCAAAACACACATTTCCCCCCCCTTAAACTAACAGTTCACCATCAAAACTCACAGCTCCCAACTCAAAACCCACCGTTCCCCTTAAAACCCCAGTTCCCCTTAAAACCCAAAGTAACCCCTTAAAACCCACAGTTCAACCTCAAAGCCCAAAGTTCCAATCAAAACCCACAGTTCTCACTCAAAACCCACAGTCCCCTAAACTCACAGTTCCCCTGTCAAAACTCACAGTTCCCCATCAAAAACACACATTTCCCCCTTTAAACTCACAGTTCACATCAAACGCACAAGCTCACTCAAAACCACAGTCCCATAAAAACCCACAGTTCCCCTTTTAATAAAAAACCCACAGTAACCCCTTTTCTAAACCCCACAGTTCCCCTCAAGCCCAAAGTCCCACGGCAAAACCCACAAGTTCTCATCAAACACAGCTTTCCCCCCTCAAAAACCCCACAGTTCCCCCTGCCAAAACCCACAGTTCCCCCTCAAAACTACAGTTCCACCTCAAAAACTCACAGTTCCCCATCAAAACTCCCAGTTCCCTCTTAAAACCCACAGTAAACCCCATTAAAAACCCACAGTTCCAACTCAAAGCCCAAAGTTCACACTCAAAACCCAAGGTCTCACTCAAAACCCACAGTTCCCCATCAAAACCCACAGTTCCCCCTCAAAACTCACAGTTCCCCATCAAAACACACATTTCCCCCCTTAAAACTCACAGTTCTCACTCAAAACCCACAGTTCCACCTCAAATCCCACAGTTCCCACTCAAAACCCACAGTTCTCCTTAAAACCCACAGTTCCCCCTTAAAACCCACAATTCCCCCTTAAAACAGTCAGTTCCCCCTCAAACCAGATTGGGTTTAAAACCAAGACTCTAAGACTACTAGGACTGTGTACTAATACAGCTAAACATCTGATACGCACTTAACCATTATAACCATTATTTCTTAAATTTACATCGCAACCTGATCCGAAATTTACTGTATAAAGGGGAATAATGAACACAGTGCCCAAGATAGGTGCTACCATTTGCCATTTCTGTTTTACGTTCGGAGTTGGGTAAATTTGTTAGTTGCAAGAAGTTTCATGAAAATGATAGATAGATAGATAGATTAGATATATCGATAGATAGATAGATAGATAGATAGTACGTAGATAGATAGCTTACTGTAGTAAGATAGAGAGATGATAGATCGATAGATAGATAGATAGATAGATAGATAGATAGTAGGATAGACAGACAGAAGATAGATATATAGATAGATAGCCATAGATAGATAGCATCAAGATAGATAGATAATAGGACAGACAGACCGACAGACAGACGACAGACAGACAGACGATAGATAGATAGATAGATAGATAGATAGATAGATAATAGATAGATAGATAGATAGATAGGATAGATAGAGAGATACTGTATATATTAGAAGATATAAGTTTGTTTAATTCCATTATTGAGAAAGGGTTATCAATAAAGTCTCACAGGAAGTAGGAAAATTTCTCCTGGAACCAAAATGGCATAGAAAAATCAATGGATCAAACTACACCTGATTATTTCAAGTGACAGAATTTTAAAGGGATAGCGACTGATGTCCTAGGGCGCCTGACATGGTTTAAAATCATCACCTTTGTCTTACATTAGCAGATTGGATCTTTAATTAAAAAGGTCCTGCGTATTATTTGGCAGCAGACTTTTTACTGGAACACCAAGTGCCTCATTTACCCAGCTTCACATTTAATATCGCTAGGTTTTAGCGCCATATTTACTGCAACAATAGCGGGCTTGGGTAAAGTAAATGAGCCCCATCTCTTGAATTTTTGACTTCACATTAAAAGTTCTAG
>CM033473.1:274757772-274968575 GCA_019447015.1 Hymenochirus boettgeri | reverse complement strand
GAACTTCCACAAGTAAAATGTCTATTTATACCAATACGCGAGTAAATAAATCGAATCCACAAGTAAATGTCTATTATACCATACGGAGTAAATATCGAATCCGAAATCCACAAGTAACATGTCCTTTAGTACAATAGCGAAGTAAACTAATATGAATACGAATCCCTAAGTAAAATGGTCCTATTAATACGCAGTAAATAGTCCGAATATCGAATCCACAGTAAATGTCTATTTATACCAAATACGCAGTAAATATCAATATCAATCCACAGTAAATGTCATTATACCAATACGCGAGTAAATATTCGACATCTATCGAATCGCCAGTAAAATGTCTATTATAACCAATATACGCGAGTATTATTGAATAAGCATCCGCAATTAAAAATGTCTATTATAACCAATCCGAGTATTCCAATCGAATATCGAATCCGCAATAAAATGTCCCTTTCAATAATAGACATTTTACATGCGGATTCGGTATTCAATATTTACTCGCGTATAGGTATAATAGACATTTTACTCATGGATTCGAGAATTCGATATTTACTCGCGTATTGGTATAATAGACATTTTTTTTGTTGATTCGATATTTACTCGCGTATAGGTATAATAGACATTTTATTTGCGGATTCGATATTTACTCGCGTATTGGTATAATAGACATTTTACTCGCGGATTCGATATTTGATATTTACTCGCGTATAGGTATAATAGACATTTTACTCGAGTATTGGTATAATAGACATTTTACTCGCGGATTTGATATTTGATATTTACTCGCGTATTGGTATAATAGACATTTTACTCGCAGATTCGAGAATTAGATATTTACTCGCGTATAGGTATAATAGACATTTTACTTGCGGATTTGATATTCGATATTTACTCGCGTATAGCTATAATAGACATTTTACTTGCGGATTTGATATTTACTCGCGTATTGGTGTAATAGACATTTTACTTGTGGATTCGATATTCGATAATTACTCGCGTATTGGTATAATAGACATTTTACATGCGGATTCGGTATTCAATATTTACTCGCGTATAGGTATAATAGACATTTTACTCATGGATTCGAGAATTCGATATTTACTCGCGTATTGGTATAATAGACATTTTACTTGTTGATTCGATATTTACTCGCGTATAGGTATAATAGACATTTTACTCGCAGATTCGATATTCGATATTTACTCGCGTATTGGTATAATAGACATTTTACTCGCAGATTTGAGAATTAGATATTTACTCGCGTATAGGTATTAGACATTTTCCTTGCGGATTTGATATTCGATAATTAACTCGCGTATTGTTATAATAGACATTTTACTTGCGGATTTCGATATTCAATATTTACTCGCTTAGGTATATAGACTTATACTTGCGGATTTCGATATTTACTCGCGTATTGGTAATAATAGACGTTTACTGCGGATTCGATATTCGATAATTACTCGCGTATTGGTATAATAGACATTTTCCTTGCGATTCGATATTCAATATTTACTCGCGTATTGTGTTTAATAGACATTTTACATGCGGATTCGGTATTCAATATTTACACTCGCGTATAGGTATAATAGACATTTTACTCATGGACGAGAATTCGATATTTACTCGCGTATTGTATAATAGAACATTTTTTTTGTTGATTCGATATTTACTCGCGTATATGGTATAATAGACATTTTATTTGCGGATTCGATATTTCCTCGCGTATTGTATATAGACATTTTACTCGCGGATTCGATATTGATATTTACTCGCTTATAGGTATAATAGACATTTTACTCGAGTATTGGTTAATAGAAGACATTTTACTCGCGGATTTGATATTGATATTTACTCGCGTATTGGTTAATATAACATTTACTCGCAGATTCGAGAATTAGATATTTACTCGCGTATAGGTATAATAGACTTTTTCCTTGCGGATTTGATTTCGATATTTACTCGCGTATAGCTATAATAGACATTTTACTTGCGGATTAGATATTTACCTCTGCGTATTGGTTGTTAATGACTTTTACTTGTGGATTCGATATTCGATAATTACTCGCGTATTGGTATATTAGACATTTACATGCGGATTCGGTATTCAATATTACTCGCGTATAGGTATAATAGACATTTTATCTCATGGATCGGAATCGATATTTACTCTGCGTATTGGTCTAATAGACATTTTACTTGTTGATTCGATATTACTCGCGTATAGTATATAGACTTTGTTTGCGGATTCGATATTTACTCGCGTATTGTTATAATAGACATTTACTCGCAGATTTCGATATTCGATATTTACCGCGTATTGGTATAAATCATTTACTCGCAATTTGAGAATTAGATATTTATACTCGCGTATAGGTCTATAGACATTTTACTAATTGCGGATTTTTGAATATCGATAATTACATCGCGTAATTGGTATAATAGACCATTTTACTTGCGGATTCGATTTTCAATTTATACTCGCGTATAGGTATAAATGCCATTTTACTTGCGGATTCGGATATTTAATCACCGCGCGTATTGGTATAATAGACATTTTACTTGCGGATTCGATATTCGATAATTACTCGCGTATTGGTGATATAGACATTTTACTTCGGATTCGATATCATACTTTACTCGCGTATTGGTTAATAGCATTTTACATGCGGATCTGTATTCTATTTACACTCGTTAGATATAATAGACTTTACTCTGATTCGAGAATTCGATATTTACTCGCGTATTGTATAATAGACATTTTTTTTGTTGATTCGATATTTACTCGCGTATAGGTATAATAGACATTTTATTTGCGATTCGATATTTACTACTCGCGTATTGTTATAATAGACATTTTCCTCGCAGATTCGATATTCGATATTTTACTCCGCGTATTGGTATAATGACATTTTACCTCGCAGATTCGAGATTAGATATTTATCCGTGTTAGGTATATAGACATTTTACTCGCGGATTCGATATTCGATATTTACTCACTAGATTGGTATAATAGACATTCTACTCGCGGGATTCGAGAATTCGATATTAATTCCGTATTTGTAAATAGGCCTTTTACTCACGGATTCGATATTCGATATTTACTCGCGTATTTGTATAATAGACATTTTACTTGTTGATTCGATATTTACCTACTCGCTATTCGTATAATGGACATTTTTACTTCGGATTGCGATATTCGATAATTGACTCGCGTATTGGTATAATAGACATTTTACTTGCGGATTCGTATTCAATAATACTACGTATTGGTATAATAGACATTTTACTCGCAAGTTGATATTCCATATTTACTGCGTATTGGTATATAGATATTTTACTTGCGGATTCGATATTTATTCGCGTATTGGTATAATGACATTTTACTCGCAGATTGAGAATCGATATTTACTCGCTATTGGTATAATAGACTTTACTGTGGATCGATATTCCGTATTTACTCGCGTATTCAATAATGGACATTTTTTACTTGCAGATGATCGATTCGATTTTAAATTCGTGTATTGGTATAATGGACATTTTACTCGCAGATTCGATATTCGGTATTACTCACGTATTGGTATATAATACATTTTACTTGCGAGTTCGAGAATTCGATATTTATTCGCGTATTGGTATAATAGGCATTTTACTCGCGTATTCGAGAATAAGATATTTACTCGCGTATTGTGTAAATAGACATTTTACTCGCTGATTCGAAATTCAATATTTACTCGCGTATTGGTATAATAGACATTTTACTCGCAGATTTGATATTCCATATTTACTCGCGTAGTTGGTATAATAGATATTTTACTTGCGGATTCGATATTTATTCGCGTATTGGTATAATGGACATTTTACTCGCAGATTTGAGAATTCGATATTTACTCGCGTATTGGTATAATAGACATTTTACTTGTGGATTCGATATTCGATATTTACTCGCGTATTCATATAATGGACATTTTACTTGCAGATTCGATATTCGATATTTATTCGTGTATTGGTATAAGGGACATTTACTCGCAGATTTGATATTCGGTATTTTACTCACTTATTGGTTAATAGACATTTTACTTTCGGATTCGAGAATTCGATATTTACTCACGTATTGGTATAAAACATTTTACTCGCTGATTCGAGAATTCGATATTTACTCACGTATTGTTATAATAGACATTTTACTTGCGGATTCGAGAATTCGTATATTTACTGCGTATAGGTATAATAGACATTTAACTTGCGGATTGGAATCGATATTACTCGCATATATGTATAATAGACATTACTTGCGGATTCAGATTCGATTTTACTCGCATATAGGTTATAATAGACTTTTACTTGCGATTCGAGAATTCGATATTTACCTCACTAATTGGTATAATAGACATTTTAACTTCGCGATTCGAGAATTCGATATTTCCTCATATATTGGTATAATGGACATTTTACTTGCGGATTCGAGAAGTTCGATATTTACTTCACTTACGTTTGGTATATAGACATTTTACTCGCGGTATTCGAGAATTCGATATTTACCTTGTGTATTGGTATATAGACATTTTACTCGTGGATTCGAGAATTCGATATTTACTCTGCGTATTGGTAAAAAGACATTTTACCTCGTGGATTCGAGAATTCGATATTTACTCGTGTATGGATAGGATAGACATTTTACTTTCATATTTGCTTGCCTCGAACGTTCGAACATTCGATAATTTATCGAAAGTCGGGAAATATCAAAACTCTGGGTCCGGATATTTTGAGAAGTCCAAGTTCCGTTTGAACAAACTCGGGTTTAGTTCTGTCCATCTCTACTAACCATCGTAAAATGGCATCAATGTCTTCTACTATTGATTTTTTATGCTTTCTGCAGTTTCGTGCCAGTACATTGTCCAGTGCATAGAATGGCCTAAACACAGGACTGAGCTATAGATTTGTAATTATTTTCCCTCTTTAGTTAGAAATAGGCACCCATTACATTACATCCTACAAAGTAAAGCCTGGGTAACACATAGCGACAATGGGCGATTCCGATTATACCAGAGGATTGGCCCTTTAAACAACTAATGTGTGTACGTCCGTAACAACTTTGGCCAGTGTCGATGTCAGCGTCAGCATCGGAACTGCTCTTATCCAAATGAAAATTGTGGTCGGTCCCCTTGTACTGAATCTAGGGAGTTGGCCGCAATTGTTAGGGGCATGAGCGATCTCTCTATACTTTCTAGAAAAAACGAACGCTTGTGACTGTCTGTATCTGTAAGGTCGGTACGTGTGTATCCAGCTTTAGTTACAGACCCATGGTGGATAAAATCTTTACAATACAAGGATTGTAAGCACTCCAATTAGCCTATTTACAACTACGTTTAGCGGAAGTGCTCTGATCTGGTCAAACTTTAACAAACATAAAAAGATAATCAATGCACATTCCCTGGGCCCCATACAATATCATATTATCTGCACACAGGCATACTTATAAACAAGGGGTTTTAGTATAATTACTGTGATCACTTAATGTATACTAAAACCCCTTTGTTTATAAAGTATGCTGTGTGGCAGATATAGATATTGTATGGGGCCTAGGAATGTTGGATAATATTTTCCATTTTGTTTCCTGAATATTGTCGATTGTTTTAAACTATGATTTATAAACAAAGGACTTTCAAACATTTATTTGTCTTACCTGTAAGTCAATTCCTCACTGAGGATTCTGACGACAAGAGTTCAGAGGATCTACTGGCAGGTCTTCTCTGCCCATTCCATGCATGGTAGGTATGCACCAATATTTCTTTCACATTTCTTTCATATTTCTTTCCAGTGCAGAGCAGGAAGTGAGTGGAGGAAGAAGTGCACAATCTGCTCCAGCTCTTAATGCTTAAAGGAATCCTATAGGCTAAAAGAGAGGTGTCGATATGGGTGGCCCACAGACACAGAAGCTTGACCACCACGTCATTAACTCTCCTCCCACTGTCCACGCGCCATTGGAGAAGCCGACCCCTACTTTCCGAGCGCGCACGCCGAGACATGCAGTCCACAGTGGAGAGGTTTGAGAAGCAGAGCCTGCAAAGCTCAATGCTCGTTCCAGGAGAGGTTGGCAGAGAGAGGAAAAGAGAGAGAAGAGTGAGAGTGAGAGAGAAAGAGAGGGGAAAGAGGGGAGGGGGGAGAGAGAGAGAGATGGAAAAGAGGAAGGAGAGGTCTTTAAAAGAATCGTGGTTGCTAGTGTGTACGCTAAAAAAAATTACTCATTCCTCATTTTGATCTATAAATGAATACATGTATGCATGCCCTGTGCCAGACTATCTGAATCTCTGTAAGGGCAAGCATGCTCAGTAATCTCTAAAGGCAGATTGGGAGAGGAATTTACCACCATGCAGTAATGTACCAACGGTCAACCATTCAACTACAGCAAAACTTACTAACAAGCAATTTTAGATAATAAAGCACTTGATTGACAGGTGAAAATGTAAATGTTTCACACTGGAATCTAAAGAAAAAGGGACAGATCACCATAAAAAATGGTACAGTGATAGTTAGGAAGAATTAAAGTTTCCAGTAATGGGCAAATTAAAAACAAAATCCTAGTGTACATTCTTTTATTGAAAGATTTTTTTCCTCCTTTAAGGAATGCAAATGGCCCTTTTCTGTAAGTGGGGGGCCATGTTATCTTACAAAACAATCTCAGTGCATGTGTAGACTGGCAAACGGGCCTGTGTTGGAATTGTCAGAAGCACTAAGCAATATGGTAAAATTATTTTCACATTTAAATAGGCTTTTCATTTTTAAAGCTGTAATAGAGATAGTAGAGTATTAAGTGAATGCAGAGTCTGTATTAAGCATTTCGTAAATAGGTTTTAATTCTTTCAGGGTGAATATTTTATACTTGCCAAAAAAAAAAACTGCTTGATATTTTTCCCTTAAATTATCCCTGAAGGTAATGTTATAGAAAAAATATGACACTGTGATTAATTTTCTTTCTTGCTCACTGGTTGTCTCAGATCATTAAAGCTCTCATAGCAATTAAAGTTTGAGTTGTGCTCCATACATTACTATTTACAAGGCATAACATTTATTTTGGCTGCAGTCATTTCCAAACAGCTATAGTGTCAGCAAAGAGAAATTGGCGGTGTGAATTAAAATGGCATCTAATTATCACCCGGAATTTTTAATTAGAAGCACTGTTACTGAAACTCACATAGATTTCTTCTGCGAGTGCGTCGGGTCCCTTTCATGCGATAAAGACTGCTTCTAAGTGAAATAAGTATAAAATTTTAGATTTTTAAACTTTTGACTCGCACTTAATATATTTTATGTGGAATTCTGAAGCTCTTCCACAACTTAATTGGATTTGAAAATTAATATTCAAAGGTGGTCCCCATTGCATTATGAGACCCCTAACGTGTATGCACATTGGGGCCAAGGTTTAGTAATTGTCTCCTTACCCCCCAACATTGTAGCCTTGTTATAAGGCCAAAGCTATGATCTGATTTTTGTCACCATGAATTATGTGTCTTTCACAAACCTTTCCTCTTGTTATGTATAGACAACATAAGATTGATATACTGGGTACCTCTCAAACATCTATTAAAGGGTACAGTGTACAAAAAATCAAAATGACATAAGAACAGACATGTGGGCCTGGCCAGTAAAAAAGAAGGTTATGTAAGTACCATGGTATGTAGCCACCCAATTTATGTATCAATTATAACTTTGCACACAGCCAATAAAAAATTGGGAACATTGATCTAGGTACATGTACATGAATTGTACATTGCCAGCAAATTACTGTGTGGTGGTGTCACTACGCAGTCTTATTGCGTGTTTTGCGCTAGTTTGGGGCGGGCATTTGCTGAATTGTGAGACATTAGCATAGACTGGTAAGCTCACAGGCCCCTCTTTCATTATCACATTATAGTTGTTGTCACACTGAGTGCGCATGAACTTGGTCTATTTCCATCCAGTATCAACAGGGAAATGCAAAGAATTTCATTAAAAAGTAAGGCACAGCTGTGGGCATATTTCAAAAGCAGGGTTATTCTTATATAACCAGTTACTAATAACACTACTTATTCATAAATAATGATATATGATGATAGTGATCCTTAAATAAAGAATACAGCTTCTTAAAGTATCTTAAATAAGATAATACCCCTCGTTAAATAAAATAATCCCTCCTTAAATAGGAACACCCCTCGTTAAATAAGAATATCCCTCCTTAAATAGGAACACCCCTCGTTAAATAAGAATATCCCTCCTTAAATAAGAATACCCCTCCTTAAATAGGAATACTCCTCCTTAAATAAGAATACCCCTTATTAAATAAAAATACCCCTCGTTAAAGAAGAATATCCCTCCTTAAATAGGAATACCCCTCCTTAAATAAGAATACCCCTCCTTAAATAAGAATATCCCTCCTTAAATAAGAATACTCCTAATTAAATAAGAATACCCCTCCTTAGTTTAGATGGGGTTTTATTGGGTTCGTTTAATAGGTTTATCGATGGGTTTAGATGGGGTTTAATGATGGATTTAATGGGGTTTTTTTGATGTGGTTTTAGATGGGGTTTTATATGATGGGTCTAAGAGGTTTGTGGTTTGATGGGTTTTGCTGGGTTTTTACTGATGTTAATGGGGATTTATTGATTTATTGAGATAGGGTTTTTATCGATGGGTTTTAGATGTGGATTTTATTGATGGGTTTAAATGGGGATTTATTGATTCGTTTAGATGAGTTTTATCGATGGTTTAGTGGGGATTATTATTTGGTTTAGATTGGGTTTTTATGATGGGTTTAGATTGGGTTTATTGATTGGTTTAGATGGGTTTTTTGATTGGTTTAGATGGGGATTTGATTGCTTGGTTAGATGAGGTTTTATTGATGGGTTAAACCGGGGTTTTATTGATTCGCTTAGATAGGGTTTTATATCGATGGGTGTAGATGGGGATTTTAAATGTGTTTAGATGGGTTTTTATTGATGGGTTTAGATGGGGTTTTATTGATTGTGGTTAAGATCGGGGTTTTACTTGATTGGTTTAGATGGGGTTTTATCAATGGTTTAGATGGGACTTTTGATGGGTTTAGATGGATTTTATTGATTGGTTTAGATAGGTTTTTATTGATGGGTCTAGATAGGTTTTTGTTGATTGGTTTAGATGAGGTTTTTTGATGGGTTTTAATGCGGGTTTTATTGATTTCGTTTAGATAGGTTTTATTGATGGGTTTAGATGGGATTTATGGATTGGTTTAGATGGGGTTTATTGATGGGTTTAGCTGGGTTTTTTGCTTGTTTAGATTGTTGTTTTTCTGACTGGGTTTTATGGGGATTTATTGATTGGTTTGATGCGGGTTTTATTGATTGGTTTTAGATGGGGTTTTTATGTTGGTTTAGATGGGGTTTATCGTGGGTTTAGATGGTTGTTTTGATTAGTTTTGATGTTGTTTTTTGATGGTCTGATGAGGTTTTGTTGATGGGGTTTGTGGGGTTTTATTGTGGGTTAACCTGGGGACTTTATTGGATTTAGGAGATAGGTTTATCGATGGGTTTAGATGGCTTTTTATTGATGGTTTAGATGGGGTTTAATTTGATCGGTTTGATGGGTTTTTGATGGTTTGATGGGATTTATGTGGATTAGACTGAGTTTTTTGGGGGTTTAGGGGATTTTTGAGGGATTTAACTGGGGTTCTATTGATGGTTTGATGGGGTCTTTTGTGATGTTGCATGCAAGCTTTTGTACAACACAAATAATCACTTTGCCATTAGTGCTTTCTTACCAAACATGAACCGATATACTACTAATGTACCTGAGTTCAATAAAGGAAATCCCAAACTCTCCCTTGTTGAAAATACATCTTTAATTGGAAGGGATTTTTTTTATATAGAAAACATTTTCATTTGCTATAGAAGAAACAATTGCTGCTCCTGCCAAGTTAGAGTAGACTTAACAAAATGCGGTCGTTACAGCACCCCATTGGGATATACACTTTCAATTTATCTAGGTTAAAAGCCTTCATGTGTGAGTAAGTTTTGGAGAAAGTGTCCCTGCTGGATAACTAATTGATCTACTTGAAATGTTATTGTTGAATTTTATAATCCCACGATTTTACCAGTGTCGATGTTTGCACACAAGTGTTGATCGCTATAAAAATCCCTTGGAAATATGTTTTTTTTTTCCCTTCTTCTATTGCTGGTGAACTTTATTAATAATTACGCTCAACTTAATTGGAAGCATAAGAGCATTTTAATTTTTTTTTTGTTCCCTCCGATTAATATTGATTGGTTTTAATTAAACGTCGTTTGTGTCTGTCATAATTGGTTTTACATTTTTCATTTTACAATCTGAATATAAACACCTGTAAGAACACTTAAAGGATAACATTGTGTGTATAAAGTTTTTTTTAAAACACCATTAAAATGAAGTACTTAGAATAGGGATGTAGCACTGGTTATTCCTACCTCCCGATATTGCTTCTCTGAGAATCACCACCCAAAGAAACTGATTCTGCCAGTCTTCCCCTGGCTTCAGCACTATATTTAACACAGGAATAGTCCAGGACTTACTTTTCAAATTAAAACATGTGCTGTAGCTCCTAAACAAAATGATACCTGCCCCAGGTACTTTCCATTTTTAATAGTTAATTTTTATAGTTTATCCTTGGTTTTTGGGAGTAAGATCCATATGGTCATCGATGTGTTCAACAGGATCTTCACAATGAAAAAAGCCCAGCTAGCTAGACCTGCATTTCCCTCATACATTTACTTAGGAAATGTTTTCTCTAGTCATGTGAAAGTCAAACGGTGACTGTTACTCCTTGCTGTTTTGATCTGCTTTCCTCTCCGTCAAGACTTTTGAGGACAAATGATTTAAAAATAATCTTATTGCACTCTCAAAGGCAAGGTAAAATCTAAAAAAAATTTAGAACAGGCAGAAAAAAAAAAAAGATCAGACTTATATAAATCATCGGTCGCTTTGCAGCTTGTATGACAACAAAATGACAGCGTTGCAAATATATTTATATTTCTTGGTTGTTATTCCTTGATTCCTAGTTGTGCCGTCTGTGTGCCTTTAACATTGTGCCAAGGAACTGTGTATATCTATATACAATATTTATAATGATTTTTTTATAAAGATATATTACTTATATAGTTTACCCTACTTTTGATGCTAAGTATTGATTCATTTTACAGGGGTTCGGGGTTCTAATTCATTTTTGGGGGGTTATTTCCCATTATAATGTAATATTATTATTTATGGGTTATTTATATTATTGCCCTATCTTGAGAAAGAAGCATGTTAGCTTCTACATACAGATACATGACTTAATTTTAATTTATTAAAAGGGCACGTCCCCCCCAGAATACTCCTTTTTGAGATACAGACAGCAACCACTTACCCAAGAATGGGGATGAGTCTGCCTACCTCCGGGGAAAATAAACTGAACTTATTTCAAATAATATGCCATAACAGTAAGTTATAATAATTGTTTATTGTTAAATGTGTCCATGTGTACTCCCGATATGTGACCTACTTTTATTTGTCCTATTCTTCTTAATTCTAATAAAATGGCATGTCCACCCTTAGAACAAAAAACTAGTCACTTGTCAGTTACCTGCCCCCAACCCCAATGCAATTTTTTCTGCCTGATCAATTGATATTTTAGTCTGTTGCTCGACCTGAAAAAATTGTGGTTTGTTTGCCCGAATAGGACGCATGGGCAATAAGATTGGAAAACCCACGGTCAAATTGTGTGGCCCCCTATGGGGGGGAGACATACACCCACTGTCACTGATCTGCCGTTGAATATTCACGGGCGCACACGCAGCCCTGGAAATGTTCATGAGTAACTGTGCAATTTGCACAGTTACTCATGAACATGAATTTAAGATCAAATTAATCTGTAACACAGGGCCCAGGCTAGTACAGAAGAACAGGGCCTCCCTGTTTTTTGGCTACCATGACATACATGTCATATGCCAGCTGGTTTTGCATTTTGAAAGCTCTCAATGGCAGCAAAAGGGTACACTGGCCAATGACTGTAGCAAAAAGTGAGTTTCATTGGAGGGTTCCATAGTCACTTTTGTGTTCTGAATGTTCTACTGCAGAAAGGTTTAAAAAATGCCAAACTTGTCTTTCAACTTCAAACAGCTGCGTTTGTTGTTAGTATCATCCGGAAATGTCGGGGTTATATTTCACCCATGACCATATTGTGTATTTCACACTCCTACAATATTAATGTTTTCCAAAATAATAGTGGCAATTTAATAATTCGGTGCCGCACACGTACAAAAGTCCTTGAACTGGGCAGTCGTCCGGCTGCTCTAGCATCTGTTCTTATTAATAAATTCATGAGCACCGTGGGCGACTGTTTTCAGACCTTTCCTTTCCATAAGTAAATACTGACATGGAGGATGCTACAGGCAGGAGCCAGCTGTGATGCGGGAATATAGAAATAATGTTTAAGAGAGATAACTACAACAGACAAAAAAGAAATAGTTGGGAGTTCCCCAAGTCAGATAGGGTTGTGGGTAATACAGCATTTGTGTGTCTATCTTAATAAAGTTGTGGACAAATGGCAGTTGACATCTTTTTCCATTCTTTTTCAGTACATGACTGTATAATGAAGATAGTAACAAATATTTACTTCTGTTTTCCTTTGCCTGATGCCCTGTGGACCTTTCCCTCATGAGGTTTTCAAATCTGCAAGGACAAACCAGGGGTGAGGTTTTATTAAACAGAAATGTGTATCATCATATAATGTATGGCTATACGTAGATTTAACATTTGGCAGCACAGTCAAAATTGAAGATTCTGTCATTTTTTTAAAGGGGACGTTCAGTTGCAAATACTATACTTTAAAGAAAAAAGAGCAGTATTTTTACATCCTAATGATTCTTAACCTCCCATTCAGCATTTGTGTATAAATAAATGCTTCTGAAATACTGACTTCCGGTTTGCAGGACCCTTAAAGACCGTTATGGTTTTGCCCTTTGCCCATCCTGTTGATTCAGTAAATCGAGCATGTTTGACCTACCCAACAGCCATCATAGAAATTAATGTTAGAACATTCCATGTTAGTGTGCATTCTGGGAAAAAGACCGTTTATAGAACCTGAAATGTCAGCTCAATGTCAAAAAAAAAAGTCAGAACAGGAATAACAAGGTATAACCCAGGATTATAGCAAAGTCAGACAGGGTATAATTTAAAAACATTTTTCAAAACGGAGATAATATGTAGAATAACTAGATAGGCATAATTTAAACTTAGAAGTTAAAATATAAGTTGTTTTTCCACAAACATGGACCCTCAGTTCCAACCGATCATCCTTTTATCGTTAAAGTGTGTACCCAGCTTTACAGCCTGTATACACCTTCGATTATTGCCACAATGGTCTTTGGTTGGCCATTTTGGCCAACATTATCTATCATGTGTATGGGTTCTTAACAAATATATTGACTAGAGATGGCCGAACTTCAGTAAAAGTTCGGAAGGTTCGGAAATGAACGCCATTGATGTCGAATGGGAGCATAATAGTTGAAATGTTTTGGATGAATTTAAATCACTAAAGTGGTTACTTACTTGAATGGCTGTATCTCCTGGGAAATGGTCTGGCAAACACATCGCTGATGGAAAAATAGCCAAAAACGGAAGTAGCCACATACGCACTACTTTCGGTTTTCCTAGTAAGCCATTTTTGGTAATCCACAAATGTTCACAAACGTTACGATATTGAGAATCCTCAACACATCTGAGGATTCCCAATTCGGCCATTTCAAGGACTATCAATCAGACAAAATCTCACTGCGGACATTCGTGAGACCTGCTCTCAACCTCCTCCCGGGTACTTAGAAGGACCATTGTGGCCCTGAAGTGCCTCCTCTCCCTGGCACTTATAGTACCAACAAGGGCCCTTCCATAGGGCCACAATGGGCACTTATAAGTGCTGGAGAGGAGTCCCTATTCTGCGCGGGATCTCTTAAGCCCAAAAAAGTGTTTTCCTCCTTCCTGGGCCACCAATGGCTCCTTTCTAAGGCCCTGGGAGGGAGTTCCGGTTTGAGCGGGGAAACCCCGAACGTCTGGCCAAAGGATTTTTTGGTCGTTTCGTGTAATCCTTGAATGTCCAAATGCAGAATCCTCAAGGATTTTCGAGAATACAAACTCGCGAGATAGAAATCTGCGAGTTTGGAAAATGAACTAGTTGGAACCCAAACTAGTTTGATATAGTTTGAGTTGTCCGAATTTATAAGTTCGGTGCAAACTCGTGTTCAAGGGTCGGGTTCATTACTAATATTGACTCTATGTGTATATAAAAAAAAAACTTATTAGGGCTGCACTGAAAATAAAACCACCCAATGTTCATAGATATGAATAAAGTTCCCTCTATAAAAGACAAAACCAAGAAAACATGTGTTCACATGGGAATAGACATTCATTCATTCCTTGTTTGTGATAGGGTGCTGAGATTGTAAACAGAACACGATGCTCATGGGAATAGACATTCATTTATATCCTGTTTATGTTAGGGTGGACTTAGATTGTGTGGAACACTGCTCATGGGGAATAGACTATATCATTCATTCCTTGTTTATGATAGGGTGCTGAAATTGTAACACATGCTCATGGAATAGACTTCATTATTTCTTGTTTAATGATAGGGTACTAGTTGACATTGCTCATGGGAATAGACTCTTTCATTCCTTGTTTATGATAGTGTGTTTAGACTGTAACACGTGTGCTCATGGAAATAGACATTAATTCATTCCTTGTTTATGATAGGGTCTGTAGATTGTAACACGTTGCTCATAGGAATAAACATTCATTCACTCCTTGTTTTAGATAGGGCGCTGATATTGTAACACGTTGCCATAGGAATAGACATTCATTCACTCCTCTTTTTAGATTAGGTGCTGAGATTAACACATGTGCTCATAGGAATAGACATTATTCATTCCTTGTTTATGATAGGTGCTAGGATGTAAACACTGTGCTCATGGGAATAGACGTTCACTATCATTCCTTGTTTATGATAGTGTGTTTATACTGTAACATGTGTGCTCATGGAATAGACATTCATGCATTCTTTGTTTATGATGGGGTGCTGAGATTGTATCACGTGCTTATTGAATAGCACCTTCATTCATTTCCTTTGTTTTATGATAGGGTGTGCTAGGACTGTAACACGTGTGCTCTCATAGGAATAGACTTCATTCATATCCTTGTGTTATGAATCAGGGTACTGGAATTGTAATACATGTGTGCTCATGGGAATGACGGTTCACTCATTCCTTGTTTATGATAGTGTTGTTTAGACGTAACACGTGTGCCATGGGATAACTCATTATCATTCCTTGTTTGTGTATAGGGTGCTGAGATTGGAACACGTGTGCTCATGGGAATAGATGTTCCCTCATTCCTTGTTTATGATAGTGTGTCTTAGACGTAACACGTGTGCTTATGGGGAATAGACATTATTCCACTTGAGATCCTATATTCCGAGTAAATATCGAATTCTCGAATCCGCAAGTAAAATGTCTATTATACCTATATCGCTTAAATATCGAATTCTCTGAATCCGCAAAGTAAAAATGTCTATTATACCATACGCAGTAAATATCGAATTTCTCGAATCCGCAAGTAAAATGTCTATTATACCAATACGTGAGTAAATATCGAATTCTCGAATCCGCGAGTAAATGCTATTATACCAATACGGAATAATATCGAATTCTCGAATCCGCAAGTAAAATGTCTATTATACCAATACGTGAGTAAATACCGAATATCGAATCTGCGAGTAAAATGTCCATTATACCAATACACGAATAAATATCGAATATCGAATCTGCAAGTAAAATGTCCATTATATGAATACGCGAGTAAATATCGAATATCGAATCCACAAGTAAAATGTCTATTATACCAATACGCGAGTAAATATCGATTCTCAAATCTGCGAGTAAAATGTCCATTATACCAATACGCGAATAAATATCGAATCCGCAAGTAAAATATCTATTATACCAATACGCGAGTAAATATGGAATATCAAAATCTGCGAGTAAAATGTCTATTATACCGTATAATAGACATTTTACTTGCGGATTCGAGAATTCGATATTTACTCACGTATTGGTATAATAGACATTTTACTTGCGGATTCGAGAATTCGATATTTACTCGCATATAGGTATAATAGACATTTTACTTGCGGATTCGAGAATTCGATATTTACTCACGTATTGGTATAATAGACATTTTACTCGCGGATTCGAGAATTCGATATTTACTCGTGTATTGGTATAATAGACATTTTACTCGTGGATTCGAGAATTCGATATTTACTCGCGTATTGGTATAATAGACATTTTACTCGTGGATTCGAGAATTCGATATTTACTCGTGTATAGGTATAATAGACATTTTACTTTCATATTTGCTTGCCTCGAACGTTCGAACATTCGATAATTATCGAAAGTCCGGGAAATATCAAAAATCTGGGTCCGGGATAGTTTGAGAAGTCCAAGTCCGTTTGAACAAACTCGGGTTTGAGTTCTAGTCCATCTCTACTACCAATCGTAAAATGGCATCAATGGCTTCTACTATGGATTTTTTATGCTTTCTGCAGTTTCGTGCCATGTGACATTGTCCATATGCAATAGAATGGCCTAGAACACAGGACTGAGCTATAGATTTGATATTATTTTCCCTCTTTAGTTAGAAATAGGCACACATTACATTACATCCTACAAAGTAAAGCTGGGTACACACATAAGCGACAAATGGGCGATTCCGATGATACCAAGAGGATTGGCCCTTTAACACTAATGTGTGTACGTCCGTAACAAGCTTTGCCAGTGTCGATGTCAGCGTCAGCATCGGAACTGCTCATTCCAAATGAAAAATTGTGGTCGGTCCCCTGTACTGAAGTCTAGGGAGTTGGGCCGCAATTGTTAGGGGCATGAGCGATCTCTCTATACTTTCATAGAAAAAAGAACGCTTGTGACTGTCTGTATCTGTAAGGTCGGTACTGTGTGTATCCAGCTTTAGTTACAGACACCATGGTGGATAAAATCTTTACAATACAAGGATTGTGGAAGCACTCCAATTAGCCTAATTTACAACTACGTTTAGCGGAAGTGCTACTGATCTGGTCAAACATTTATACAAACATAAAAAAGATAATCAATGCACATTCCTGGGCCCCATACAATATCATATTATCTGCACACAGGCATACTTTATAAACAAAGGGGTTTTAGTATACATTACTGTGATCACGTGAATGTATACTAAAACCCTTTGTTTAAAAGTATGCCTGGTGCAGATAATATGATATTGTATGGGCCTAGGATGTTGTATATATATTTTCATTTTTTCCTGGATTGTCGATTGATTTTTAAACTATGATTTAAAACAAAGGACTTTCAAACATTTATTTGTCTTACCTGTAAGTCAATTCCTCACTGAGGATTCTGACGACAAGAGTTCAGAGGATCTACTGGCAGGTCTTCTCTGCCCATTCCAGCATGAGGTGTATGCACCAATATTTCTTTCACATTTCTTTATATTTCTTTGCCAGTGCAGAGCAGGAAGTGAGTGAGGAAGAAGTGCCAAATCTGCTCCAGCTCTTAATGCTTAAGGAACCTATAGGCTAAAGAGATGGGTCGATATGGGTGGCCCACAGACACAGAAGCTTGACCACCACGTCATTAACTCTCCTCCCACTGTCCACGCGCCATTGGAGAAGCCGACCCCTACTTTCACGAGCGCGCACCCGAGACCATGCAGTCCACAGTGAGAGAGGGTTGATGAAGCAGAGCCTTGCAAGAGAGCTCAATGCCGTTTCCAGGAGAGGGGCAGAGAGAGGAAAAGAGAGAGAAGAGTGAGAGTGAGAGAGAAAGAGAGGGGAAAGAGGGGAGGGGGGAGAGAGAGAGAGATGGAAAAGAGGAAGGAGAGGTCTTTAAAGAATCGGTGGGTTGCTAGTTGTACGCTAAAAAAAATTACTCATTCCTCATTTTGATCTATAAATGAATACATGTATGCATGCCCTGCCAGACTATCTGAATCTCTGTAAGGGCAAGCATGCTCAGTAATCTCTATAAGGCAGTATTGGGAGAGGGAATTTACCACCATGCAGTTAATGTACCAACTGTCACCATTCAAGCTACAGCAAAACTATACATAACAGAAGAATTTATGATAATAAAGCACTTGATTGACAGGTGAAATGTAAGATGTTTCACACTGGATATCTAAAGAAATAAGGGACAGATCAACATAAAAAATGGTACAGTGATAGTTAGGAAGAATTAAAGTTTCCAGTAATGGGCAAATTAAAAACAAAATCCTAGTGTACATTCTTTATTGAAAGATTTTTTCTCCTTTAATGGGGGGGGGAATGCAAATGGCCCTTTTCTGTAAGTGGGGGGCCATGTTATCTTACAAAACAATCTCAGTGCATGTGTAGACTGGCAAACGGGCCTGTGTTGGAATTGTCAGAAGCACTAAGCAATTGTAAATTATTTTCACATTTAAATAGGTTTTCATTTTTAAGCGTGTAATAGAGATAGTAGAGTATTAAGTGAATGCAGAGTCTGTATTAAGCATTTCGTAAATAGGTTTTAATTCTTTCAGGGTGAATATTTTATACTTGCCAAAAAAAAAAAACTGCTTGATATTTTTCCCTTAAATTATCCCTGAAGGTAATGTTATAGAAAAAATATGACACTGTGATAATTTCTTTGTGCTCACGGTTGTCTCGATCATTAAAGCTCTCATAGCAATTAAAGTTTGAGTTGTGCTCCATACATTACTATTTACAAGGCATAACATTATTTTGGCTGCAGTCATTTCCGAAAACAGCTTAGTGTCAGCAAGGAGGAAATTGGCGGTGTGAATTAAAATGGCACTAATTATCACCGGAATTTTTAATTAGCAACTGTTACTGAAACTCCATAGATTTCTTCTGCGAGTGCGTCGAGGTCCCTTTCATTGCGATAAAGACTGCTTCTAAGTGAAATAAGTATAAAATATTTAGATTTTAAACTTTTGACTCGCACGTTAATATATTTTTATGTGGAATTCTGAAAGCTCTTCCACAACTTAATTGGATTGAAAATTAATATTCAAAAGGTGGTCCCCTTGCATTTAGAGACCAGCCCTAACGTATGCACAATTGGGGCCAAGGTTAGTAATTGTCTCCTTACCCCCAAACATTGATTAGCCTTGTTAGAAAGGCCAAAGCTATGATCTGATTTTGTCACCATGAATTATGTGTCTTTCACAAACCTTTCCTTGTTTTATGTATAACAACATAAGATTGATATACTTGGGTACCTCAAACATCTATTAAGAGGGTACAGTGTACAAAAATCAAAATGACATAGAGAACAGACAATGTGGGCCTGGCCAGTAAAAAAGAAAGGTTATGTAAGTACCATGGTATGTAGCACCCAATTTATGTATCAATTATAACTTTGCACACAGCCAATAAAAAATTGGGAACATTGATCTAGGTACATGTACATGAATTGTACATTGCAGCAAATTACTGTGTGTGGGTCATTCACGCAGTCTTATTGCGTGTTTGCGCTAGTTTGGGGGCGGCATTTGCTGAATTGTGAGACATTAGCATAGACTGTAAGCTCACAGGCCCCTCTTTCATATCACATTATAGTGTTGTCACACTGAGTGCTGCATGAACTTGTCTATTTCCATCCAGTATCAACAGGGAAATGCAAAGAATTTCATTAAAAAGTAAGGCAACAGGCTGTGGGCATATTTACAAAGCAGGGTTATTCTTATATAACCAGTTACTAAATAACACTACTTATTCATAAATAATGATATAATGATGATAGTGATCCTTAAATAAGAATACAGCTTCTTATAAGGATACTTAAATAAGAATACCCCTCGTTAAATAAAAATATCCCTCCTTAAATAGGAACACCCCTCGTTAAATAAGAATATCCCTCCTTAAATAGGAACACCCCTCGTTAAATAAGAATATCCCTTAAATAAGAATACCCCTCCTTAAATAGGAATACTCCTCCTTAAATAAGAATACCCCTATTTAAATAAAAATACCCCTCGTTTAAGAAGAATTCCCTCCTAAATGGAATACCCTCCTTAAATAAGAATACCCCTCCTAAAAAGAATATCCCTCCTTAAATAAGAATACTCCTAATTAAATAAGAATACCCCTCCTTAGTTAGATGGGGTTTTATTGGTTCGTTTAGATAGGGTTTATCGATGGGTTTGATGGGTTTAATTGATGGATTTAAATGGGGTTTTAGTGATGGGTTTAGATGGGTTTTATTGATGGGTCAGATGAGGTTTTGTTGATGGTTTAAGATGGGGTTTTATTGATGGGTTTAAATGGGGATTTATTGATTTATTGAGATAGTGTTTATCGATGGGTTTAGATGGGGATTTATTGATGGGTTTTAAATGGGGATTTATGATTCGTTAGATGAGGTTTTATCGATGGGTTTAGATGGGGATTTATTAATTGGTTTAGATGGGGTTATTGATGGGTTTAGTGGGGATTTATTGATTGGTTTAGATGGGGTTTTATTGATTGGTTTAGATGGGGATTTATTGCTTGGTTTAGAGAGGTTTTATTGATGGGTTTAAACGGGGTTTTATGATTCGCTTAGATAGGGTTTTATCGATGGGTTTAGATGGGGATTTATTAATTGGTTTAGATGGGGTTTTATTGATGGGTTTAGATGGGGTTTATGATTGGTTTAGATGGGGTTTTATTGATTGGTTTAGATGGGGATTTATTGCTTGGTTTAGATGAGGTTTTATTGATGGGTTTAAACGGGGTTTTATTGATTCGCTTAGATAGGGTTTTATCGATGGGTGTAGATGGGGATTTATTAAATGGTTTAGATGGGGTTTTATTGATGGGTTTAGATGGGGTTTTATGATTGTTTAGATGGGGTTTTATTGATGGGTTTAGATGGGGTTTTATCAATGGGTTTAGAGGATTTATTGATGGTTTAGATGGGATTTTATTGATTGGTTTAGATAGGGTTTTATTGATGGGCTAGATGAGGTTTTGTTGATGGGTTTAATGAGGTTTTATTGATGGGTTTAGATGGGGTTTTATTTGATTCGTTTAGATAGGTTTTATTGATGGGTTTAGATGGGGATTTATTGATTGGTTAGATGGGGTTTTATTGATGGGTTTAGATGGGGTTTTTTGATTGGTTTAGATTGTGTTTTTTGATGGGTTTAGATGGGGATTTATTGTATGGTTTAGATGGGGTTTTATTGATTGGTTGATATGGGTTTTATTGATTGGTTTAGATGGGGTTTTATCGATGGGTTTAGATGGGGTTTATTGATTAGTTTAGTGGTGTTTTATTGATGGGTCTAGATGGGGTTTTGTTGATGGGTTTAGATGGGGTTTTTTGATGGGTTTTAAATGGGGATTTATTGATTTATTGAGATAGGGTTTTATCGATGGGTTTAGATGGGGATTTATTGATGGGTTTAGATGGGGTTTAATTGATCGGTTTAGATGGGGATTTATTGATGGGTTTAGATGGGGATTTATTGATTGGTTTAGATGAGGTTTTATTGATGGGTTTAAGTGGAGATTTATTGAGGGGTTTAGATGGGGTTCTATTGATGGGTTTAGATGGGTCTTTTTGATGTTGCAGCAAAGCTTTTGTACAACACAAAATAATCACTTTGCCTTAGGTGCCTTTCTTTACCAAACATGAACCGATATATACTAATGTACCTGAGTTCAATAAAGGAAATCCCAAAACTCTCCCTTGTTGAAAATACATCTTTAATTGGAAGGGGATTTTTTTATATAGAAAACATTTTCATTTGCTATAGAAGAAATCAATTGCTGCTCCTGCCAATGTTAGAGTAGACTTAACAAAATGCTGGTCGTTACAGCACCCAATGGGATATACACTTTCAATTATTCTAGGTTAAAAGCCTTCATGTGTGTAGAGTTTTGGAGAAAGTGTCCCTGCTGGGATAACTAATTGATCTACTTGAGAATGTTATTTGTTGAATTTTATAATCCCACGATTTTAACCAGTGTCATGTTTGCACACAAGTGTGATCGCTATAAAAATCCCTTGGAAATATGTTTTTTTTTCCCTTCTTCTATTGCTGGGAACTTTATTAATAATTTAACGCTCAACATTATTGGAGAAGCAATAAGATGCATTTTAATTTTTTTCCCTCCGATTAATAATTGATTGGTTTTAATTAAACGTCGTTTGTTCTGTCATAATTGGTTTTACATTTTTCATTTTACAATCTGATATAAGAAAACCTGTAGAACACTTAAAGGATAACTATTGTGTGTATAAAGTTTTTTTAAAACACCATTAAAATGAAGAGTACTTAGAATAGGGATGTAGCACTGGTTATTCCTACCTCCCGATATTGCTTCTCTGAGAATCACCACCCAAAGAAAACTGATTCTGCCAGTCTTCCCCCTGGCTTCAGCACTATATTTAACACAGGAATAGTCCAGGACTTACTTTTCAAATTAAAACTATGTGCTGTAGCTCCTAAACAAAATGATACCTGCCCCAGGTACTTTCCATTTTTAAATAGTTAATTTTTATAGTTATCCTTGTTTTTAGGGTAGATCCATATATGGTCATCGATGTGTTCAACAGGAATCTTCACAATGAAAAAAAGCCCAGCTAGCTAGACCTGCATTTCCCTCAGTACAAATTACTTAGGAAATGTTTTCTAGGTCATGTGAAAGTCAAACGGTGACTGTTACTCCTTGCTGGTTTGATCTGCTTTCCTCTCCTTCAAGACTTTGAGGACAAAATGAATTAAAAATAATCTTATTGCAACTCTCAAAGGCAAGGTAAAAATCTAAAAAAAATTTAGAACAGGCAGAAAAAAAAAAAAGATCAAGACTGTTATAAATCATCGGTCGCTTTGCAGGCTTGTATGACAACAAAATGACAGCGTTGCAGTAATAATTATTAGTATTTCTTGGTTGTTATTCCTTGATTCCTATTGTGCAGTCTGTGTGCCTTTAACATTGTGCCAAAGGAACTGTGTATATCTATATACATATTTTATAATGATTTTTTTATAAAGATATATTACTTTATATGTAAGTTACCCTACTTTTTGATGCTAAGTATTGATTCATTTTACAGGGGTTCGGGGTGCTAATTCATTTTTGGGGGGTTATTTCCCATTATATGGTAGATTATTATTTATGGGGTATTTATATTATTGCCCTATCTTGAGAAAGAAGCATGTTAGCTTCTACATACAGGATACATGACTTAATTTTATTTATTTAAAGGGCACGTCCCCGCCAGAATACTCCATTTTGAGATACAGACCAGCAACCACTTACCCAAGAATTGGGGATGAGATCTGCCTACCTCCGGGGAAAATAAACTGAACTTATTTCAAATAATATGCCATAAACAGTAAGTATATATAAATTGTTTATTGTTTAAATGTGTACATTGTACTCCCGATATGTGACCTACTTTAATTTGTCCTTATTCTTCTTATATTCTAATAAAAATGGCATGTCCACCCTTAGAACAAAAAACTAGTCACTTGTCAGTTACCTGCCCCCAACCCCAATGCAATTTTTCTGCCTGATCAATTGATATTTTAGTCTGTTGCTCGGACCGAAAAAATTGTGTTTGTTTGCCCGAATAGGACGCATGGGCAATCAGATTGGAAAACCACGGTCAATTGTGTGGCCCCCTATGGAGGGGGAGACATACACCAGCTGTCATCTGCCGTTGAATATTCACGGGCGCACACGCAGCCCTGGAAAATGTTCATGAGTAACTGTGCAATTTGCACAGTTACTCATGAACATGAATTTAAGGATCAAATTAATCATGTAACAGGGCCCAGGCTAGTACAGAAGAACAGGGCCTCCCTGTTTTTGGCTACCATGACATACATGTCATATGCCAGCTGGTTTTGCATTTTGAAAGCTCTCAATGGCAGTCAAGGGTACACATGGCCAATGACTGTAGCAAAAACAGTGAGTTTCATTGGAGGGTTCCATAGTCACTTTTGTGTTCTGAAGGTTCTACTGCAGAAAGGTTTAAAAAATGCCAAACTTGATCTTTCAACTTCAACAGCTGCGTTTGTTGTTAGTATCTCGGAAATGTCGGGGTTAATATTTCACCATGACCATATTGTGTATTTCACACTCCTACAATATTAATGTTTTCCAAAATAAAGTGGCAATTTAATAATTCGGTGCCGCACACGTACAAAGTCCTTGAACTGGGCAGCGTGCCGGGCTGCTCTAGCAGCTGTTCTTATTAATAAATTCATAGCACCGTGGGCGACTGTTGTTCAGACCTTTCCCTTTCCATAAAGTAAATACTAGACATGGAGGATGCTTACAGGCAGGAGCCAGCTGTGATGCGGGAATATAGAAATAATGTTTAAGAGAGATAACACAACGACAAAAAAGAAATAAGTTGGGAGTTCCCCAAGTCAGATAGGGTTGTGGGTAATACAGCATTTGTGTGTCTTAATAAAGTTGTGACAAATGGCAGTTGACATCTTTTCCATTCTTTTCAGTACATGACTGTATAATGAAGATAGAACAAAATATTTACTTCTGTTTTCCTTTGCCTGATGACCTGTGACCTTTCCCTCATGAGGTTTCTAAATCTGCAAGGACAAACCAGGGGTGAGGTTTTTAACAGAAATGTTATCATCATATAATGTATGGCTATACAGTAGATTTAACATTTGGGCAGCACAGTCAAAATTGAAGATTCTGTCATTTTTTTAAAGGGGACGTTCAGTGCAAATACATATACTTTAAAGAAAAAAGAGCAGTATTTTTACATCCTAATGATCTTAACCTGCCCATTCAGCATTTTGTGTATAAATAAATGCTTCTGAAATACTGACTTCCTGTTTGCAGGACCCTTAATAGAGACCGTTATGGTTTTGCCCTTTGCCCATCCTGGGTTGATTCAGTAGAGATCTGAGCATGTTTGACCTACCCAACAGCCAATCAGTAGAAATTAATGTTAGGAACATTCCATGTTAGTGTGCATTCTGGGAAGAAGAAGGACCGTTATAGAACCTGAAATGTCAGCTCAATGTCAAAAAAAAAAGTCAAGAACAGGGAATAACAAAGGGTATAACAAAAGTCAAGAGCAGGGTATAAATTTAACAGATTTTTCAAAACGGAAGATAATATGTAGAATAACTAGATAGGCATAATTTAAACTTAAGAAGTTAAAATATAATGTTATTTTCCACTAAACATGGACCCTCAGTTCCAACGGAATCATCCTTTTATCGTTAAAGTGTGTACCCAGCTTTACAGCCTGTATACACCTTCGATTATTGGCCACAATGGTCTTTGGTTGGCCCATTTTGGCCAACAATTATCTATCATGTGTATGGGGCTTTACAAATATATTGACTAGAGATGGCCGAACTTCAGTAAAAGTTCGGAAGGTTCGGAAATGAACCCATTGATGTCAATGGGAGCATAATAGTTGAAATGTTTGGATGAATTTTAAATACACTAAAGGTGTTAACTTACTGTGAATGGCTGTATCTCCTGGGAAATGGTCTGGCAAACACATCGCTGATGGAAAAATAGCCAAAAAACGGAAGTAGCCCACATACGCACTACTTTCGGTTTTCCGTAGGCCATTTTTGGTAATCCACAAATGTTCAAACGTTCGAATTTGAGAATCCTCAAACATCTGAGGATTCCCAAATTCGGCCATTCAAGGACTATCAATCAGACAAAATCTCACTGCGGACATTCGTGAGACCTGCGTCTCAACCTCCTCCCGGGTACTTAGAAGGACCATTGTGGCCCTTGAAAGGGCCTCCTCTCCCTGGCACTTATAAGTACCACAAGGGCCCTTCCAAGGGCCACAATGGCACTTATAAGTGCTGGGAGAGGAGTCCCTATTTCATGCTGCGGGATCTCTTAAGCCCAAAAAGTGTTTCCCTTCCTTGGGCCACAATGGTCCTTCTAAGGCCCTGGGAGGGAGTTCCGGTTTGAGCCGGGGAACCCCTGAACGTCTGGCCACAGGATTTTTGGTCGTTCGGTAATCCTTGAATGTCCAAATGCGAGAATCCTCAAGGATTTTCGAGAATACAAACTCGCAGATAGAAATCTGCGAGTTTGGAAAATGAACTAGTTGGAACCCAAACTAGTTTGAATAGTTTGAGTTTGTCCGAATTTATAAAGTTCGGTGCAAACTCGTGTTAAGGGTCGGGTCCATTACTAATATTGACCTATGTGTATAATAAAAAAAAACTTATTAGGGCTGCACTGAAAATAAAACCACCCCAATGTTCATAGATATGAATAAAGTTCACTCTATAAAAGACAAAACAAAGAAAACATGTGTTCACATGGGAATAGACATTCATTCATTCCTTGTTTGTGATAGGGTGCTGAGATTGTAACACATGCTCATGGGAATAGACATTCATTTATTCCTTGTTTATGTTAGGGGACTTAGATTGTAACACGTGCTCATGGGAATAGACATTCATTCATTCCTTGTTTATGATAGGGTGCTGAGATTGTAACACATGCTCATGGGAATAGACATTCATTTATTTCTTGTTTATGATAGGGTACTTAGATTGTAACACGTGCTCATGGGAATAGACATTCTTTCATTCCTTGTTTATGATAGTGTGTTTAGACTGTAACACGTGTGCTCATGGAAATAGACATTAATTCATTCCTTGTTTATGATAGGGTGCTTAGATTGTAACACGTGTGCTCATAGGAATAGACATTCATTCACTCCTTGTTTTAGATAGGGCGCTGATATTGTAACACGTGTGCTCATAGGAATAGACATTCATTCACTCCTTATTTAAGATAAGGTGCTGAGATTGTAACACATGTGCTCATAGGAATAGACATTAATTCATTCCTTGTTTATGATAGGGTGCTAGGATTGTAACACGTGTGCTCATGGGAATAGACGTTCACTCATTCCTTGTTTATGATAGTGTGTTTAGACTGTAACATGTGTGCTCATGGGAATAGACATTCATTCATTCTTTGTTTATGATAGGGTGCTGAGATTGTATCACGTGCTATGGAATAGACATTCATCATTCCTGTTATGATAGGGTGCTAGGACTGTAACCACGTGCTTCATAGGATGACATTCATTCATTCCTTGTTTATGATAGGGTACTAGGATTGTAACATGTGTGCTCATGGGAATAGCGTCAATCATCCTTGTTTATGATAGTGTGTTTAGACTGTAACATGTGTGCTCATGGGAATAGACATTCATTCATTCTTTGTTTATGATAGGGTGCTGAGATTGTATCACGTGCTTATTGGAATAGACATTCATTCATTCCTTGTTTATGATAGGGTGCTAGGACTGTAACACGTGTGCTCATAGGAATAGACATTCATTCATTCCTTGTTTATGATAGGGTACTAGGATTGTAACATGTGTGCTCATGGGAATAGACGTTCACTCATTCCTGTTTGATGAGTGTGTTTTAGACTGAACACGTGTGCTCATGGGAATAGACATTCATTCATTCTTGTTTGTGATAGGGTGCTGAGATTGGAACACGTTGCTCATGGGAATAGATGTTCACTCATTCCTTGTTATGATAGTGTGTTTAGACTGTAACACGTGTGCTTATGGAATAGACATTCATTCACTCCTTGTTTAAATACGGTGCTGAGATTGTAACACGTGTGCTCATAGGAATAGACATTCATTCATTCCTTGTTTATGATAGGGTGCTGAGATTGTAACACGTGTGCTCATAGGAATAGACATTCATTCATTCCTTGTTTATGATAGTGTGTTTAGACTGTAACACGTGTGCTCATGGGAATAGACATTCATTCATTCCTTGTTTGTGATAGGGTGCTGAGATTGGAACACGTGTGCTCATGGGAATAGATGTTCACTCATTCCTTGTTTATGATAGTGTGTTTAGACTGTAACACGTGTGCTTATGGGAATAGACATTCATTCACTCCTTGTTTAAAATACGGTGCTGAGATTGTAACACGTGTGCTCATAGGAATAGACATTCATTCATTCCTTGTTTATGATAGGGTGCTGAGATTGTAACACGTGTGCTCATAGGAATAGACATTCATTCATTCCTTGTTTATGATAGGGTGCTGAGATTGTAACACGTGTGCTCATAGGAATAGACGTTCATTCATTCCTGTTTATGATAGTGTGTTTAGACTGTAACACGTGTGCTTATGGGAATAGACTTCTTCACTCCTGTTTAAAATACGGTGCTGAGATTGTAACACGTGTGCTCATAGGAATAGACGTTCATTCATTCCTTGTTTATGATAGTGTGTTTAGACTGTAACACGTGTGCTTATGGGAATAGACATTCATTCACTCCTTGTTTAAAATACGGTGCTGAGATTGTAACAGGTGTGCTCATAGGAATAGACATTCATTCATTCCTTGTTTATGATAGGGTGCTGATTGTAACACGTGTGCTCATAGGAATAGACATTCATTCATTCCTTGTTTATGATAGGGTGCGAGATTGTACACGTGTGCTCATAGGAATAGACGTTCATTTCATTCCTTGTTTATGATAGTGGGTTTAGACTGTAACATTGTGCTTATGGGAATAGACATTCATTCACTCCTTGTTTAAAATACGGTGCTGAGATTGTAACAGGTGTGCTCATAGGAATAGACATCATTCATTCCTTGTTTCTGATAGGGTGCTAGGATTGTAACACGTGTGCTCATAGAATAGACATTCATTCATTCCTTGTTTATGATAGGGTGCTGAGATTGTAACACAGGTTGGGGCTCATAGGAATAGACATTCATTCATTCCTTGTTTCTGATAGGGTGCTAGGATTGTAACACGTGTGCTCATAGGAATAGACATTCATTCATTCCTTGTTTATGATAGGGTGCTGAGATTGTAACACATGTGCTCATAGGAATAGACATTCATTCATTCCTTGTTTATGATAGGGTGCTGAGATTGTAACACGTGTGCTCATAGGAATAGACCATTCATTCATTCCTGTTTTGATAGGGTGCTGAGATTGTAACACGTGTGCTCATAGGAATAGACATTCATTCATTCCTTGTTTATGATAGGGTGCTGAGATTGTAACACATGTGCTCATAGGAATAGACATTCATTCATTCCTTGTTTATGATAGGGTGCTGAGATTGTAACACGTGTGCTCATAGGAATAGACATTCATTCATTCCTTGTTTATGATAGGGTGCTGAGATTGTAACACATGTGCTCATAGGAATAGACATTCATTCATTCCTTGTTTATGATAGGGTGCTGAGATTGTAACAATTTCATGGCAGGACCAGATAGACCAGTTTGTGGAATATGCTAAGTGGTATATTAGAAATGAAATACAATATTGATCAGGCAGGGTAAAATATAATGTCAGCCTTGTCCATGTTGGTAATTTTTTGCCAACATCACTGCCAATGTGTGTCTGTTTTCTGCCAAACATAGCTGGGCAAATTAGTCTGCCTACTATTTCATTTTCCCTGTTAAATATTTAATACTTGTTCCATTTTACATCCAAAGCTGAAAATGAAAGAATAATCACTGCATCCTTTTATTTGATTGTGCATACAATATTAATGTTTAATCTATGCAATGTAAACTTTCTAAATGGAGTAATGATATGTAATAGCCAAATGAGCACCATTGTGACGGTAGCACACATCGATCCTTACAGTTTACAGATGATTATAACATTTTTATTATTTACCCAGATAAACATGTGGCTCAGCTGTGATAGGTTTAGCAGTCGGCTCTTCCTGTGTTAAAGGGATTCTTCATCAATACAAGAGGCAAACAACAGATGACTGCTACCCCTAGATGAAAAGTTTTGCTGCAAGGGGTCACCAGATCCCAAGAATTTCCCCACTGGTGGATACAAGATTTGGGTTAGTATACTAACGTAGAGGGCAAGCAGGTCAGGCAAGAAACTAAACACAGGCTGGAGGTCTGGGGAGGGGGAAAATAAGAGTTAGGAAAAAAGGTCAGAGCTGGTGGTGTTCATCCAAGTCAATAATTCAGGAAAAAGATCAGGGCAGGCACCTTTAGATCTTGTGTGGTGATATTGCACACGTCAAAGGAAAATACAGCAGCATGGCATCAGAACCAAGATGTACAGTTTCCATGAAGTACATTATATGCACACAGCTCTGCATACACAATGCAACATGAGGAGATTAGTTACACGAAACGGAAGAGGATATTTGAAGTGCGCATCCATGGAAATTATGAAGACAGAACTTTTTTTTCTCTTGTGTGTATATCATCTTTTTTTTTATTGAAAGCTCAGGGTACGTGCTATTGGTGAAACCTACAACAAGTGCACAAAAGAGCAAGTAGTTTGAGATCTGTTTGCCTCTCCCTTATGTCCCTAGCTGGCAGGTCGTAGGACTAGAGAGAGGTTTCATAGATCTCTTTAGTCGGTAGACTTTAGAGACCTTTCCAACCTTGCCCTCTCTTTCTGCTCCCAGCTGCCACCAGGAAGAATCCGATGGGGCCTCAAATTGGAATAAGCAGAAAGGTCTTAAAAAAGACCCAGGCAATCCCGCCACGGACATGAACATAAAACAAAAAGAGGGCTTGTGACACTAGTGCTAAATAAATGAGTGAATAAATAGAAATGAATGTGTTGGATGGGACCAGTTAGGCCCTAGACTTTCGTCCAGGGTATAAAAAATGTGTTCCTCCTTAGCCAAAGCTATGGCAGGGAGTGTAAAAAGTGCCTAGAACTCATGCTTCTCCAGTGCACAGTAGTGCATTTAAGGAAAGCCCAAGCTTTCAGTACTCCCCGGCTTAAGGCATCGACCAAGACTCATAGCCATTCCTATCAGGCAGGAGCACACACCCGACTCTTCTTTTGTACCACAATTGGCTCCAAACCTGACTTTGTCTCCACCTTTCTCTTTGTACTCTGCTGTTAATTCCTTTTCTCCAGCTGCCAAGCTGGTTATTGCCCAGTTCTGCCTAGTTTTCTCCATTCTTCTTGAGTATCCCCAGCCTCAGCAAATATATCTTGCTTTCTAAGTCCTAGGGGGCAACCGTGTGAGGTGTCCTGGCAAACAGGGTCTTGGGTATAGGTGAATAGAATGGTAAAAATTGGGTTATCTGTGTTGAAGTGATACTTGGGTATTACAGAGCATTACAATAAATTAATTAATTTGCAACTTCTCTTTGGTCTATATAATTTTAAAACACAATCAGGGTTGTTCAATAAAAGTTATTATCATTAAAAATGGTGCTCATTTTGCCCCAACCAATCAGATGTTAGCTTTCAAATGGTAAATAAGATCTGATTGGTTGGGGCAAAATACGGTAAGCACCATTTTTAATGATAAACGGGAATGTAATAAAAGTTCTTATCATTAACAATGGTGCTAATTTTGCCCCAACTAATCAGATCTTTTTTACCATTCGAAAGATAACATCTGATTGGTTGGGGCAAAATTAGCACCATTTTTATTAAGAACTTTTATTACATCTCCCTGCAGAACTTTTATTTAATCTCCTTGAACGTGTTTGGGGTATAAATGACCATAGCAACAAAAAATGTATTGACTACACAATTTTTATCCATATTAAAAAAAACACATGAAATACATACGGTAATTCAAACAGTTTAAAGTTTATATTTTGTCAATAATATTCTTCAAATCTTTTTTCCTTACATCACATGTCTTCAAGTAGAATGTTAGATAATTGGATATTGGATCCCAAAGATCTCCCGGTCTTACATTAAAACGGCCTCCTTACCTCCTCTCTGTAATAACTCTTTGTCAACGTGACCTTTTCTGAATGATTTATAAACCCTTTGACGATCCAAAATACTGTAACGTTTCTTATTCCAAAGGGGGATGTCTTGTGAAACACCGGTCATCATCAGATGCTTCATTACTACTTCTAAATAAGATGGATGGTCTGGCAGTTCTTCTCACACATATGGTTACACTGTAGGTTACATTTATGGTCTACGTTGGATAGATTGATCCAGTTGTAGAGAAAGATTTTTAGTACGGTATTAAAAACTAAATGGAAACAACTCTTTTTGTTCCATTTATGGAGATTTTTCCAACTCTTTTCACACATATTCCTCCTTGGTGTATTTTTTATTTCCTCTATGTAAATGTGTCTTTTCAATACCAATGACTTTTGAAACATCAATTTTACCTTTAGCCTTCTAGGAACGTTGTAAAAGGATTTCCTTTTACAGCCTTAGAGAAAATGTTTCTTGGTTCGTTCTGCTTAGAGTTTTAATTTAGAAATGTTTCCCTGTAAATTGGTTTTGAACTTCAAGGGCCTTATCAGCTGATATTTTTGAGATTTATAAAGCCACAATTGGATATGGTGTTAGTACACATTTAATGTAAAAACTAGCATCAAATAGGAAACAGAGCCAATAAAAATGTATGTTTCTTTTAAAAATTAAGTGTTAAAGGAACAGTTCACTCTCAAACAATTGATTGAAGCCTGGGAGGTTAAGGAGCTATGCCTTACCTCCCGATCTTCAATCAATATTGCAGGGTCCGGGAATGAAGATACCAAAGACCTTACTTTTACGCGATCCACCGCTGCCCAGCTGGAATCTCCGACCACTTCACTCTTCTGTACAGCTATAGCTATTCCTTTAAGGCTTTGAGAACAATCTTACTGGAATTCATGTGCAGGAAGGATTACATTTTTAAAGTAACACAGTACCCTTTAAAACAACCTTGAGAGATAAAAAGTATAATTTTCTAAGAGGTAGAAGATATTAATCCTACCACCCATTCTTACCTAGTATTGAGTAAACTCACACGCTACCCATCTCTAAAGCTAGGTACACACACTAAGTAGGTAAACACAGATACCGTCTGTGTTTAAAGGGCATGTCCACAATAAAAATGAAGTTTTGGTATAAGGTAGGTGACCCCTGGCCACCCTAACCACCGATTTATTTATTTAAAAATATGCTTAGATATAAATATACTTCTCTCCCATGTCATCTCTGATTCAGCTCCCTGCTTGGCGAAGTTGCAGGGAGCTGGCCAAAGGGATTCATACTAGGTGCCATGCCTGCAGAGGATGGATCCGGATGGTCTCATGGAGGAGGGGAAAGGACTCACCTGCGCCTTACTGAGATTAAGGAAACTGCAAGGACTGGATGACTCACTGACAGCTCCTTCTCTTCACTTTCCTGGAATTTGAAAATGCACTGCAGGAGAACCATAAGGAGCAGAGAGGTAAGGTATATACAGTGGGGCCAGTATGAATTTTAGTTTTCGAGATGGACATGCCCTTTAATAAACAGTGTTTTTATTTATTTATTTTTTTGAGGATTAATTAAAAACTGTAATAATTTTCCTTCAGCAGTAACTGGGGCCCCTGAATTCTCCTGGGCTGGACTTTTGCCTAGTGGATAATCCAGCTCTGTTTAACCATTCCTGCATCTGTAGGGCAAGGAACTGCAAACATTTGCCTATGCTATTGATTGCAGAAACCAATCAGATGTTAGCTATTTATAGGGTTACTGCAGTGACGTAACATCCGACTGGTTACTGAAAACTTTTGCACGTTTTATTGACTTTTATTAAACAAGCTCTCATGCTTATGTCCAATGTTACAATCTAATACAATATTTAACATCTCATTTTTTGAGATCAGAGCCAAAAGACAATTTTAATACATTTTAGAACACGTTAAAACATAAATAATACCAATGTTTTAGTCAATAATTTAAAGGTATAAAAGCAGAAAAATGTAACCCAAAAAAAATTGGCACCTGTAATAAATGCTATCTATCCACGGCTCGTGTCACGAGAAATATATGTGATTCCATAAGCTATTAATACAAGCTCTAGTCAATGCAGTCTCGGGAGAAACAATCTCATTTAAAAGTTGGCAGCCACATTGAAATTCTCTATTTTCCAGTGTGCTGTAATTTGAAATGGAGCAGAATAATATATATACCGTATATATATAGGATATAATCATATAACACCGCACTCCAGAGTTGCTAGATCAATACTTTAATAATTGGCGAACTGTACATCAGGCGACGTTTCGGGAACCATCTGTCCCCTTTATCAAGCCAACAGTTCCACGGCCATATTATATAAAGACAAAAATATAATGAACACATTTCCAAAGTCACATGATATATAGACACTCAAACGCCCCACCCACTCGTATACTCACAATCAGGTGTATACATTAATTAACATATAATTATTTACATAGTATCCTAACAGAGAAAAATGGACAATAGAAGACGCTAAGGAGGGACGTTAGGACCCAAATGGGTATCTAATATGCCAACATATCCTAATGCTTATTGGCACATCAAAGGAAGTTATCAATTGACAATTAATCATAAATATACATGTAAATCGTAATCACGATTAAGGCCTGTAGGGTACAAGGTATTCAGTCTATGTACCCACCAGACTTCTCTTCTCCTCAACAAAAGTTCCCTATCTCCCCCGCGTCTTGGTCTGGACACAGATTCCAAAACCAAGAATCGCAGGTCAGATTCTTTATGTTGGGCCTCGTGAAAATGTACAGGTACAGGTAATTTAGTGTTATGGAGTTTGATGCTAGACTTATGTTGAGAAATCCTATTTTTTTTTTTTTTATCGGCTGAGTAGTCTCACCAACATAAATTTTGTCACAAGGACAGAGTAACGCATAAACAACATATTTGGACTCACAGTTGAAATACCCTCTCAAAGGGAATACCTCTCTAGTGTGGGGATGTACAAACTCTTTGGTTTTAATCACATGGTAACATTGTTTGCAACTCCTGCAAGGAAACATCCCATGGATGCCCATACCCGTTTTGTGATTCATCCGGGTGTCTGAACTCACCAAATGGTTATAAAGTGTTTTCCCCCTCTTGTAAGAAATGAGGGGGGGTACTGAAAACTCCCCAACAGTCGGGAAACCTTCCTTAAGGAGATCCCAATGTCTCCTTACACAACTATTGATAGCCGGGCTTTGTAGTGAATATTGAGTAACAAAAGGAATCCACGCCTCCCTATTCTTGGGGCGATCGGGTCTATTTTTACATGCCTTGGTTAATGCCTGATTCAGAATCTTGGGAGGGTACCCTCTCTGTCTGAATTTGGAATACATATCAGCCATTTGTTGGGACCTACGTGCTGGGTGAGAGACAATTTTTGTCACTCTCCCAAACTGACTGATGGGTAATGATTTAATTGTGTTAGCAGGATGAAAACTAGTATACATAAGTAATTGATTCCGGTCAGTAGGCTTCGAGTATAACTCAGTTTGGAACCCAGCTTCTTGCACTATCATGACATCTAGAAAAGAAATGCGTTCTGTACTACATTCAAGAGTGTACTGAATATTAGGATGCAATGTGTTCAATGCGCAGTGGAACTCCCTGAGTGTCGCAATGTCGCCCCGCCACAGCACAAAGACATCGTCTATGTACCTCCACCAGGCACAACAGTGCCTGGAAAAGATAGGAAGCACATAGACGAGGTCCACCTCCTGCCGAAGCATGAAGGCGTTAGCATATGACGGGGCGACATTGGACCCCATGGCAGTGCCACGCAGTTGCTGGTAATAATCCTTGTCGAACCTAAAATAGGAACGGGTAAGTATGATGTCCAACATTCCAAGAAAAAATTCAATTTGATCACAGTTATATATATTACTTTCAATCAATAGTTTCTCACAGGCAGCAATACCCTCATGGTGGGGTATAGAGGTATATAAGCTACCCACATCTAATGTAGCCATCAGAATAGGCTCATTGGTAGCAACCTTCACATTAGCCAGCTTTTTGAGAAAATCCTGAGTATCTTGAAGATATGACAGACCCCCCCGTACCAAGGGCGCAAGAACCCTGTCCAGGAGGACGGCCATTGGGCAGAACACAGAATCTATGCCCGCCACAATTGGACGTCCTGGAGGCTGGACAGGGTTCTTGTGCACCTTGGGCAGGGTATAAAGGACTGGAGTAACCGGATTAGATACCATTAGTGTATCCTTTAATGACATATGTATTACCCCTTTATTAACATATTCAGACAAGAATTTATCAATAACTCTGGAGATATCCCAAACAGGGTCCCCATTAAGTTTAATATAGACAGATGAATCTGATAATTGTGTCATAATCTCACCTATGTAGTACTCAGTATCAAGTATCACGATCGCCCCGCCCTTATCGGACGGTTTGATCGTGATATCTGGATATTGTTTTAACTGCTCTAGTGCCAGAAATTCATCATGGCTTAAATTAGATCTAAGCTGAGTAACCTCCTTGTTATTAGTAAGTGCTGAAATGTCCCTTTTAACTCTCGCTACATAGGTTTCTATAGTAGGATTAGTGGTCGGTGGAACAAATTTAGATTTTTTTATAAGATTAAAGTCCTGAGGTTTAAATCCACAATCCCCAACATCCATCTCTTCCCCTATGTGTTTGGAAGCAAAATGCGCTTTTAACCTAAGGCGTCGAAAAAAAGCATATAAGTCAATGTCCAATTGTAGTGTATCCAATCGGGAACTCGGACAAAAGCCCAATCCCTTATTTAATAGTTGTGTTTCTGTTGCAGTCAATGTTCGTATATATATATAAATTGTAGAACATGTAAAGTTTTATTGGAAAAAGAAGATAATGAACTGATTTTTAGATTTTTTTGAATTGACTCTATTTTGTGAATTCTCTACTGATTTTTCTGAGTTGAGGTAATGGAGCCAGTTTAGAATTAGGGTCAATAGGGAAGCGTTGCTGTTGTAAATATGTGATAGTGAAGGCTTATAACAATCAGAACTAATTGGTGACTAATCACTTAGATTGTAAGCTCTTTGGGGCAGGGATCTCATTCCTAATGTGTAAAGGCATGACATATCAATTTATCCATAATTTATATATCTGTGTTCTTAACTGATGTATGAGATTGTATTTAATTTTTATTGCTTGCACATATCCCCCTGTTGGTTTACTCTGTATTTTACAATGTACAACGCTGCGTACCCATGTAGCGCTTTATAAATAAAATTATACAAACATACATAATTAGGGAAGACGGAATTGGCTTCCTATATGAATAAGAAAGTGCGAGTGATGAGTAATACCACATCTGCAAGCAGGGATGGTGGTACATCCAAGAACATCACAGTGTATCAAATCATCAGTATATGTGATCTGGTTCAGGAGATACATGCAGAGAAACATCTTAATGCTCACACTCAGGGCCGGATTTCTAACTAGGCATGCGAGGCCCGTGCCTACATGTGGGGGGAAATAGAGGCGCGAGTGGCTCTGTGAGTTGCAGCTCTTTTTCCCTCTAAGCCCCCGTTTTCCGATAAGCAAAAACAACCACTATTAGGGCGAATCGCACTGTTGCTCTACTTGGCCAGAAGATCTGAACTTTGGTGCACCCGGCCGGGCCCAGCTTCCCCGCACGCTTTGAATAAAGGCCGCTTGCTTCCCTCCAGGCGAACATTTCCCCCGCTCAGTGCAGGGAACAGCCCGGTCAGGTGGGGTGGGGGGGACAATGTGCCGGAGCCGCTGAGGGGCATTCCCGGACAGATGACGTGGAGTAGCAGTATGAGCAGCCGCAGCAGGTACAGCAGCCTGGAGGAGGATTCCGAGGAGTTTTATTTTACAGCCAGAACTTCCTTCTTTAGGAAACCTCCTGGGAGGGCAGTGCGGGGGCAACATGTGAGTAGTGCGCAGCACTTTGCTGCCTGTCATAACGTATAGGCTGACCTGACCTGCAGTTCATTGACAGGAGATAATGAGATAGAATGGAAAGTCTAGTATCTACTGGTCAGGCAGTGATGTCAACTCGCACCCCCACCCTATTCTGGAACTGTAGCAGCAGCTCCTTATCTCATCATGGCAGATAAAGCCCTTTATTTCTAAGCGGGAAGTTACTGTTTTGTTGTTAACACAGTTTAACAGAAGTGAAGGAATAGCCCATTGGCAGCTGGCATGTTTTAATTATTTTCATCCAGTTTTTGATATTAGTTACAGGGCCTATAGATTGTTGCTACTTATTTATTTTTCAAATGAAAACATTACAACCCAAGGCCGGGTTTACTATTTTTTACTGTTAGTCAACCTCCTCCCACCAATCCAACCTCCTCCCCCCAAAAAAGAAAATGGGTGTGGTCTGCATTTAGGGGTGGGGCTAAGGGCACCAGGCTCTTTGGGCCTACAGGCTATAGACTAATATAAGTTTTTTTTTTTTTCAAACAAAAGTCCAAGCCCCTTAACATTGTACTTTTCATTTACAAAGAATGGGGGGGCGGAGTTTGTTCCTAAACAAGGTAGATAAAATAAAATATAAATAAAATAAGTAGATAAAATAAAAAAATCTAAATTTAACCCCGTGCACAGGCACAGCCTAGAAGGAAGGCTGATGGAGCAGGGAGAGACTAACCAGTTGCAGCACTGAACTTGACTGGTGAGATCTTGGTCTCACAATCCGGCTTTCATTTACTGTTTAGTTGGGGGCCCTGTGATGGGCCCTGTGTACTGCCCATGTTTTTATTGGAGAGGACAAATTCGTAACAATCAGTATACCGGCCATCTTTAACAAATACAAAGTGGGGCTTTCTTGAATTTAAAGCCCTACATGTGTAAAATCAAGAAGCAAGTGTGTAATTCATCAGGCCTGCTGAGAATCACTTTACTGAATTCATGACTGCTTCCCACCTTGTAGCCTCCAGTGTCCAATTAATGTGATGGTTGGCTAACTGCTGGCAATATTACTTTAATTAAAGGTCATGTCTACCCTTTAATACATCTTTTAGTATGTGATAGGCAATGCTTCCCCAGCCCCAAATGCTATAATATTATTGCCAGAAAATCCCCCGATCATTACTTACCTTACCTCTCTCCTGCGCCGCACACTCCCAGCCCTCTGCTTGCATGGAACTGCAAGTAGGGGGCGGGACCGGCAGCCACGTCGGTGATTGGCTGAAAGTCAGCCAATCACGGATGCGGCTGCTGGCAGTTCAGAATGGCAAAGGATAGAGCTAAGGTAAGTAATGATTGGGGGAATTTCTGGCATTAATATTATAGCGGTTGGGGCTGGGGAAGCATTGCCTATCACATACTAAAAGGGTTTTACACTAGGGGGAGGGCTTGAAAAACGGGGGGGGAGGGAGGGAGGGGGAGAATGGCTGCAGTGCGCAGGACAAACTTCTCCAGTAGGGGAGACAGGAGGCAGAGTCCTATATGGTAAGGATTATATTACATTACAGAGTGGGGCCAGTAGTGGGGGGGATTATAGTTTTAGGGGTGGACATGCCCACAATTTTTATAGAAAATAAAAAAGCCCAATCCAAGGGAAACAGAAAGTCATCATATGCAAATTTAAAGGAAAACAAAAAGTTTATACTAAATAATCTAAAAACCTCCCATATTTCCCCCTCAAGAGCACCAATAAACCCACTTCAGTAAAAGGCATCAAAGTAAGTGCAACCCCCTGAAGAACCTCTGTGGACTTCTGTCCATGCCTACTTAAAGGGCATGTCCCCCCCAAAAACTATAATTTAACCCCATACTGGCCCTACTCTGTAGTGTAATAAAATCCTTACCTTACATCCCAGCTCCATATGGTTCTCCTGTAATGTCCCCCCAAAGTCCCAAAAACTGCCCACCAGGAGCATGGCAGAGTCCATATAGGACTCTGCCTCCTGTCTCTCCGCATTTTGCCATGTGCACTGCAGCCCTCCCCTCCCTCTCCCTCCCATTTTGCTCTCCCTCCCCCTAGCTACAAAGGGGTGTGGCAGAGATGGATTGAGATCATATTGGGCCCTAGGCAGGAACATCGTTTAGGGGTCCCTTTTTTGCTACATATTTTGTAAAGACTGTAATATTGTTACTTCTGACGTTGGGCCCCCAAAAGTTTCCTGATCCCTAGGCAGGTGCCTACGGTTGCCTTGTGGATAATCCTGCTCTGCTTTGTGGTACAGTAGGTCTCCCTCCCCCAGCCCCAACCACTATAATAGATTTTCCAGAAACTCCCCCGAACACTACTTACCTTACCTCTCTCCCCCGGCGTTCTCCACTGCCGACAGCTGCTTTTCAGCCAATCACGGACGCGGCTGCCGGCCCAGCCCCCTGCTTGCAGTTTCATGAAAGCAGAGGGCCGGGACAGTATGCCGGGGGAGAGAGGTAAGGTAAGTAGAGTTTGGGGGAGTTATTGAAAAATCTATTATAGCGGTTGGGGCTGGGGGAGGAAGACCTACTATATCACAAAAATGTTTTCAAGGGTTGGAAATACCCTTTTCTAATCTGGATTGTAACAGGATTGGCTAAATATAACTAGTGAGTATGACCTACTGTAACAAGTTCCTGCTTAGGATTGGGCATGTGCAAAGAATATAATGGCCAGTGACCAACGTGTGTGATACTGGCATGCTGAAAAATAAAGCCCAAAGTATCTACATCAAAATGACAGGTAAGGTACATATCACTGCTTTTATGTCACTGTGTTCTGTCTTCTACTTCAGTGGTATATTGAGGTTTAAGCTGAAAAATAAATTGTGGAGGAAGGACTGTCGGTTGCGGCAAAAGCAGCCGCTTCCGATAGTTACCGCGTCCGATCGTGCGGTCCATAGAGGACTGCACGATAGGACGAGGTGTTCCACCATGTCCGATCGTCCTTTCGAACGATTCGGACGAACGGTTGGTCGGACATGGGCGCATTCGGATGCGATAATTTCGGTCCGATCGACCAATACACTGAACTATCGGTCGATCGGACCGAAATATCTCATCGTGTGTGCCCAGCTTAAGATATAACAACCCAACAGCCAGGTAAGCATAAAATGTTAAATTTTGCACCAATATTAACAGTACTATGTCTCAGTTGCCCCTGCACAAAAACAAACAGCTTGATGGGGTTTATTACAATTATTAGGGTAGACAAGTTGCTTGCAAGCAGGTCATCAGCCACATAACCTTTCATACAATCTTAAGGTGGCCATACACATGCGATTCCCACAGCATGTTTGCTGACAGATCACACGACCCCACCGATCCCCATACGTGGTATAGGGATTGGTCGGCCTTGCAGCCATACCCAGAACAGTCGGAACAGCTCCTTTTACTAAAGCGAAGGGAGACAATATCGACCAATGGGTATTTTCCTTCTTTACAGACAGACCGTAATTCTACAGTCATTCGTCTGTACTACAGTCAATCTTTTTTAGCCCCTACACACTGATGATAATGGGTAAATCCTATCGTTCTCCATTGGGATTTAACAATTATCATTAATATGTATATCCACCTTAAGGCTAAATGATCTGTTTCTTTTTTTATTCCCAAACGTGAATCTTTTAATTGATTTGCAGCCCCTGGGGAGTTCAGTGACTTGATGATCTGAATGGATTACCCGTTTTAATAAAAAGGTTAGAACAGTCTATTTCAGGGTTTGGTCCATTGACAAACATCCTTGTATTTATCCATTAGCTTGTCCATTGGTTAGTTTTTGTTGTGTAGTGCAACGTCTGGTCCAATCCTGGAGGATAATATTCCAATAACAGGCCATGCACATCATCTTCTGGTTTCATTTCTTTAATTGTAAGTTTTAAAAAACAATAAAAAATAAGTGCCCTATTAATTATTACCCAATATACTCGAGTATAAACCAAGGTTTTCAGGCTTTAAAAAAAACTAGCCTCAGTTTATACTAGAGTCAACAACTATCTCCTACCTTGTCTACTACTCAGCGCCTCTTACTTCCCGGCACTAAGTAGTGACGTCATCCAGAAGCCCAGAGGATGAGAAGCGTGTGGCTGCTGGACAAGGTAGGAGAAGGCAACTAAAAGAAATATACAGAAGAGCTAATACAAGTCCCTAATACTTGCAAATAGGAGGTTGCAGCATGCAACTTAAGCATGCTGGGAGTTGTAGTTTCCAAACATCTGGAGTGGTAAAGAATTGGGGGTTACTGTGTGGGATTTACATTTAAAGAGCAACTACTGTAACTAACAATACAGAATCGGGGTGATGGTATCTATTTTTAAAGATTGCCTTCTGATTCTGTATTGTTTTGAGGCTTTAGTCATATACAGTAACAGACATTCTGGATTTGGCAATTACTGTATGGGACTACTGTATGGGAAGTAGACCACCAGGACACAGGTAAGTACTGGAGTTTTGGGGGATCCTTAGCAATACAGTAAAATTTGGTTTCGGGGTAGAATGTCCCTTTAAATACATGTGTTGGGATTTTTATATTTCTAAATATGGTGCTTCAGGTGCATATTATCTCACTAATCATCTGAACTGCCGCAATGTAACAGAGTTTGGGAGTTTTTGTACATGAGTACAGGAGGTCGATAGATCTTCATTCTTCTTTGAATCAACTAAGGTTTTCCTAAAGCTGAACTTACTGAGCCTGATCGTGTGTTCCTATGTTCTAAAGCAGAACAATGAATTCACTATACTGACAGTCATGCAGAAGAATCTGTCCATTTCATTTTTTGCTAGAATAAGATCATGATGAATTGCGTCTTTGAAGAAATGCTGAGTGTGTGTACATCAATTTTCAGAAAACTGCCAGAGTGGATCTGAGATTCATTTTCTGGTGCCATTATCTCCAAATTAGGATAATTAATTATTATTCCACATTTACTGAGTTGCAACTACATTTTGTTATCATTTACAGTTTATAGCGCCAACACCTATTTAATTCCCGTATTGTCGTGTGTAATGATAAAAAAAAAATACCACAGATCAGTGATCAGATTCAAATGTTTGCAAGGACACTTCAAACAACTGCCATATACATTTCATTTATCATGATCCCTGTAGAAACATACCGGGATAGTACTTAAGTTATGGGTCCATGGTTGATGAAAACACAAGCAGTGATAGGTAGCCCATTGTTACACAACTCTATTTGTTTTTATGGATTCTCATTCCTTTTATAAAGTGAGTTTCTCACGACTAGCAGATTTAAAGGGATGGGTGGTGGTCCTGTTATTAAAGGGAATATTGACTTACTCTCCTAGAGAACAACTCAGGCAAATTAACAAATACAAGGAATCTGCAGAAACAGGTCTATTAGGTTCTCTGTTAAAATTCATTTTGAAAATGCTAATATGTGTTTTGGGTTGAGCCAACTTCTTCCTAATAAACTAAATGGTTGACTAGATTGATTGGCTACGTTTCCTACCAAAGATTTATGACTCAAAACTGGCTAAAGCAGTGCTTTTTTTTTTTTTTTTTGACCATGTCCTTTACAAGGTCGTTATTCAATTAGCTATGCCTTGCTATTACTCTTATTTAAAATCTTGTCTTAGATTTGGAACCATCTTCTGGATCTTTAAGCCAAAAAGGCAAGTCTGAATTAAGCATAACAGAGACAATCCCAGACAAGACCAAGTTAAAAATGTAACAACATCTTGGGGACAATTCACACAGATCCGCTGGGCAAATTTATGGAGTTAAAGACGCGCTAACTGGTTTGCTAATGATTAGCGTGACTTTAACTCCATATTAATGTTGAATGCGTGGGTTACACAAAAGACACCTGCCATCCGCCTCTCGCGATTCAATGTTACGTTTGCGCTAGTTTTAGCACTGGATTTTAAAATCCTGCAGTGAGATTTACCCAGATTCGCAAACCCAGAGCGATAGCGGCTCTGATTAAATGAGCCTGATGGTCTTTAAAGGAACACTAAACAAGTAAAAATAAGTATATGCCATCCGTTTCTATTATTCCCAGGTAAGTGAGAACGCTTATTCCCTCCTCCCTGTGAATAACAGAACGCCCAGGGGGACACAGCCGACCTTAGCTTACCGGCCGCTCCACTCGCAGTTCCTTCTGAACTGAGAGCCGCGATGTCCTTCTTTCCCGGTCGCTCGCCTATCTTTTGTATTGGAGAGAGGGGCAGCGCAGCTGTCAGATCAGAAGGAACTGCGAGTAGAGGTAAGTTCGGCTGTGTCCCCTGGCGTTCTATTAATCACAGGGAGGAGGGAATAAGCGTTCTCACCTCCCTGTGAATAATAGAAACGATTGGCATATATTTATTTTTACTTGTTCCTTTAAAAGTGGGAAAAGAAAAATAAATAAATGTAAATATCTCAGTGTTGAATCTATTGTTAACCAATCTCTACTACTCTGAGACCCCCTAATCAACTTAAGCATGCTGGGAGTTGTAGTTTTCAAACATCTGGAGTGGTAAAGCATTGGGGGTTACTGTGTGGGATTTACATTTAAAGAGCAACTACTGTAACTAACAATACAGAATCGGAGGTGATGGTATCTATTTTTAAAGATTGCCTTCTGATTCGTATTGTTTTGAGGCTTTAGTCATATCAGTAACAGACATTCTGGATTTGGCAATTACTGTATGACTACTGTATGGGAAGTGACCACCAGACACAGGTAAGTACTGGAGTTTTGGGGGATCCTTAGCAATACTGTAAAATTTGGTTTCGGTGTAGAATGTCCCTTTAAATACATGTGTTGGGATTTTTATATTTCTAAATATGGTGCTTCAGGTGCATTTATCTAACTCATCATCTGAACTGCCCGCAATGTAACAGAGTTTGGGAGTTGTGTACATGAGTACAGGAGTCGATAGATCTTCCATTCTTCTTTGAATCAACTAAGGTTTTCCTAAAGCTGAACTTACTGAGCCGGATCGTGTGTTCCTATGTCTTAAAGCAGAACAATGAATTCACTATATGACAGTCATGCAGAAGAATCTGTCCATTTCATTTTTTGCTAGAATAAGATCATGATGAATGCGTCTTTGAGAAATGCTGATTGTGGGTACATCAATTTTCAGAAAACTGCCAGAGTGGATCTGAGATTCATTTTCTGGTGTCATTATCCTCAAATTAGGATATTAATTATTATTACGATGCAAGAGTGACTCGTACGGAGTTTGACTTTCTAATATAAGATCAAGAGTGGCTCACAGGAGTGGCACTGTATAAATATAAGATCAAGAGTGGCCGTACAGGAGTGGACTGTATCAATATAGAATCAGAGGGCCATACAGGAGTGGACTGTATCAATATAATCAAGATGGCCGTACAGAGTGGACTGTATCAATAGATCAAAGTGGCCATACAGGAGTAGACTGTATCAATATAAGATCAAGAGTGGCCGTACAGGAGTGGACTGAATGAATATAAGATCAAGAGTGGACTTACAGGAGTGGACTGTATCAATATAAGATCAAGAGGGGCCGTACAGGAGTGGACTGTATCAATATAAGATCAAGAGTGGCCGTACAGGAGTGGACTGTATCAATATAAGTTCAAGAGTGGCCATACAGGAGTGGACTGTATCAATATAAGTTTAAGAGTGGCCGTACAGGAAAGGACTGAATGAATATAAGATCAAGAGTGGCCATACAGGAGTGGCTGTATCAATATAAAATCAAGAGTGGACTTAAAGGAGTGGCTGTATCACAATATAAGATCGAGTGGACATACAGGAGTGGACGTATCAATATAGATCAAGAGTGCGCCATACAGGAGTAGACTGTATCAATATAAGATCAAGAGTGGCAACAGAAATAGACTGTATCAATAAAAGATCAAGAGTGGCCCACGGGAGGGACTGTATCATATAAGATCAAGAGTGGCCGTACAGGATGGACTGTTTCAATATAAGATCAAGAGTGGACTTACAGAGTAGACTGTACCATATAAGATCAAGAGTGGCTGTACAGGAGTGGACTGTTTCTATATAAGATCAAGATGGACTGACCGGAGTGGACTGTATCAATATAAGATCAAGAGTGGCCGTAACGGAGTGGACTGTTCATATAGTTCAAGAGTGCCGTACAGGAAAAGGACTGAATGAATATAAGATCAAGAGTGGACTAACAGGAGTGGACTGTATCAATATAAGATCAAGAGTGGCCATACAGGAGTAGACTGTATCAATATAAGATCAAGAGTGGCCATACAGAGATAGACTGTATCAATAAGATCAAGAGTGGCCGTACAGGATGGACTGTATCAATATAAGACAAGAGTGGCCGTACAGGAGTGGACTGTATCAATATAAGATCAAGAGTGGCCATACAGGAGTAGACTGTATCAATATAAGATCAAGAGTGGCCATACAGGGTGGACTGAATGATATAAGATCAAGAGTGGCCATACAGGAGTGGACTGTACATATAAGATCAATGTGGCCGTACAGGAGTGGACTGTTTCAATATAAGATCAAGAGTGGACTTACAGGAGTAGACTGTATCAATATAAGATCAAGAGTGGCTGTACAGGAGTGGACTGTTTCTATATAAGATCAAGAGTGGACTTACAGGAGTGGACTGTATCAATATAAGATCAAGAGTGGCCGTACAGGAGTGGACTGTATCAATATAAGTTCAAGAGTGGCCATACAGGAGTGGACTGTATCAATATAAGTTCAAGAGTGGACTTACAGGAGTGGACTGTATCAATATAAGATCAAGAGTGGCCATACAGGAGTAGACTGTATCAATATAAGATCAAGAGTGGCCATACAGAAGTAGACTGTATCAATATAAGATCAAGAGTGGACTTACAGGAGTAGACTGTATCAATATAAGATCAAGAGTGGCTGTACAGGAGTGGACTGTTTCTATATCAATATAAGATCAAGAGTGGACTTACAGGATGGACTGTATCAATATAAGATCAAGAGTGGCCATACAGGAGTAGACTGTATCAATATAAGATCAAGAGTGGCCATACAGGAGTGGACTGTTTCAATATAAGATCAAGAGTGGACTTACAGGAGTAGACTGTATCAATATAAGATCAAGAGTGGCTGTACAGGAGTGGACTGTTTCTATATAAGATCAAGAGTGGACTTACAGGAGTGGACTGTATCAATATAAGATCAAGAGTGGCCGTACAGGAGTGGACTGTATCAATATAAGTTCAAGAGTGGCCGTACAGGAAAGGACTGAATGAATATAAGATCAAGAGTGGACTTACAGGAGTGGACTGTATCAATAAGTAAGCATAATAAAATCAAGTGTGGCCATACAGGAGTGACTGTACATATAAGATCAAGAGTGGCCATAAACGAAGTGATGTATCATATAAGATCAGAGTGGCCATACAGGAGTGGACTGTATCAATATAAGATCAAGAGTGGCCGTACAGGAGTGGACTGTATCAATATAAGATCAAGAGTGGCCATACAGGAGTAGACTGTATCAATATAAGATCAAGAGTGGCCATACAGGAGTGGACTGAATGAATATAAGATCAAGAGTGGCCATACAGGAGTGGACTGTATACATATAAGATCAAGAGTGGACTTACAGGAGTGGACTGTATCAATATAAGATCAATTGTGGCCGTACAGGAGTGGACTGTTTCAATATAAGATCAAGAGTGGACTTACAGGAGTAGACTGTATCAATATAAGATCAAGAGTGGCTGTACAGGAGTGGACTGTTTCTATATAAGATCAAGAGTGGACGACAGAGGACTGTATCAATATAAGATCAAGAGTGGCCGTACAGGAGTGGACTGTATCAATATAAGTTCAAGAGTGGCCATACAGGAGTGGACTGTATCAATATAAGTTCAAGAGTGGCCGTACAGGAAAGGACTGAATGAATATAAGATCAAGAGTGGCCATACAGGAGTGGACTGTATCAATATAAGATCAAGAGTGGACTACAGGAGTGGACTGTATCAATATAAGATCAAGAGTGGCCATACAGGAGTAGACTGTATCAATATAAGATCAAGAGTGGCCATACAGAAGTAGACTGTATCAATATAAGATCAAGAGTGGCCGTACAGGAGTGGACTGTATCAATACAAGATCAAGAGTGGCCATACAGGAGTGGACTGTATCAATATAAGATCAAGAGTGGCCATACAGGAGTAGACTGATCAATATAGATCAAGAGTGGCCGTACAGGAGTGGACTGAATGAATATAAGATCAAGAGTGGCCATACAGGAGTGGACTGTATCAATATAAGATCAAGAGTGGACTTACAGGAGTGGACTGTATCAATATAAGATCAAGAGTGGCCATACAGGAGTGGACTGTATCAATATAAGATCAAGAGTGGCCATACAGGGGTGGACTGTATCAATATAGATCAGAGCGGCCGTACAGGAGTAGACTGTATCAATAATAAGATCAGATGGACTTACAGGAGTGGACTGTATCAATATAAGATCAGAGTGGACTGTATCAATATAAGATCAAGAGTGGCCGTACAGGAGCAAGACTGTATCAATAAGATCAAGAGTGGCCATACAGGAGTAGACTGTATCAATATAAGATCAAGAGTGGCCGTACAGGAGTAGGGACTGTATCAATATAAGATCAAGAGTGGCCGTACAGGAGTGGACTGTATCAATATAAGATCAAGAGTGGCCATACAGGAGTGGACTGTATCAATATAAGATCAAGAGTGGCCATACAGGGGTGGACTGTATCAATATAAGATCAAGAGCGGCCGTACAGGAGTAGACTGTATCAATATAAGATCAGAGTGGACTTACAGGAGTGGACTGTATCAATATAAAGATCAAGAGTGGACTGTATCAATATAGATCAAGAGTGGCCGTACAGGAGCAGACTGTATCAATATAAGATCAAGAGTGGCCATACAGGAGTAGACTGTATCAATATAAGATCAAGAGTGGCCATACAGGAGTGGACTGTATCAATATAAGATTAAGAGTGGCTGTACAGGAGTGGACTGTATCAATATAGATCAAGAGTGGCCGTACAGGAGTGGAACTGTTTCAATATAAGATCAAGAGTGGCCGTACAGGAGTGGACTGTATCAATATAAGATCAGAGTGGCCGTACAGGAGTGGACTGTAACATATAAGATCAAGAGTGGCCGTACAGGAGTGGACTGTATCAATATAAGATCAAGAGTGGCCGTACAGGAGTGGACTGTATCAATATAAGATCAAGAGTGGCCGTACAGGAGTGGACTGTATCAATATAAGATCAAAAGTGGCCATACAGGAGTGGACTGTATCAATATAAGATCAAGAGTGGCCGTACAGGAGTGGACTGTATCAATATAAGATCAAGAGTGGCCGTACGGGAGTGGACTGTATCAATATAAGAGCTTCTAAGTGCTGACTTTACAATAAACAGATTCACATTAGCGCAAAATTGTTGCGCTAACCTTAACCAAGCCATTGCTACATAGGCTACTTCCTGCTATTTCCAATTTTTTTTAGAATTGGGGCCAGCGCGATATAAATTCAAAACCCACACTAACCCGTTAGTACATCAGGTTTTGCACTAATAAACCACAAATATGGCTGATATAGCATCGGCCCATCAATATCACCCATTTACTGTTTCACTAGTGTCTGGCAATATTTTTGACTTTCCTTTCAAATTCATGCAAAAAGTAAGGCATTGAATATTTCTAATTGTATCAAAAAGACCCAGCACATCTTCAGGCTTGAAAACCAATTCAGCCTCCTTTACATTTATTCATTTGAGATAAGCAATAGAAACATGAACGCTGGAAGAAGAAAAAAATCACTGAGCGGTTTCAAATGGATTTTAATGATACCTGCTGTGAGTTTTCATTTTAAACACATCAAAGGCTGCTTTGGTTACTTGATAAAATATATGGACTTTTTCAAGTTAGAGAGAAGTACAGAATATCTCTAAAGATTTCTTAGAGGTAGGACATAATAAGAAGGGTAATTTCGTGCAATCAGTACTGATGGGAAACTAGGTTTCTCTTTTTACTAGTACAGTAGGAGTAATTAAAGAGATGGAGCACAATTAGGCAAGGTACACACAGACAAATATTTCAGGCTGATTAATGGGGTCCATACACGCACCAATACTGGCCGAACGATACCAGGATATCCCGATGTCATACAATTGGTGGTTTGTGTATGATCTATCAGATCATCTATGTCAAAAAATATATTTCTTCTTCCATCTTATTCTTCCACTTTTTGGAGAAGTGTGCTACTACGTAGACTATAATGGTAACAATCTTCAAATGTGGATATTTTGAGGTTTAAGATTCATGAGATCATGGTCATAAATACAAACGCTGATACCCCTAGCCCCCCACACAGACACAGGTATCCACCTACTGACCTACCTTTCCATTCTCATGGAAGCCATCCTTAAAGGGCAAGTCCAGCCCTAAAATGAAAACTTACATACAGGTAAATCACCCCCAAAACCCTAAACGGTAATAGTTTGAAATGTGAAATATATAAGTCTAATCTGAAATCCTGCACAATGTCCTGTTTCTACTTCCTGTTTCTTCCAGTTCGTAACTGTCAGTTATGGATTTGACAGTTGACATCACAGCCAATGACTGAATGTTAATCCCCTGTCTGACTCTTCTGAGCATGCCCAGGCTCAGTACAGGCTCAGTACAGGTCACTAAATTGCTCAGTTTCCATGAGGCATCCAGAAGCATAGCAGACATACAGTAATGAATTCATAGAACAAACTATGATATATCAACATATTATAAAGAGGCCATTCTTTCTAAAAGATGTTCTTATGAGGGTGGAGTTGTCCTTTAAAGGGTTACTATAGTAAAAAAACTAATTTTGATCAAACATCAATAAAAGTTAGTTATATGGTCATACATGCAAAAATACATACCGACAACTTCACATGGGTACACACACCTACTGACCTACCACTCCATTACTGTTGCAGCCATACTTAAAGGGTAACTAAAGTAAAAAAAAAACTAATTTAGACCAATCATCAAAAAAGTTTTTTTTTTAACCCCCAACTTGACACAGCTACACACACTACTTATCCATTTCTGTGGCAGCCATATTTAAAGGGTAATTATCATCAAAAAAGCTCGTTTTTCTAACCCCCCAATCTGACACAGGGACACACACCTAGCAGGTGGCAGGCATACTTAAAGGGTAACTAAAGTAAAAAAAAAAAAAAAAAAAGTTTTGATCAACAATTTACTGTGAAAAGTTTGTTTTTTTAACTTCCAACTTGACCCAGGTAAACACACCTACTGACCCACCCTTCCATTTTCATGGCAGCCATATTTAAAGGGTAACTATAGTCAATAAAAACTATTTTGACTAATCCTTAACAACGTTTGTTTTTTTTAACCCCTAACCTGACCCAGGTACACACAACTACTGACCTACCCTTCCATTTCTGGGGCAGCATACTTAAAGAGTTACTATAGTCAAAAAACTAATTTCGACTAATAGTCAAAAAAGTTGTTTTTTTAACCCCAAACCTGACACAGATAAACACACCTACTGACCTACCCCTCCATTACCGTGGCAGACATAATTAAAGGGTAAATATAGTTAAAAAAAACAAATTTTGACCAATCATCAAAAAAGTTTGTTTTTTTAGGCTGGGTACACACAAAGGGACTATTTGTCCCGACCGATCGCTCGGCCGGCACAAATGTCTGTTGGTCACGGCAATAGTGGCCACGGCCGACATTTCGTGAAATCGACTGTGCGGTCCCATATTTAACCATATTTAAAGTAAGTATAATCAAAAAACACATTTTGACCAATCATCAAAAAAGTTATTCTTTTATCCCCCAACCTGACAGAGTACACACATCAACTTTCTTACCTATTCCTTCATGTGACTGAAGGCCTTTCAAGCCAAATTCAAAGTTTATTCTTAAACTTTCCCTTTCTAGTTTACCATTTGAAAACTAACATCTGATTGGTTGGTGCAAACTTAGCACCTTTTTTTAATGATAAGAACTTTTATTACATCTCCTTGATGATGTTGGTAATATTAACTTTTGACTTATGGAGGCCATACACGTACCAATTCCGATATTATACGATTGTCTGATTTTTGTTGGATGTTTTTTCCTATCGGACATTTTTACAAATTTATATCTCACCAATACCAATCGTATGACCGATATTGCTTCATGTATGGCCTCCATTATTCTGCTGCTATATGGAACTCGGCTTTTTTTTTACTGGTATAGGCAGTTTAAATGGGGGGTTACAGGTGCCCAGAATCCCCCCCTTTATGATGGTTCATTAAAGAAAAATTCCTGTCCTTTCTTTTTCTTCTTCTTCCGTTTTATGATTCCGCCTTTTTGGACCGTATCTCCTCCCACAGTTTTTGAGCTAGAGACATGAAATTCGGTACAGATGTGTGGGGCATATAGGAGAAGTGTGTTATTACCTAGCTATGGAATCTGTGGAAGTGTTACCGCATTATCAGTGAATTCGGTACATTTTCTCCCATAGACTATAATGGTAACAATTCCCAAACATGGATATTTCAAGGTTTTAGGGTCATGTGGTCATGTGTTTGTAGAAATTACCACTCACCCTCTCACATGGCTCCACCCAGCCTTCTCCCAAAATCCCACTCTGGTATGGATTGTCATTACCAGATCAAAGAGGGGGGCCACAACTTTTTCCCCAGAGATACAGTCCCCCCAGATGAAGCAGTGAGGGGTGTCCAAATTACAGATTTGTGGGGGGCTGGGTGATTTCTCCTTATACTTCTGCTCCCATTGTGACATTTTCTTATAAATTAGCCCCGAGGCACAGTTAAAGTACACTTTTAGCGTTGGCTTGTCCACACAGACATATGATCATTCCGTATACCAATGATTTATTATACTAAAGAACTGCACTTACCTGTCAAACGAAAATGACAAAAAAAATCAATAATGTTTGAGCTGAGATAATGGTCATTGTTATAAATTAAAATCAATTTGTACTCTGTCATGGCAATGCTGTGTGACCAACATTCTGCTGACAAACCCCTATGTGGACTGTATTGACAAGTTTGGTTAAATGTAATGAATTACGCTGGGCTTAGAATTACACTGTATAAAAATGGTGGAATTAGATGTCTATTAACAAACACAAACGTTACAGCAGGTCACATTCAGTTAGAGTGAAGGATGAACCAGGTCAGGGGAAGTTAATGTATTAGATTATTTTTTTAAAGAAAAATATCTTACATATCTCTCAGGTCGTATGATAAATTATTTATCACAACAACTGGGGGTGCAACAAATTAATAATATTTCAAGGAGATTCAATAAAAGTTCTTATCGTTTAAAATGGTGCTAACTTTGCCCCAACTAATCGGATCTTATTTAACATTTGAAAGCTAACATCTGATTGGTTGGGGCAAAATTAGCACCATTTTAAACGATAAGAACTTTTATTGAATAACCCTGAAATTTGAATTTAGACAAACATCACATTTACATTATCCATGTAAATTGGGGGAATTTTCCACCATAACATAATTCACAACTTACATCTTCAATATTAAAGGACAATTATAGCCTGATCCCCCCACATCTCCGAATAATGAAAAATCCACAAATATTCACTTAAAAATATAATTTATATAAAATATAAGGGCATCAATAGTTAAATTTATACATTGCTCCATATATAATAAAAGGTTAGTGTATGCTCCCTTATTCCCACCTACCTCTGTGGCTCCGTATTTGCACAAAGTCTGATTTACTGCAGATTTCCCCACTCCCCCTCCCCTCTCTGGTCATTCCCCCATTCATTTAGTCTGGCTGTAAACCATGCCTGTGAACCAAGCCGATAATGTGCAATAGTCCTCTTACATATCACTCTTACCCACCGTATGTAAGCCTGTAGAGAGGAAGTGTCTCTGTTGTTCTAGAGATACTTGCTACATAAGGAGTTGGAGGGGGTGAGTTAGTAGAAACCCGAGTCGAGCCTTATCACTGCAGCCCTAGCTACGTTTGACAGGCAATAAATTGGTGAAAGTTTGGGAGGAGTGTTCTTTCTGCTTCTCTCTCCTTCCCTTTACTTCTGTTTTCAACCCAGTATTTGCCAAGCATTTTAGTGAGCAGGAAAGAGTCAATGGTAGACTTGCTGTAAATGTTGTGTAAGCCTACACACAATTCACCAGCATGCTGTTAGGGGATTTGATTGACAGTTGTAGCAGGAGTGGTGTATTGAAATCTTGACTTCTTTTAACATATATCTTGGTACAGAGGAGGAAACTGAAGAAAATAAAGGTACCATGGGGGCTGGGGGGATTTTAGAAGACATAGAAAGAAAAAAAATTACATTTTTCCACTTTAGATGCCCTTTAATATAGTTAAAGCCTAACTGCCACTTTTAAATAATATAAAGCTAGATCTAAAGTGTACTGTAAAATTGCATAGTTCTGGCACCTTAAAGGGTATGCACACTAAAATTAGTTTTTTTTAATTGCCCATTTGTGGAAACTATAATTCATCCCAACTATCACTGTGCCGATTTTTTGTTGATCTGCCCCCTATTTCATTAGATAGCCAATCTGAAACATCTTACATTTTAGCATTTCTGTAAGCAGTTTTGCTGTAGCTGGAATCATTTGACAGTAGGTGTACGGTGTACTGTATGGTGTATGCAGTTTTGACAGTTGGTATGTGGGAAAATAGTCAGGTCAGTGGTCAGAGCCTGAGCAAAACAAGTATTGTATTGAAGGCATGCAGAAACACACACACCTCAGAGTAAGTGCTACTTACATGTATTAATTTATAGATCAAGATGACGCAAAGTCATTTACACTTTAAGGTCATCAGAAATGGCAAGGGTGTTAGTGTGAATGGGGATTAAACAAACGGGAGCCAAGATACAAATTCGAACTGGAAATGTTACATGTTTGTGTTAGTTGGTAAATTAATTGTAGGAGTCTGTTACAAGCCACTAAATGCCAGCTAGGAGGTAAAATTCGCCTCTATATGTAGTTGACAAAGGTTGTAGGTTTTAAGCACGTTCTCCAGGAGTGGTGGGCCCAGTGGCGTATCTATTTTAAAAGATCCGGGGCACGTGCCCCGGATCTTTTGCTAAGTGCCCCGAATCTCCTGCTAGCACTTTGATAGCGCAAGTGCCCCGAACCTGCTAATGTGCGCTGACTGCCCTCCTTCCCGCCCTCCTACCAGTGCACAGCATGTACAGCAGGGAGAGCGGGAGATTTAAACTCCTGCCAGTGGAGAGTTTGGCAGACAGTGGGAGAGAGAGAACATACTGAATCCTCCATTCAGGACATCCCCAACACAGCTAATTCGACTCACGATTTACAATCCCTCCCTGGCTGGGTCCCTCCACGATCACATTGTGGGCGGGTCGCATCAATTGTAGCCGATGTAGTGCAGAGCAGGAAGGAGGAGGGACTGAGGAATTTCCAACTCGCTTCTGTTTAACAGCAGGCAATGGGCATGCCTTGGGAATCCAACTTGGTTTTCTATCCCTGACCTGTGACTGCACAGCAGGTAACAATGCTGTACCAAAAATCCCATTAGATAGATAGATAGATAGATAGACAGACAGACAGACAGGCAGACAGACAGACAGACAAACAGACAGATATGCTTGTGAAGGTTCTCATTCATCCAGGTCATGGTATATCTGTTGTATTCAATTAGATCAACTGGACTTAAAGTTTAGTTCTTGAAGACGTTTTGCTAGTCATCCGACTGGCTTTTTCAATTGAGAAAATACAACAGATAAACAGACAGATAGATAGATAGCAGAGATAGATAGATAGATAGATAGACAGACAGACAGACAGACAGACAGACAGACAGACAGACAGCAGAGATCAATAGATAGATAGATAGATAGATAGATAGATAGATAGATAGATAGATAGATAGATAGATAGATAGATAGATAGATAGACAGACTTTAATGGGTTTGTTTCCCGAAGTTCGGCCATCTCTACTCAGGAAGCCTGACAGAATCAGGGTTACTTTTTGTGCTGGTGCTCTTCATAGAAATGATATTGGGAGGTTCCCTGCCCCAGGTTCTTTTCACTTCAACTGTTTTTGGGGAAAGTTTATACGTACTATAGTTCCCCTTTTAAATAGCATTTCGTAGACAATTCCCTCAGTTAGGTTAGAAACCCACAGCAAACCAAGTGGGTGAGTCTATTGCGAATGTCCGGAATATAAATGACTGGGGACACGTGACAATAATCTTCTACAAAAAAACATATTTTTAGGATGTAAAGATTGAATTAAAGTGAGAGTATAAGCCCCATAATTTATTCAACACCATCTGGCTCCTTATTGAAAAGCCCTTAATTGTCATCAGTAGGTGTTTGTTTGGCTGCAAGTCTGAAGTTTTGCACTGAATATGTAACAGAGTTTTAAGCAGCATTTGGGTCTTGGCAGAAACCCATGGCCTAGTTATTAATGTGAGTGGTGGGTACAGAGAGACTAGAGAGAGACTATTGTGTTTACTGATAGGATTACATTGCGTGGAACAGCATCTGCTCCTATTGGACAGCACATTGAACTTGGTTACCAATCAGTAGTGATGAAAACGGATTGCAGCGCTTACAATGTGGCCACGAAACTCGGAATTTATCATCGACAATCCAATATTAGAAAATCGAACATTAAACAAATGGAAAAATTTGCCCAATCGTAAATTCGAAAAAATTGCAAATTGAAAAATTTGGCGGTTTTCGCAGAACCAATGTCAGAAGTTTTGTTCTCCTCTACTGAGCCTGGCTCCTTATCTGGAGGGTAAACAATATGGCAGTAACGTGTTTATTCAGGGGTGCCCTTACCATGAAGCAAGCTGAAACATTTGCTAAGGGCGTACCCCTGTAGAACACTTAAAAGGCGGCAATTAAAAAAAAAACTCCTACCTGCAATACTGCATTTCAGCTCCAGTTCACCAGTCAGTGTGAAGTCAGCCCTCCAGTTCACCAGTCAGCATTAGTCAGCCCACCACACCCACCTCAACAAGCCATGCCTATGTTCCCTGATAAAACCAACGCCCAATTCATGTGGCGCCCCCCATCTGCAAATAGGCGGCATTTAAAAGTTGTTTCAGATGCCAAAACCCTAGGAGCACCCCTGTGTTTATTATACACTAAAATAAAGATGATCTTTACCTTATAACAGTTTCCCTTACTTTTATTTTCTGGAAACTGCAGATTATTGTCATTGGTTCATTGACTCAATAGGCACCATGGATAATTCAAAGTTTTAAGGGTTGATTCAGTCCTCCCCTTCTACTGCAATGTCCATCACGGTGATGTATTCTCTCAAATGGAAGGGACACCAGAAGTTCCTTCCTTCCTCTGGCAACAGATCTGCCCAATCACAGAGTTTTAATTAAATTGCAGTATGATGGGGCCCCTATCCGTGCTCCATCCACAGTGGTTTTCTAGGAGGAAGCTAAATCTGTCATAAGAAAAATAATAAGATGGGGCCCCCCTTGCCTCCCGGGGCCCCTTGTGGCTGCTCCACCTGCTCCCCTGGTAGTCCCGCCCCTGGAGATGGTTAAATCCGAATAAAAGTCTTATAAAACACAGTTGGTATCTTTAGGCAGAACTGATTCCTTCAGTAAACAACCCATCGTATTCCACATTGGTCTATCAAACATAGGAACTTATTTAAAGGATAACTAAACCATTTTAGCCCACCCCCTTCAGTTAAATGTACAGAGATTGTAAATCTAAAGGTTCTGGCCCCTGGGTTTTCAATAAGCCTTCGGGAATATATAGCTAAATTCGCTTGTGTCCGGGACTTATCTTATGGGAGGGGGGTGCAGCAAGAAGCCCTTCTTTCCATTGGCCAACTCCTGGGCTGCGAGAAGAGGCGGGGCAGATCAGTCACAGCAATTGCCGTTTTTAGCTTTCCCAGAGTTCTATTGACAATGATGGGGTTGGTCATAGCAGTTTAGGGAGGTAAGTATAGGTTCTATTTCTGGGAGTGGGTTCAGCTGTCTTTTAAATGTCTAAATTTACACAGGTGCCAGTGTCTGGGTGGCAACACGTGGGTAAAGAGCGCACGCATCGGCATGAGTTTCACGTGCGTTACCATCACACTTAAGCTGCAATCCGCAATATGTTGGGAAATCAGAGCGCATGCGAACATCGGAAAAACTGGTGATGGCAGCACATGGGACATGTAATGCTCTGCGATTTTCTCGAATTGCTATCGGTAGCGTCCGAGGAAACGGAGCAGTGTGTGGCCCCTTATACTATGACAATCAAAACTGTAAAAACCTGGGAAACAAGACAGTAAATTGAAAACAACTGAGACTTGTAGAAGAATTTAAAGACTTCATATAAGACCCTTTTATTATTTTAGCATTAAATTGACAATGCAAAATGCCCTTTCATGTCCGTTTGTTCAATCGCCGTTATATCTTCTCCTACATACAGCTTCCTCCGTACTATGGATTATATTACCAAATCCTACACAGCTCAATTATCTTCTCTTGCCCACACAAGACCGGTTACATTCCATCATCTCCTAGCCCATTACATTTCTTTTAAATACTAATCTGTCTCCGTTATCACCCTGTATCCCGAATCATCTTGCTGACAGGCAAATAATGGACTTTTTAGAAACAGAAACAATATAAAATGATATGCCATCTTCTTCTTTTTTCATGTAGAGTAGGGTGTGTTATAATCGTTCACTGTTATGTAGATGGGTTGTTATTTTGCTTATTACCTGTACATTATCATTTAAAGCCATATACTGCACAACGTACCATGGACTACTGCTGTACTGCTCTGTGGGGTTTGTTGCACATGGGGAAATACAACGGAAGAACAAAATGAAGGAAACAAGAAAACGTATGGAGCTGATACAATTAAAGGTGCAAAAGTTTCCCTGTGTTAGTAACCTGCAGGAACCAATCAGATGGTATTTAACTAAAGGCTGGTATACACCATGCAATAGTTCAGTGTATCGGTCGATAGGGCGGTTTTCTGCCGTGTCCAACCAACCCTTTGTCCAAATTGGTCAAAAGGATGACCTGACACGGGAGGAAAACCATGTCCCATCATGCAGTTCTCTATGCAGGTAAACTGTCAGCCAGGGCCACTATTTCCGACAGTCTTTTCTCCTGGCCAACCGGTCGGAAGAGCTGAACAGTGGTCTGGAGGAAAAGTTGCATGGTGTGTACCATGCTTAAAGTAACCTAGTAAAAAGCTAACATCTGGTTGGTGGCTGCTAATTAATAGCACAAGAAAACGTTTACACCTCCTATAGCTGATAATCAGATTGCTCTTGGGTGTAAGTAGGAATCACTGGCAAAACTGTGAATCTGTGCTTCATCCACAATGGTTTTCTGGGAGGAGGCCATACCTGTCATAGGAAAAATAATAAGATGGGTCCTCTTGGCTCCCAGACCCCCCTGCTCCCCTGGTACTTACGCCCCTGCTGGTTAACAGCGGTTATTGTGGATGTTGTAGGAGATAGCAATAATGGGGTTTGGAAAAGTTACTCAGTCTATTCTTTTTCACAAAATAATAACATAGTAACATAATATTGGAGGTAGAATAAAGATCCGTCTAGCCAAACCTTTTTAGCCAACTTCTGGACCCTACCTAGCAGTTCATTAAATACAGACAGTTGACGGTCTGGATCAGTGGGTAGAAAGAATCAAGTTCATAGAACATAATTACATTATGATGCTTGTGAAGGTTCTCATTCATCCAGGTCATGGTATACTGTAATATTCATTCATCCAGGTCATGGTATATCTGTAATATTCATTCATCCAGTCGATCAGGTATATCTGTAATATTCATTCATCCAGGTTCATGGTATATCTTGTATATTCATTCATCCGGTCATGGTATATCTGTATTCATTCATCCCCAGGTCATGGTATATCTGCAATATTCTTCATCCAGGTCCCGGTATAATCTGTAATATTCATCCATCCAGATCATGGTATATCTGTAATTCCTCCATCCAGTCATGGTATATCTGTAATATTCATTCATCCAGGTCATGTATTCGTAATATTCATTCATCCAGGTCCGGTATATCTGTAATATTCTCTCATCCAGGTCATGATATCTGTAATATTCATTCATCCGGTCATGTGTATTCTGTAATATTCATTCATCCAGTCATGGTATATCTGTAATATGTCATTGCATCCGGTCATGTTACTGTACTTTCATTCATCCCAGGTCATGGTATATCTGTAATATTCATTCATCCGGTCATGGTATATCTGTAATATTCATCATTATCCAGGTCATGGTATATCTGTAATATTCATTCATCCAGGTCATGGTATATCTGTAATATTCTTTATCCAGGTATACTTTAAATCATCAGGTTCATTATCTGTAATTTCATCTCAGGTCATGGTTATATCTGTAATTTTCATCCATCCAGGTCACGGTATATCGTAATATCAGTCATCCAGGTCACGGTAATCTGTAATTCATTCATCCAGGTCACGGTATATCTGTAATATTCATTCATCCGGTCACGGTATATCTGTAATATTCATCCATCCAGGTCACGGTATATCTGTACGTAAATTCATCCATCCAGGTCACGGTATAGCTGTAATATTCATTCATCCAGGTCACGGTATAACTGTAATATTCATCCATCCAGGTCACGGTATATCTGTAATTCATCCATCCGGTCACGGTATATCTGTAATATTCATCCATCCAGGTCACGTGTCTACTGTAATATTCATTCATCCAGGTCACGGTATGATATTCTTATATATCATTCTCACCAGGTCACGGTATATCTGTAATATTCATTCATCCAGTCACGGTATATCTGTAAATATTATTCATCCAGGTCACGGTATATCCGTAATATTCATTCATCCAGGTCACGGTATATCCGTAATATTCTTCATCCAGGTACACGGTATATCCGTAATATTCATTCATCCAGGTCACGGTATAATCCGATAGTTCATTCATCCAGGTCATGGTATATCGTAATATTCATTCATCCAGGTTACGGTATATCTGTAATATTCATTCATCCAGGTCATGTATATCTGAATATATTCTATCATCATCCAGGTCATGGTATATCTGTAATATTCATTTCATCCAGGTCATAGTATAACTGAATCATTCATTCTCCAGGTCATGTATATCTGTTAATATTCATTAATCCAGGTCATGGTTATCAAGCTCTAGTATAAACACATCGGGTCTGGTATATACAGTAAACATGTCATTCATCCGGTCCAGGTTATAACCCGTAAAAAATCATCCAGTATCATCGGCAGAGGGTGGCGCATCCGTAGGTTATATTTGTAATTATTCCATTCAATCCAGGTCATGGTATATCTGTATATTTCATCCATCCAGGTCATGGTTAAATGTAATATTCATTCTCCAGGTCATGGTGATATCTGTAATATTCATTCATCCAGTAATAAGTATATTTGTAATATTCATTCATCACGGTAATGGTATAGTGTTATATTATTCATCCAGGTATGGTATATCCGTAATATTCATTCATCCAGGGTAGTATATCGTATAATTCATCCAGGTCATGGTATATCTGTAATATCATTCATCCGGTCATGGTCTATCACACAGGTCATGATAATCTATATTCATCATCTAGTCGACAGGTCGGCGTAATCCGGCATCCCCCCGACCCCTTCACCACCCAGGTCATGGTCTCGTATACTTCACTCCCCATATGTACATTCACGTCTGCTGAGATATTCCTCATCCATGCATGTCAGTCTGATATCACACAGTCAGAGTCATGGTATATCTGTATATTTATCATCCAGGTCATGGTATATCTGTATATTCATTATCCCGGTAGGTCATGGATTTCATTCGGTGTTAGTCCAGTCGTCGGGCTGGTTTATTCCAGTCATGATCTGTTCTTATAGGTTCTAATTGATCATGTCATGTATATCTGCATATCATTCATCGGAGGTACATGTTTTATCAGTTCACATATCTGTATTATCCATGTCATGGTTAGTTATCGTTTCCAAGCTGTCTCTGAAATATCATCAGGTCACGGTAATCGAAATCATCCAAGAGATATGGCTAACTAGGACAATTCATCCATCGGTGGACACTCATTGGTATATCGTAAACCCCACCCTCCATTCATCGACCCACCAGGTCTGTAATGGTCATGTCTGTAACATGTATCATCATACGGCCTCCCATCCCCGTTCTGTTCTCGGTTCTACGGTTATAGAGAGTATATCTAAACATTCATCAGTTTCATTGGTCAGGAAGGTTCATCCGGAACGTAAGTACTCCGCCATGGTACCCAGTAATTCATTCATCCAGGTCTGGACCGATCTAGCCATCATACCGGGGTCAAGAATGTAGCCAAGTTATGGCCACTGATATCATCAGGTCATGGTAAGTCCTATCAGACATCCAGTGCGGTCGACGGTCAGTTCTGCATTCACCTCCGGAAAGGAGTCATGGTATCTGTAATATTATTCATCCAGGATGGTATATCTGTATTATTCATTCATCCAGGTCATGGTATATCTGTAATATTCATTCATCCAGGTCATGGTATATCTGTAATATTCATTCATCCAGGTCATGATATATATGTAATATTCATTCATCCAGGTCATGGTATACTGGAATATTCATTCATCCCGGTTCTGGTATACACACGTAATAGTCATTCATCCAGGTCGTATATCGGTTATTCATTCATCCAGGTCACGGTATATCTGTAATATTCATTATCCAGGTCACGGTATATCTGTAATATTCATCCATCCAGGTCATGGTATATCGTAATATCATTCATCCAAGATCAGGTTATTCTGTAATATTCATTCATCCAGGTCGGTATATCTGTAATATTCCATTCATCCGGTCATGGTATATCGGTAATATTCATTCATCCAGGTCATGGTATATCTGTAAATTCATTCATATCCAGGTCATGGTATATCAGTAATATCATCCAGGTCAGGTATATCTGTAATATTCATCATCCAGGTCATGTATATCTGTAATACATTCATCCAGGTCATGATATAACTGTAATATTCATCCATCCAGGTCATGGTAATCTGTATATTCATTCATCCAGGTGGTATATCTGTAATATTCATTCATCCAGGTCAGTGTATATCTGTAATATTCATTCATCCAGTCATACCTCAATAATTCTCGGTATGTGCTATATCTTGAACTTATGATACCTAGCAGTTCATATCAGCAGTACGTCTGGATCCGGTATGGTATATCAGTTATAGAGCATATTACATTATGACTTGTGAGTTTCATTCATCAGTCATGGTATTATCGTATATTCATTCTCCAGGTCATGGATATCTGTAATATTCATTCATCCAGGTCATGGTATATCTGTAATATTCATTCATCCAGGTATGGTTATCTGATAATTTCTTCATCCAGGTCATGGATATATCTGTAATATATTCATCCAGGTCATGGTATATCTGTAATATTCATTCATCCAGGTCATGGTATATCTGAATATTCATTCATCAGGTCATGGTATATCTGTAATTCATTCATCCAATTGTCACGGTCTATGGAATATTCATCATCCAGGTCATGGTATATCTGTAATTTCTCATCCAGGTCATGGTATATCTGAATATCATTAGTCAGATGTATATCTGTAATATTCATTCATCCAGGTAACGGTATATCTGTAATATTCATTCCATCCAGGTCATGGTATATCTGTAAATTCATTCATCAGGTCGTAATCTGTAATATTCATTCATCGGTCATGGTATATCTGTAATATTCATTCATCCAGGTCATGGTATAGTAAATTCATTATCAGGTCATGTTATATGCTAATATTCATTCATCCAGGTATGGTATTGTCTGAATATCATCATCCAGGTCATGGTATATTCTGTAATATTCATTCATCCAGGTCATGGTATATCTGTAATATTCATTCATCCAGGTCATGGTATATCTCGTAATATTTTCATTCATCCAGGTCATGGTATATCTGTAATATTCATCATCCGGTCATGGTATATCTGTAATATTCATCATCCAGGTCATGGTATATCTGTAATATTCATCATCCAGGTATGGTATATCTGTAATATTCATTCATCCAGGTCATGGTATATCTGTATATTCATTCATCCAGGTATGGTATACACGTATTTTCATTCATCAGGTCATGGTATATCTGTAATATTCATTCATCCAGGTCACGGTATATCTGTATATTCATCCATTCAGGCCATGGTATATCTGTAATATTCTTCATCCAGGTCATGGTATATCTGTAATATTCATTCATCCAGGTCAGATGGTATATCTGTAATATTCATTCATCCAGGTCACGGTATATCGTAATATTCATTCATCCAGGTATGGTATATCGTAATATATTCATCCAGGTCTAGTGTATATCTGTAATATTCATTCATCCAGGTCATGGTATATTGTAATATTCATTCATCCAGGCATGGTATATCTGTATATTCATCACCAGGTCATGGTATATCTGTAAATATTCATTCATCCAGGTCATGGTATATCTGTAATATCATTCATCCAGGTCATGGTATATCTGTAATATTCATTCATCCAGGTCATGGTATATCTGTAATATTCATTTCATCCAGGTCATGGTATATCTGTATTCATATCATCCATCCAGGTCATGGGTATATCTGTAATATTCATCATCCAGGTCATGGTATATCTGTAATATTCATTCATCCAGGTCATGTATATGTAATATCATCATCCAGGTCATGGATATCTGTAATATTCATTATCCAGGTCATGGATATCTGTATATTCATTCATCCAGGTCTTGTATATCTGTAATATTCATTCATCCAGGTCATGGTATATCTTGTAAATTTCATTCATCCAGGTCATGGTATATCTGTATATTCATTCATCCAGGTCACGGTATATCTGTAATATCATTCATCCAGGTCAGGTATATCTGTAATATTCATCCATCCGGCTCATGGTATATCTGTAATATATATCATCCAGGTCATGGTTTATCGTAATTATTATCATCCAGGTCACGTTATCTGTAATATCATTCATCCAGGTCATGGTTATATCTGTAATATTCATTCATCCAGGTCATGGTATATCTGTATATTCATTCATCCAGGTCATGTATATCTGTAATATTCATTCATCCAGTAGCATGGATATCTGTTATTATTCATCCAGGTCATGGTATATCTGTAATATTTCATCCAGGTCATGGTATATCTGTAATATTCATTCATCCAGTCATGGTATCTGTAATATTCATTCATCATCCAGTATGGTATCTGTAATATTCATTCAGCCGGTCATGGTATCTGTAATATCATTCATCCAGGTCATGGTTATACTGCATTATCATTCATCCCACGGTACGGTATATCTGTAATATTCATTATCCAGGTCACTGGTATATCGTAATATCATCCATCCAGGTCATGGTTATCCGTAATATTCATTCATCCAGTCATGGTTATCTGTAATATTCATTCATCCAAGGGTCACGGTATATCTGTAATATTCATTCATCCGGTCATGGTATATCTGTATATTTCATTCATCCAGGTCATGGTATATCTGTAATATTCATTCATCCAGGTCATGGTATATCTGTAATATTCATCCAGTCAGGTATATCGTAATATCATCCAGGTCATGGTAATCTGTAATATGCATTCATCCAGGTCATATAATCTGGAATATTCATCCATCCAGGTCATGGTATATATCTGTATATTCATTCATCCAGGTCATGGTATACTCGTAATTATCATCATCCAGGTCATGGTATATCTGTAATATTCATTCATCCAGGTCATGATATATATGTAATATTCATTCATCCAGGTAGAATATAAGATCCGTCTAGCCAAACCTTTTTAGCCAACTTATGGACCTACCTAGCAGTTCATTAAATACAGACAGTTGACGGTCTGGATCACTGGGTAGAAAGAATCAAGTTCATAGAACATAAATTACATTATGATGCTTGTGAAGGTTTCATTCATCAGGTCATGGTATATCTTAATATCATTCATCCAGGTCATGGTATATCTGTAATATTATTCATCCAGGTCATGGTATATATCTGTATATTCATTCATCCAGGTCATGGTATATCTGTATATTCATTCATCCAGGTCATGGTATATCTGTAATTTCATTCATCAGGTCATGGTATATCTGTAAATTCAATCAGGTCATGGTATATCGTATATCATCATCCAGGTCATGGTATCTGTAATATTCATTCATCCAGGTCACGGTATATCTGTAATATTCATCCATCCAGGTCATGGTATCTGTATATTTCTCCATCCGGTCATTGTATATCTGTAAATTCATCATCCAGGTCATGGTATATCTGTAATATTCATTCATCCAGGTCAGGTATATCTGTAAATTCATCATCCAGGTCATGGTATATCTGTAATATTCATTCATCCAGGTCATGGTATATTCTGTAATATTCATTCCCAGGTCAGGTATATCTGAATATTCATCATAGGTCATGGTATATCTGTAATATTCATTCATCCAGGTCATGGTATATCTGTAATATTCATTCATCAGGTATCATGGTTATATCTGTAATATCATTATCCAGTCGGTATATCGTATATTCATTCATCCAGGTCATGGTATACTGTAAATTCATTCATCCAGGTCATGGTATAGTAATATTCATCATCCAGGTCAGGTATATCTGTAATATTCATTCATCGGTCAGGTATATCTGTAATATTCATCATCAGCAGTTATGGTATATCTGTAATATTCATCCATCCAGGTCATGGTATATCTGTAATATTCATTCCCCAGGTCATGGTATATCTGTAATATTATCATCACAGGTCATGGTATATCTGTAATTTTCATCCATCCAGGGTCACGGTATATCTGTAATATTCATTCATCCAGGTCACGGTATATCTGTAATATTCATCCATCCAGGTCATGGTATATCTGTAATATTCCTCCATCCAGGTCATGGTATATCTGTAATATTCATTCATCCAGGTCATTGTATATCTGTAATATTCATTCATCCAGGTCCGGTATATCTGTATATTCATCCATCCAGGTCATGGTATATCTGTAATATTCATTCATCCAGGTCATCGGTATATCTGTAATATTCATTATCCGGTCATGGTATATCTGTAATATTCATTCATCCAGGTCATGGTATATCTGTAATATTCATTCATCCAGGTCATGGTATATCTGTAATATTCATTCATCCAGGTCATGGTATATCTGTAATATTCATTCATCCAGGTCATGAATGAATATTCATTCATCCAGGTCATGGTATATCTGTAATATTCATTCATCCAGGTCATGGTATATCTGTAATATTCATTCATCCAGGTCATGGTATATCTGTAATATTCATTCATCCAGGTCATGGTAATCTGTAATATTCATCATCAGGTCATGGGATATCGTAATATTCATCCATCCAGGTCATGGTATATTGTAAATTCATTCATCCAGGTCATGGTATATCTGTAATATTCATCATCCAGGTATGGAGTAATTTTCATCATCCAGTCATGGTATATCTGTAAATTTCATCATCCAGGTCACGGTTATATCTGTATAATATTCATTCATCCAGGTCATGGTATATAAATCATCATCCAGGTCCGTGTATATCTGTAATATTCATTCCATCCAGGTCACGGTATACTTGTAATATTCATTCATCCAGGTCACGGTATATCTGTAATATTCATCCATCCAGGTCACGGTATAGCTTAATATTCATTCATCCAGGTCACGGTATATCTGTAATATTATCATCCAGGTCAGGTATATCTGTAATTCATCCATCCAGGTCACGGTTATCTGTATATTCATCATCCAGGTCACGGTATATCTGTAAATTCATTCATCAGGTCAGGTATATCTGTATATTCATTCATCCAGGTCAGGATATCTTAATATTCATTCATCCAGGTCACGGTATATCGTAATATCATTCATCAGGTCACGGTATATCGTAATATTCATCATCCAGGTCAGGTATATCGTAATATTCTTTATCCAGGTCATTGGTTACATCCGTAATATTCATTCATCCAGGTCACGGTATATCTGTAATATTCATTCATCCAGGTATGGTATATCTGTATATTTCTCCATCCAGTCATGGTATATCTGTAATATTCATTCATCCAGGTCATGGTATATCTGTAATATTCATTCATCCAGGTCATAGTATATCTGTAATATTATTCATCCAGGTCATGGTATATCTGTAATATTCATTTATCCGCAGGCATGGTATATCTGTAATATTCATTCATCCAGGTCATGGGTATAACTGTTAATATTCATTCATCAGGTCACGTATATTTGTAATATTCATTCATCCAGGTCTTGGATATCTGTAAATTCATCCATCCAGGTCATGGTATATATGTAATATTCATTCATCCAGGTCATGGTATATCTGTACTATTATTCATCCAGGTCATATATATTTGGAATATTCATTCATCCAGGTCATGGTATATCTGAATCATTCATCCGGTCATGGTAATCGTAATATTCATTCATCCAGGTCATGGTATAACTGTAATATTCATTCATCCAGGTCATGGTATATTCTGTATATTCATTCATCCAGGTCATGGTATATCTGTAATATTCATTCATCCAGGTCATGGTATATCTGTAATATTCATTCATCAGGTCATGGTATATCTGTAATATTCATTCATCCAGGTCATGGTATATCTGTATATTATTATCCAGGTCATGGTAATCTGTTATATTCATCCCAGGTCTTGGTATATCTCTAATATCATTCATCCAGGTCATGGTATATCTGTAATATTCATTCATCCAGGTCTTGGTATATCTGTAATATTCATTCATCCAGGTCATGGTATATCTGTAATATTTATTCATCCAGGTCATTGTATATCTGTATTATTCATTTATCCCAGGTCACGGTATATCTGTAATATTCATTCATCCAGGTCATGGTATATCTGTAATATTCATCCATCCAGGACATGGTATATCCGTAATATCATTCATCCAGGTCATGGTCTATCTGTAATATTCATTCATCCAGGTCACGGTATATCTGTAATATACATTCACCAGGTCATGGTATATCTGTAATATTCATTCATCCAGGTCATGGTATATCTGTAATTTTCATTCATCCAGGTCATGGTATATCTGTAATATTCATTCATCCAGGTCATGGTATATCTGTATTATCATTCATCCAGGTCATGGTATATCTGAAATTCATCATCGTAATGGTATATCTGTAATATTCATTCATCCAGGTCATGGTATATATGTAAATTCATTCATCCAGGTTATTGGTATACCTGTAATATTCATTCATCCCGGTCATGGTATATCTGTAATAGTCATTCATCCAGGTCATGGTATATCTGTATTATTCATTCATCCCGAGGTCACGGTATATCTGTAATATTCATTATTCCAGGTCACGGTATATCTGTATTATTCATTCATCCAGGTCATGGTATATCTGTAATATTCATTCATCCAGGTCATGGTATATCTGTAATATTCATTCATCCAGGTCATGATATATATGTAATATTCATTCATCCAGGTCATGGTATACCTGTAATATTCATTCATCCAGGTCATGGTATATCTGTAATATTCATTCACCCAGGTCATGGTATATCTGTAATAGTCATTCATCCAGGTCATGGTATATCTGTATTATTCATTCATCCCGGTCATGGTATATCTGTAATATTCATTCATCCAGATCATGGTATATCTGTAATATTCATTCATCCAGGTCATGGTATATCTGTATTATTCATTCATCCAGGTCATGGTATATCTGTTATATTCATTCATCCAGGTCTTGGTATATCTCTAATATTTATTCATCCAGGTCATGGTATATCTGTAATATTCATTCATCCAGGTCTGGTATATCTGTAATATTCATTCATCCAGGTCATGATATATCTGTAATATTCATTTATCCAGGTCATGGTATATATATTATTCATTATCCCGGTAGGCTATATCTGTAATATCCATCCAGGTCACGTATATTGTAATATTCATCCATCCAGTGACATGGTAATCGTAATATTCATTCATCCAGGTCATGGTTATCTGTAATATTCATTCATCCAGGTCACGGTATATTGTAATATACATTCTCCAGGTCATTATATCGTAATATACATTCATCCAGGTGTCATGGTTAATCTGTAATATTCATTCATCCAGGTCATGGTAATCTGTAATATCATTCATCCAGGTCATGGTAATCTGTAATATTCATTCATCCAGGTCATGGTATATCTGATTATTCATTCATCCAGGTCATGGTATATCTGTTATATTCATTCATCCAGGTCATGGTATATTCTAATTTCATTCATCCAGGTCATGGTTATCATATTCATTCATCCAGGTCTGGTATATCGTATTCATTCATCCAGGTCATGGTATATCTGTAATATTCATTCATCAGGTCAGGGTATAATCTGTAATATTCATTCATCCAGGTCATGTATATCTGTAATATTCATTCATCCAGGTCATGGTATCTGTAATATTCATTTATCCAGGTCATGGTATATCGGTATATCATTCATCCAGGTCATGGTTTATCTGTATATCATTCATCCAGGTCATGGTATATCTGTAATATTCATTCATCCAGGTCATGGTATATCTGTAAATTCATTATCCAGGTCATGGTATATCTGTAATATTCATTCATCCAGGTCATGATATATATATGTAATATTCATTCATCCAGGTCATGGTATACCTGTAATATTCATTCATCCAGGTCATGGTATATCTGTAATATTCATTCATCCAGGTCATGGTATATCTGTAATAGTCATTCATCCAGGTCATGGTATATCTGTATATTCATTCATCCAGGTCATGGTATATCTGTAATATTCATTCATCCAAGTCATGGTCTATCTGTAATATTCATTCATCCAGGTCACGGTATATCTGTAATATTCATTCATCCAGGTCATGGTATATCTGTAATATTCATTCATCCAGGTCATGGTATATCTGTAATATTCATTCATCCAGGTCATGGTATATCTGTAATTCATTCATCCAGGTCATGGATATATGTTTATTATTATCCCGGTACGCTATATCTGTAATATTCATCATCAGGTCACGGTATATCTGTAATATTCATCCATCCAGGAATGGTAGTATATCCGTAAATTCATTCATCCAGGTCATGGTCTATCTGTAATATTCATTCATCCAGGTCACGGTATATCTGTAATATCATTCATCCAGGTCAGGTATATCGTAATATTCATTCATCACGGTCATGGTTATATGTAATTTTCATTCATCCAGGTCATGATACACTGTAATATTCATTCATCCAGGTCATGGTATATCTGTAATATTCATTCATCCAGGTCATGGTATATCTGTATATTCATTCATCCAGGTCATGGTATATCTGTAATATTATATTCATCCAGGTCATGGTATATCGTAATATTCATTCATCCAGGTCATGATATATATGTAATATTCATTCATCCAGGTCATGGTATATACTGTAATATTCATTCATCAGGTCATGGTATATCGTCTTATTCATTCATCCAGGTCATGGTATATCTGTAATATTCATTCATCCAGGTCATGGTATATTGTAATATCATTCATCCAGGTATGGTTATCTGTAAATTCATTCATCCAGGTCATGGTATATCTGTAATATTCATTCATCCAGGTCATGATATATATGTAAATTCATTATCAGGTCATGGTTACTGTAATATTCATTCATCCAGGTCATGGTATATTGTAATATTCATTCATCCAGGCAGGATATCTGTACATATGTCATTCATCCAGGTCATGGTATATCTGTATTATTCATTCATCCAGGTCATGGTATATCTGTAATATTCATTCATCCAAGTCATGGTCTATCTGTAATATTCATTCATCCAGGTCACGGTATATCTGTAATATTCATTCATCCAGGTCATGGTATATCTGTAATATTATCATCCAGGTCATGGTATATCTGTATTATTCATTCATCCAGGTCATGGGATATCTGTAATATTCATTCATCCAGGTCATGGTATATCTGTAATATTCATTCATCCAGGTCATGATATATATGTAATATTCATTCATCCAGGTCATGGTATACCTGTAATATTCATTCATCCAGGTCATGGTATATCGGTCATATTCATTCATCCAGGTCATGGTATATCTGTAATATTCATTCATCCAGGTCATGGTATATCTGTAATATTCATTCATCCAGGTCATGGTATATCTGTAATATTCATTCATCCAGGTCATGATATATATATGTAATATTCATTCATCCAGGTCATGGTAACCTGTAATATTCATTCATCCAGGTCATGGTATATCTGTAATATTCATTCACCCAGGTCATGGTATATCTGTAATAGTCATTCATCCAGGTCATGGTATATCTGATATTCATTATCCCGGTATGGTATATCTGTAATATTCATTCATCCAAGTCATGGTCTATCTGTAATATTTTCTCCAGGTCACGGTATATCTGTAATATTCATCATCCAGGTCATGGTATATCGGTAATATTCATTATCCAGGTCATGGTATATCTGTAATATTCATCATCCAGGTCATGGTATATCTGTAATATTCATTCATCCAGGTCATGGTATATCTGTAATATTCATTCATCCAGTCAGGTCATGGTATATCTGTAATATTCCTTCATCCAGGTCATGGTATATCTGTAATATTCATTCATCCAGGTCATGGTATATCTGTAATATTCATTCATCCAGGTCATATATATATGTAATATTCATTCATCCAGGTCATGGTATATCTGTAATATTCATTCATCCAGGTCATGGTATATCTGTAATAGTCATTTATCCAGGTCATGGTATATCTGTAATTTTCATCCATCCCGGTCATGGTGTATCTGTAATATTCATTCACCCAGGTCATGGTATATCTGTAATAGTCATTCATCCAGGTCATGGTATATCTGTAATATTCATTCATCCAGGTCATGGTATATCTGTAATATTCATTCATCCAGGTCATGGTATACCTGTAATATTCATTCATCCAGGGTCATGGTATATCGTAAAAAAAATGTAATAGTCATTCATCCAGGTCATGGTATATCTGTAATATTCATCCATCCAGGTCATGGTATTCTGTAATAGTCATCCATCCAGGTCATGGTATACTGTAATAGTCATTTATCCAGGTCATGGTATATCTGTAATATTATCATCCAGGTCATGGTATATCGTAATATTCATGTATCCAGATCATGGTATATCTGTTGTATTCAAAGATCAACTGGACTGAAGTTAATCTTGAAGATTTCGCTAGTCATCCGACTGGATCTCTCAATTCAGAATGACTTGTACAAGAATCTGTGGCAATTATGTACCCTGGAAAATCCCAATTAGCATATCACAGCCAAGTGTTAAGGATATTATGAATGCAAGGTGTGATTGCCTTGTGGCTAAGAGGTGTATATTAACCTTACCCTGGGAGTTCATATAAGACCTCTTAGCCACAATGCAATCATGCTTTGCATTCAGATGGTCCTTAACACCTGGCTGTGATATGCTAATTGGGATTTTCCAGGATACATAATTGCCACAGATTCTTGTACAAGTCATTCTGAATTGAGAGATCCAGTCGGATGACTAGCGAAACGTCTTCAAGAACTAAACTTCAAGTCCAGTTGATCTAATTGAATACAATAAATGAACCTATTAAAGTCAATGGGGAGAAATTATTCGAAAATTTTGGATTAAATACAATTAAAATAGCAATAATACATATCACCAAACCTTCTTTAATCACTTACCTTCCCCTCGATCGGGCAATTATCCGGTTTCCGCAATGCTACATTTGAGGGTTATGGCCAATTCGAGGGTTACCAAAGGATACATTCAAGGGTTACCGAATGATACATTCAAGGGTTACCAAAATCGAAAACTACATTCGAGGGTTACCGATATCGAAGGCTACATTCGAGGGTTTCCAATTCAAGAATTCCACAATTATCGCATTTTTGATAATAATCGAAAATAAGTCTGCAAGTTTGAAAAAAAACTAACTAGTTTCTGTCCATTTTGAGGGACAAATAGTAATAGTAGGTTACTATAAATGACACAGAGACCTGGGGAATGGTCTGGGGAACCCGGAAATAGAACCAAAACTTATTTTATCTTTCCTCACGGTCGGGCTGTTTTCCAGCTTCCGCGTTCTATTTTCGAGCACTACTTACGAGGGATACCGATATTACAAGTACGAGGGTTAGGGAAATCGTTTCTTGCTTTTGAGGGTTACGGAAATCTATCATTATTTTCGAGGGTTACGGAAATCGATCATTATTTTCGAGGGTTACGGAAATCGATCATTATTTTCGAGGGTTACCGAAATCGATCATTATTTTCGAGGGTTACCGAAATCGATCATTATTTTCGAGGGTTACGGAAATCGATCTATTTTCGAGGGTTACGGAAATCGATCATTATTTTCGAGGGTTACCGAAATCGATCATTATTTTCGAGGGTTACCGAAATCAATCATTATTTTCGAGGGTTACGGAAATAAATCATTATTTTCGAGGTTTACGGAAAAACAATCATTATTTTCGAGGGTTACGGAAATCGATCATTATTTTCGAGGGTTACCGAAATCAATCATTATTTTCAAGGGTTACGGAAATAAATCATTATTTTCGAGGGTTTACGGAAAACGATCATTATTTTCGAGGGGTTACGGAAATCGATCGTTATTTTCGAGGGTTACGGAAAATCGATACATTATTTTCGAGGTTACGGAATCGATCATTATTTTCGAGGGTTACGGAAATCGATCATTATTTTCGAGGTTTACGGAAATCGATCATTATTTTCGAGGGTTACCGAAATCAATCATTATTTTCGAGGGTTACGGAGAAACGATCAATATTTTCGAGGGTTACGGAAATCGATCATTATTTTCGAGGGTTACGGAAATCGATCATTATTTTCGAGGGTTACCGAAATCGATCATTATTTTCGAGGGTTACCGAAATCAATCATTATTTTCGAGGGTTACCGAAATCGATCATTATTTTCGAGGGTTACCGAAATCGATCGTTATTTTCGAGGGTTACCGAAATCAATCTTAAGACGATAATCATCTATTTTCGATTTTGCTGATTATCAAAATTTCTATAAAAATCGAAAATTCGGAAAAATGTCCCTGAAATCCATTCCATTTTGGAAACCAAATGTATGAAGTCATATTTACCTTTTCTCTTCAACACAATGGCACTGAATTAGAATCTGTTACAAAGTATGATCTAAAAGTAGCTTTTGTACATTGTAAACATTTGCATTTTCTTTGCTGACTTTGCACAAAATGTAATTGCTCTTCTTTGTAGGTCTGGCACACAGCTAATTAAAAACACAGAGTATCTTGGCTATTTCATTATCATGCATCATAAGTTTTATATCATCCTTTGGATTCAGCAATCTGTCTTTCAACAGATGTACTGATAAACAAATGCCATTGTGTCCTCTCTGGACTTCATCACCTAGACTATCGATTATATTAAAATAGAAACCTACCAAATGGTTCAGAAAAAAACATTTTAGCTCCAGGCGGATTGGCTGGACTACTCAGCCGCTATCCCTCTGGGTAAATGTTCCGATTGCGATTCAATATCGCGAATGTGGGTAAATCCCGGAAAGGGATCCAGCAGTGCTGGATTTTAACACCAGCTATTTGCTGGCGTTAAAATGCTGTGCTAAGTCTAGCGCAAACGCGATATTGAATCGTGAGCGTCGGATGCGCAGATGATTTTTGCGTAACCCGCGCATCCGACTTAATATGGAGTTAAAGTTGCGCTAACCAGCGGTGAACCAGTTAGCACCACTTTAACTCCATTTATTTGCCCAGCAAGTCTGGGTAAAAGAGCCTGAGTGTCTTAAAGGCAAAAAGAAAATGGCTGTGCACACAAAAAGTGCAGATTCTGTCTGTCATCTTGTAAAGAGCTTTAGTTTAGACCGCCATCCCATGATACTCTAAATCTGTCTACCCCTTTATGAGACTTAGTGCAGGTAAGATGTCTGGTAAGATGTCTCATTAATCCCTCCATTCAATAATCGTTAAAGGGCATGTCCACCCCCAAAACTAAGATTCAACTCCATACTGGCCCCACTGTGCAGTTTAAAATAAATCTTACCTTATATCTCTGCCCCTTATGGTTCTCCTGTTATGCCTTATCAAAGTCCAGGAAACTGAAGACTCCAAGCTGTGAGTGAGGCCCCTGATTCCAACTTCCTGGATCGGATCAGATTGTAGCGGGAGAGAAGGCTGTGTGAGTAGAAATCTGGGTATTATTTTATTATTTAAGAAATATTGTGGCGGTTGGGGGTGGGTAGGGGTTACCTACCTTACCCCATAAAGTTCGCGTTGCAGGTGGACATGCCCTTTAAGTTTCACGCTAAAGGTAGTGCAAAACCTAACTTAGCCTTTATTGAATTGACTACACCATGCTATTTCCAAAAAGGTTTTGAAATGGCACAGCTACTATAGCTCGAAATTAGTGAAAAACCCACATTTGCCCATATAGTATCTGCCCATATATGTGTTATATTATTCCCAGATTAAAACATTGATCATGGTTGAAAAATTTGTTTCCTAATCCTAGTTAATTCCAATACTGTTTAAATGGAGTAACCTGCTGATAAAGCATTAAAGGAGACACCGTAATGATTCGGACTTGATGTGTGTGAGTAAAATGGAGTGAGATAAATTATGCAGTCAAGTCATGACAAAAGAAAGGGTGGGTGCACAATGGTGAGGTTAAGATAGGAAAACAGAGCGCTGTATGTGCAACTGAGCCAATGGATTTATTGATAAAACAACTAAAAGCCCAATTAGAAAGCAGATCCCAGAATGCAGCACAGCAGCAATTTATAGCACCTCATTAAACCTTGGAAGTTTTATATTGTGCACTTTTTCAGGATATTGGATGGGATGTTAATAGACACATTAATTCACATGTTTGATATGTGATAAGCTACCCGGCTATGATGATTTTAATTATAAATAAAAGAGGCAAAAAAGCAAATAATTGGATTGAACAAGGTAAAATGATCTATGGAGATCAATGCACATAATGGATTAATAATATTATTACTTTGTGGGCTTATTTACTTAAGAGTGGCTGTAAGTTATTTATGCCTCTGGTACTGTTTAAACAGAGTTTATCCAATTCAGCAACAACACAAGATGGAAGTCAATCCAAGATGGAAGTCAATGCAAGATGGAAGTCAATCCAAGATGGAAGTCAATTTCAAGATGGAAGTCAATGCAAGATGGAAGTCAATTTCAAGATGGAAGTCAATGCAAGATGGAAGTCAATGCAAGATGGAAGTCAATGGAAGTCAAAGCAAGATGGAACTCTGTAACTCAATGAAAGTTTTACCTCTCTCTCGCCCATTATGGAATTGGACCAGTATATGGGTGGAAGGGTATGGGAGCTGCAGTGGGACATTTTAAATAGAGTATGACCCAGTGCGATCATATTAAGAAAATATTCCAGTGAATGGCTGGAAGGGTATGGGAGCTGCAGTGGGACATTTTTATAATATTACCCAGTGACTATTATAAGAAAATATTCCAGTGAATGGCTGGAAGGGTATGGGAGCTGCAGGGGACATTTTTATAATAATTACCCAGTGACTATTATAAGAAAATATTCCAGTGAATGGCTGGAAGGGTATGGGAGCTGCAGTGGGACATTTTTATAATAATTACCCAGTGACTATTATAAGAAAATATTCCAGTGAATGGCTGGAAGGGTATGGGAGCTGCAGTGGGACATTTTTTATAATAATTACCCAGTGACTATTATAAGAAAATATTCCAGTGAATGGCTGGAAGGGTATGGAGCTGCAGTGGACATTTTTTATAATAATTACCCAGTGACTATTATAAGAAAATATTCCAGTGAATGGCTGGAAGGGTATGGGAGCTGCAGTGGGACATTTTTATAAATAATTACCCAGTGACTATTATAAGAAAATATTCCAGTGAATGGCTGGAAGGGTATGGGAGCTGCAGTGGGACATTTTTATAATAATTACCAGTGACTATTATAAGAAAAATATTCAGTGAATGGCTGGAAGGGTAGGGAGCTGCAGTGGGACATTTTTTATAATAATTACCCAGTGACTATTATAGAAAAATTCCAGTGAATGGCTGGAAGGGTATGGGAGCTGCAGTGGGACATTTTTATAATAATTACCCAGTGACTATTATAAGAAAAATTCCAGTGAATGGCTGTGGAAGGGTATGGGAGCTGCAGTGGGACATTTTTTATAATAATTACCCAGTGACTATTATAAGAAAATATTCCAGTGAATGGTGGAAGGGTATGGGAGCTGCAGTGGGACATTTTTTATAATAATTACCCAGTGACTATTATAAGAAAATATTCCAGTGAATGGCTGGAAGGGTATGGGAGCTGCAGTGGGACATTTTTTATAATAATTACCCAGCGACTATTATAAAAAAATATTCCAGTGAATGGCTGGAAGGGTATGGGAGCTGCAGTGGGCCATTTTTTATAATAATTACCCAGTGACTATTATAAAAAAATATTCCAGTGAATGGCTGGAAGGGTATGGGAGCTGCAGTGGGACATTTTTTATAATAATTACCCAGTGACTATTATAAGGAAATATATTCAGTGAATGGCTGGGGAAGGGTATGGGAGCTGCAGTGGGACATTTTTTATAATAATTACCCAGTGACTATTATAAGAAAATATTCCAGTGAAGGCTGGAAGGGTATGGGAGCTGCAGTGGGACATTTTTTTAATAATTACCCAGTGACTATTATAAGAAAATATTCCAGTGAATGGCTGGAAGGGTATGGGAGCTGCAGGGGACATTTTTTATAATAATTACCCAGTGACTATTATAAGAAATATTCAGTGAATGGCGGAAGGGTATGGGAGCTGCAGTGGGACATTTTTATAAAATTACCCAGTGACTATTATAAGAAATATCAGTGAATGGCTGGAAGGGTATGGAGCTGCAGTGGGACATTTTTATAATAATTACCCAGTGACTATTATAAGAAAATATTCCAGATGATGGCTGGAAGGGTATATGGAGCTGCAGTGGGACATTTTTTATAAAATTACCCAGTGACTATTATAGAAAAATTCCAGTGAATGGCTGGAAGGGTATGGGAGCTGCAGTGGGACATTTTTTATAATAATTACCCAGTGACTATTATAAAAAAATATCCAGTGAATGGCTGGAAGGGTATGGGAGCTGCAGTGGGACATTTTTATAATAATTACCCAGGACTATTATAAAAAATATTCAGTGAATGGCTGGAAGGGTATGGGAGCTGCAGTGGGGCATTTTTATAATAATTACCCAGTGACTATTATAAAAAATTCCAGTGAATGGCTGGAAGGTATGGGAGCTGCAGTGGGACATTTTTTATAATAATTACCCAGTGACTATTATAAGAAAATATTCCAGTGAATGGCTGGAAGGTTATGGGAGCTGCAGTGGGACATTTTTTATAATAATTACCCAGTGAGCTATTATAAGAAATATTCCAGTGAATGGCTGGAAGGGTATGGGAGCTGCAGTGGGACATTTTTTATAATAATTACCCAGTGACTATTATAAGAAAATATTCCAGTGAATGGCTGGAAGGGTATGGGAGCTGCAGTGGGACATTTTTTATAATATTACCCGTGACTATTATAAGAAAATATTCCATGAATGGCTGGAAGGGTATGGGAGCGGCAGTGGGACATTTTTTAATATAATTACCCAGTGACTATTATAAGAAAATATTCCAGTGAATGGCTGGAAGGGTATGGGAGCTGCAGTGGGACATTTTTTATAATAATTACCCAGTGACTATTATAAGAAAATATTCCAGTGAATGGCTGGAAGGGTATGGGAGCTGCAGTGGGACATTTTTTATAATAATTACCCAGTGACTATTATAGAAAATATTCCATTGATGGCTGGAAGGGTATGGGAGCTGCAGTGGGACATTTTTAATAATTACCCAGTGACTATTATAAGAAAATATTCCAGTGAATGGCTGGAAGGGTATGGGAGCTGCAGTGGGACATTTTTTATAATAATTACCACAGTGACTATTATAAAAAAAATATTCCAGTGAATGGCTGGAAGGGTATGGGAGCTGCAGTGGGCCATTTTTTATAATAATTACCCAGTGACTTTAAAAAATATTCCAGTGAATGGCTGGAAGGTTATGGGAGCTCAGTGGGACATTTTTTATAATAATTACCCATGACTATATAAGAAATATTCCAGTGAATGGCTGAAGGTTATGGGAGCTGCAGTGGGACATTTTTTTAATAATTACCCACCCAGTGACTATTATAAGAAAATATTCCAGTGAATGGCTGGAAGGGTATGGGAGCTGCAGTGGGACATTTTTTATAATAATTACCCAGTGACTATTATAAGAAAATATTTGAGCCTCTTATGTATCATATATATAATGTAATATTTTTTTAAATTTGTATCACATTGGTCTTTTTTTTTACCCTGGGCGCCAATTTCCATTGCAGAACCATCCAGTTTGTATCTTTGCATTTGGTTATCCCATGTCGATCTTCAGTGGGAGAAGATACAGAATCTCAACACAAAAGAACGTGGAATAAATTCTATTGTAAATGACATATCTGAGCGGCTAAATGCGTTCCTGGAAGATTGTTTTTGCGTGTGATTCCCAGTCACAGACAGATTATGTGTTGCTTGATGTACTGTATAGATCATTTGCAGGGGACAGATTGAGCCATTGAATGCCCATTGTAGACCAGCAGGAAAAGAGACAAACTGCTACTTTATTCATAATGCACTTTAGATGGTTAAGAAAATAAGTCAATGGTCTTTATATGGTGAGATGCGCATTTCTGATTGACATTGTGTGTTATCCACTACGAGTCCAACAAGAACGAAATGCCTTCTGTGTGAATATTTCACCTCAACTCTAATAAATGTTTGGAGACATTGGATTTGGATATAATGTTATCACAGCATCGCTGCAATGGGTGATTCATGTCATTTATTATGCTGTATATTGCCAGCAATGCGTCAAAAGAGGGGGGCAGCGCCACACCGGGAGGAAATACTGAATAAATGCTGTACACTAGTTTCAGTCATTAACAATGTTCTCTCTATGCTGTGCCCACACACACACAACAATGAGGCCTGGGCACATAAAGTAAAATAATGAGCACAGATACTATACTGTATATCTGTACACACAGCCAATAGAAATAGAGGGGACACAGACCATTATTTGCTTCCAGTTCAAGTACCTGGTACCACTGAGGGTGCTATGGTCAGTGGAGAGAAGGATCCCTGTTATAACGAGGGGTAAGGATAGAATACACAGACAGAGATGCACCCAGAGCCACACATGCTCCCAGAAGAGATTTACCATAGGCTTGTGGATGCTGCACGAATGTCTATTTCTAATAATCGCAAAGCCACTGCAACCTAGTCATGGTAACCTATGGTAAATTGGTAACCCTCCGTGTGTCTCCCCTTAAATCCCCCTGCAATCTTTTAAAAAAACAGCCCCATCCCATACTGTAAGAGTATGTACCTTCAATTGGACTTGTTTGGACAGAAATAATAAAATAAAAATGTATCAGCAACTTGGATTTCTATAGCCTGCAGACAAAACAATCCAGAACCCCTTAATATTTACCGTACATTATTATGTCACGGCTAGTGGTACATTACTTCACATGTAACCTAAAACTCTACACCGAATTCTAACCGGTTATGACAACATTGGGATTGTTCTAAATTTCCTGTTACCCAATAGACATGAATGAAACTGGCGAGTTCGTTCCGACAGAGGTCCAGCAAAACCTGTGTTTTCAAGGGAAACGTGCGCAAAGTTTTTATCCCGCGCCTTTTTTCACTTTTCATCACAATTACCCAACACTTATATTTAACACTCCAAAATGCTTATGTGCTAATAATAATAATGTGCAAAAACCAATTGGATGAGGGCTTATTTCTTGTCTGTTAAGCTGGGTACACACAATGAGATATTTCGGTCCGATCGAACGATAGTTCAGTGTATCGGTCGATTGGACCGAAATTATCACATCCGAATGTGCCCATGTCCGATCGACCGTTCGTCCAAATCGGACGAAAGGACGATCGGACAGGGTGGAAAACCTCGTCCTATCGTGCGGTCCTCTATGGACTGCACGATCAATCGCGGTGACTATCGGACGCGGCTGCTTTTGCCGCGACCGACAGTCCTTCCTCCTGGCCGACCGTTCGAAAGTATCGAACGGTCGGTCAGGAGGAAAAAATCGCTAGGTGTGTACCAAGCTTTAGTTAACATCTGATTGGTTACTGAAGATTAATACCACCTTTACCACCTTTTATTACATAAGCCCCAAAGAGCACAGACAGAAACCCAGCACTTCAATGATTTTTTCTGTCTTAAGGTGGCCGTACATATGTTCGATTTTACTCACCTGACCAAGCGCTCCCGCAACTTCCTGCCGGAACTGCCTCTCCTGTTCTTCTATGTGGCCGACATGCGTGGGAGCGCTCGGTAAAATTGTATATATGTTTGTATAACATGTATTACCCTGTATGTAATGTATGACTATGTAATTGTAAAGCGCCACGGAAGATGTTGGCGCTATATAAATCCATAATAATAATAATATTAATGGCCACCTTTAGGTAGACACCATGCAATGTACAACAAGTAACAAAGTAATGATTAGTACATTCTGTGTCATTCCCAAATTAGACTGAAGTTAAAAATATCATATAAGCATTGGCAGATGGTTAAGGCAATTTATTTGCTGGTTGTTGTTCAGTTCCCTCCCATTGAGAGCCGGAGGCCATGTAATGCATTTATATGTCCGCTAATGAGCTCTCACGGTTCTCACTTGACAGAGAATCATTCTATGTTTGTTAAGAACATATAGGAGAAAACAGATAATACAGAGGCAAGAAGAAAGCCAATAAACATATTGTCTGCTTGATTAACTGCATAGTAAGCAGGTACCATAGAGCATGGCAAGGGGTCGTCTTATTGAAATTATTATATTGTGCCATTAGATTGTGCACAAGGAAAATGGAAAAACAAAATGGAAAGAAATAAGCATCTCTATGGATACAGGGAAAGCTACTAACACAGTCATCGGAGGGTAATCATCACAGTGATGATGTCATTATGTCACAAGCAAGTTTGCTTATTCTAAATGGGGCTGTGGGAGCACACCTTAGGCTAAATTCCTACAACAAGGAAATGCTACAAATCTGACCAGAACATTAGAACAAACAGAGATCAATGCACATTCCTGGGCCCCATATAATATTATAATATTTGTGCTAGTGCAAACAGTAAAAAAACACTTTATAGTTAATTGGGAAACTATGATGCACTTCTTTGAAAAACTAATTAAAGTTTTATTATGAATATGTGAGTAAAGGGGAAAAAAATTATTTAAGTGGAGAAGGCCCAGAGTAGGGCATCTAACCAGGGTTGCCAGATCTTGTCCACCCCCGAACGGGAGAGGGCTGTGGTATCACAGTGACATCATAGTGGGTGGGTCAGGGGTGGACAAGGGGAGGGTCCATGATTGGAGGCGATGTTAGGGAAATGATGGGGCGGGGCTGCCAGGGACATTCTTTGGATGGGATTTCAGCCCTAACTGCAGGACCCTGCATCTACCTCACAAGAGGTGCTTCTCTTTATAGAGGGGATCACTTTATACACAAGGGTGCAGTGAAAATGTCCCTTTAGGGAATGTAACAGAATAAGTGAGGTGGGAGATGTTCCCCTACTTTTTGACAAGTGGACATCCTTTTTCTACTTCAAAACTGCTCATTTGGCACCTCGGCCTTCAGCCTTCAGCAATGTGCACAGATAAAATTTGCTGTTGATACTACTGATATTTTCCAATAGCATTGACATGTTTGCAGGCAAGAAGGGGCAATTTCAATGCATTTGCCCCCAATCCAAAAGGTTGAACTAGATGGATGTCTTTATTTAATCTCAGGTACCATTTTACTTATCTTACTGTGTTACTGTTATTTTCATTACATGAAAGTTTCTTACTCTTCAATCATCATTTCTATGAAGTGAACTCATATGATTTAACGTCTTTTTAACAGTATTGTTGCTTAGCAACCCATCTTGTTGCTTCATTATGAAGATTCCATAAAGTTGTTCTTGCCGGGAGACCTACGTAAGTGAATCCTCCCACTCAGCTAAAAAGATGGCATGGCAATTATAAAACTTTCTACATCTAAAATCCTTAAGAGTGTGTACAGAGGGGAAAGTTCATCAAGATTTTCGTTTTACCACACACAAGCCTTTCATAAGGAGTTGAAGGAATTTTTTATCTTCTAATAAAGCCAATGGTCGTGAATACTGAACAATTTTCAAATAATTATCAACCTGGATTTTACCTGCTGGATATTCTTTACATAGTCTCCCGCTCTGCCTCCCTCTCCCATGGGGAACTCAAACATCTAATGCATAAAAGAGTTATTGGAAATGTGGTCCTCATTAATGTGTCAATCAGTTGTCACAGTAACCACCCATCTTGTTTCAGATCAAGACTTCCCATTAGGGCTTTGCAGTACTTTATATCCAGCACTGAGATGCTTTTAAAGTAGGAAAGTGAGGGAGTAACTGAGCCTCACTGGGTAAACTTGGCTAGAATATTTCTTGGGTAATAATTATACAATGTTACAGTTTTATTCTAATTTATAAAGTCAACAAGTTGCTGGTAGGTATGATTTCCCTACAACAGGTTGGAATCTGTGTTTGTATCTCAACTAATAGCTCCTGTTCTATAACTTAACCCAGCGTTTCATCCAATCTAAGCCCAGGTATGGTGGACCAAGTGGACTATCAGCTCACGTGACCTCCAGCAAAGACAACCTATTAATTCACACTTATATGCAAACAATTATCGGTCCTTAAATGCATCACCATACTTTCTTCTGTAATAATTGTTATTTAGGTGTAGATACCATACACACACACTTTACAGGTTACACAGTGACCCAGACTTTTACAGTTCTTATGGATTTTTTAAAGTTAATTCCAAAATGATTCAAGGTTGATCTTTAGAATGATAACTGTTAAAGGGAAAGTCCAGTGGAAAATATAATTATTTTTTAAAATATTAGTTTATATTATGCATACCTAGTAATTTCACATGTTCTCCTGCATTTTGAAAATTCAATTGATTGAATTGCTGTTTGCATTAGTGAGCTGACATTTCAGGTTATTTGATGTCCTGTCCTTCCTCTTCTTAGAATACACACTACTTTGGAATGTTCCTAACAGTAATATCTACTGATTGGCTGTTGGATGCATGCTCAGATCTCTACTGAGCAACTGAATCAACCCAGGTGCTAGGTCAAGGGCAAGATCATAATGGTCTCTATTAGGGGTCCTAAAAACAGAAAGTCAGTACTTCAGACAAAATACATTACATAGCAAGATAGTATTGGAGGTTATATAAAGACCTACATCCATCTAGTCCAAACTTTATCCTCTACCCATTATGTCTATCTAACAGTTACATAGTAACATAGTATTGGCGGTTGTATAAAGACCTACGTCCATCTAGTCCAACCTTTATCCCCTACCCATAATATCTGCCTAACAGTTACATAGTAACATAGTATTGGAGGTTGTATAAAGACCTAGGTCCATCTAGTCCAACCTTTATCCCCTACCCATAATATCTGTTCAACAGTTACATAGTAACATAGTATTGGAGGTTGTATAAAGACATACGTCCACATAGTCCAACCTTTATCCCCTACCCATAATGTCTGTCTAACAGTTACATAGTAACATAGTATTGGAGGTTGTATAAAGACCTATGTCCATCTAGTCCAAACTTTATCCCCTACCCATCATGTCTATCTAACAGTTACATATAACATAGTATTGGAGGTTGTATAAAGACCTACGTCCATCTAGTTCAACCTTTATCATCCCATAATGTCTATCTAACAGTTACATAGTAACATAGTATTGGAGGTTGTATAAAGACCACATTCTCTAGTTCAACCTTTATCCCCTACCCATAAGTCTGTCTAACAGTTACATAGTAACATAGATTGGAGTTTGTATAAAGACCTACGTCCATCTAGTCCAACCTTTATCCCCTACCATAATGTCGTCTAACAGTTACATAGTAACATAGATTGGAGGTTGTATAAAGACCTATGTCCATCTAGTCCAAACTTTATCCCCTACCCATCATGTCTATCTAACAGTTACATAGTAACATAGTATTGGAGGTTGTATAAAGACCTACGTCCATCTAGTTCAACCTTTATCCCCTACCCATAATGTCTATCTAACAGTTACATAGTAACATAGTATTGGAGGTTGTATAAAGACCTACATCCGTCTAGTTCAACCTTTATCCCCTACCCATAATGTCTGTCTAACAGTTACATAGACACATAGTATTGGAGTTTGTATAAAGACCTACGTCCATCTAGTCCAACCTTTATCCCCTACCCATAATGTCTGTCTAACAGTTACATAGTAACATAGTATTGGAGGTTGTATAAAGACCTATGTCCATCTAGTCCAAACTTTATCCCCTACCCATCATGTCTATCTAACAGTTACATAGTAACATAGTATTGGAGGTTGTATAAAGACCTACGTCCATCTAGTCCAACCTTTATCCCTACCCATAATGTCTATCTAACAGTTACATAGTAACATAGTATTGGAGGTTGTATAAAGACCTACATCCATCTAGTCCAACCTTTATCCCCTACCCATAATGTCTGTCTAACAGTTACATAGTAACATAGTATTGGAGGTTGTATAAAGACATACGTCCATCTAGTCCAAACTTTATACCCTACCCATAATATCTGTCTAACAGTTACATAGTAACATAGTATTGGAGGTTGTATAAAGACATATGTCTATCTAGTCCAACCTTTATACCCTACCCATAATGTCTGTATAACAGTTACATAGTAACATAGTATTGGAGGTTGTATAAAGACACACGTCCATCTAGTCCAACCTTTATACCCTACTCATAATGTCTGTATAACAGTTACATAGTAACATAGTATTGGAGGTTGTATAAAGACATACGTCCATCTAGTCCAACCTTTATACCCTACCCATAGTAATTGTACAGGGAAACTGTTAAAGGAAATGTAAAATATTACATTAAACTAATATAAAATGCATATTGGAAGATATCTGAAATCTACCTTTATCTCTGTTGTTTGTATTTACAGACATTGGCTTTTTCTTTAGTAAACGATAAGGTGAGATTGTCTTTCATCATTTTGTTAAGCCTGCGGAAAGAACATAAAGAGCCAATAAATATATCTTTGGTGGAAATAATTCTGTAAAGTGTATTTTTATTTCTCTCATGAAAAGGACATTTGGAATAATGTCTTTATAGTGGGAATTTTGCATTTGGCTTGAAAGGCTGCATTTTGGCAGGGGAAGCGCCATGGTTGCTCAAATGTGTGCGTGTCTGTGTGTTTTTAAAGAGAGCTTGAGGAGCAAGGATGTCAAACTTTGGCCCTCCAGATGTTTGAAAACTACAGTTCCCAGCATTCCTTGGCTGCAGTCTGGAGGGCCACAAGTTTGACATCCCTGATGTAGAAAGTTGCCAAGGCAAGTGCTTTCTTACACTTAGTTTGGTTGTTTTGGGTTTCCAGACATTCTCCGATAACTTGTAAACTCTTCCATGGGTTCCTTAGCTAGAAGATAGCACACTACGCCTAGGTGTCCAGTATGTCCCACATTGAAGATACTGTCCAAACAATGGGTGGAACCATGGAATAAAAGATGTCCATGGGACCTTATGGAGGAAAATATTAAATGTATATTTAAATTTGTATAGTGCCAGTGGTAACTAGAAACCACAGGGCCCCTGAACCAAATTGCAGATTGAAAGGTAGGAGCATTACAATATAGAGTTTGGAATTAAAAAATATATATACTTTAGTTGCCCTTTACATTTTAGTAGAAGGGTTTTGCATTCTATATCAGAGAGGTTTGGAGTTTTTTATGTTTAAGTTGCAATCTACAAAGGCATTGACAATATCCCTACATCATGTTTTGTACACACTCTCCACCCACATATCTACCCATACTGGACTGTGCTCTGAGATGCTACATATTCATATTTTACCCTATCAGTTACTGCCTCCACCACCGCTGCCCAATAGTAAAGGGAGCATGAATGTGATTGATGGAAAATGTACAACTGAAATAATTCAGTGGCATCAGGATAGATTCAGTAATTAGGAACAGTGCTCATCAGGGATTTCTAGTACCCGGCCTTGTTAATATCCCTTCTTAATGGTCCATCCATCTATTCATTACTAATTACATTGTATCACAGGTGTTTCTAGATTGCAGGCAGATCCACATCAGTATCAGTGCACAATTATATATTCTGTAGACGTATCATTTACCATGTTCTCCTGCATTCAATTATGGCTAAGATGTTAGATAAACAGAGCAAAGGATTCAACGGAAAATGCATAGGAAAATAATGGATCTTTACTTGAATAAACTAAACATTTTGCATCCCTATGTCCCTGTATCTTAGAATGGTCTCCCTCCCCCTCCTGATAACAGCAGTGGTATAAGTTCACCCTCTGGTTTCAGGTTTATCTAATCGAGACAGGTAATCAGGCTTGATCGGACACAGGTGAATTTACTCAGAGTGTCAGGTAGCGTGGAAATACACCGATAACTCAAACAATTCCACGGATTCCTTAGCTAGAAGACAGCACAATTCTAGTATATGTCTGTAAGGAGTTTTGTGTCTCTAGCTGGGGGAGACACAATCCAAAACATGGATGGATTAAAAGAGAAGAAGGACCAGCAGACAAATTAACGAGCAACAGTTAAGATCAACGACACCTGCCTGGAAATTAACAGATACATAGGAACTAGGACTAGGAATCACTGAGCCTCCATGCAAAACTATGATGGGCCCCATCCGTGCTTCATCCACACTGTTTTCCTGTATGGGGGCTATATCTGTCATAAGACGATGGGGCCCCTAACTGCGGTTGCTCCCCTAGTAGTTACGCCCCTGCATCCATCAGCAAGTCCTGGTTCCACATTCTGTAGCTGGATACATTCATAAAGAGATCACAGAACCTGAAACATTCCAAACCTGTATTATTTCACTGTTTGCATTTCCCAGGTCTAGAACATCCACATTGTACTTATAAGGAAGGTGACAGGACTATTTCTCTGTTCCTGGACTTCCATTCATGGGGAACAGCCAAGATGGATATTAATCCAGATAATATTATCGTCTCCTTTTTAACTTCTGCAGATCGATAAACTGTTCTCTTGCTAAATCGCTTATGTTCCCGTTTTGCATTTACAGGGCTATGTAGAGGCCGGTATTAGTTCTTATCTCCTACTGCGGTTATTGTATTTTAACGTGTAGTTACTTAGTGGCAGTAATGCTGTGCGGCTTAAAAGAAAATAACTTCGACAAGACAAACAATATTTTCTATTCTATTCCATTAACACCGTAGGGACACAGCAATGAAATCTACAATTTATTCTCTCTGTGAAATCGCTGTGGAATTTTCTAGGTTTCTTTTTTTGTGTGTGTGTGTAAAATGCAATTTATATGTCAATTCTCTCTAAATCTTTGTCCTTTCATTCAGCTGTATAGTTCTTTCATTCATTCTTTAACACTATACTGACAGCGCTCTGATTGGATAAGATCCTTCTCCAATCACGATTGTTTGTAACATAATAACAAACCAAAACTAATGAGGTGGGCAAACAGGGACTTACACGGTAACGAGTCTTATTTCTCCTTATTATTTTTATTTTATAACTTGACAGGGCTGATCCAAACTAATATCTGGTTGTGTAACTTTGTTTAACAAAATAATTTTGAGTGATATTTTCTACCGCGCAGTATCAGCCATAGAACCGTGGTATTCTACAACTGTGGTAGACACCATCCTAAGTCTGCAACCAAAGGTATAAAATGACTATAATTAGCAGTAGTAATATTATAAACCTGGACCATTGGACTTTTCGGATACTACAAGTTTATAAATGTGCCCCATAGCAGCTAATTGTTCAGCTCCTCACTTTTTCCCTGGATGACATTCACTGAGCATGTCTGTACCGCTGGTAGAGCAGAGGATCAAAAGACTTTATTATGTTCACACAAATATCTTTTTTAGGAATTTGGTAGGAAGTTAGAACTTTAATCAGTAATATGTACAAGGGAAAATGTTTTTTACACCATAGACCTCCTTTGAATAATTTATTCTGGCCTCTGTCTTCACTGAAAGGCCAATTTCATTATTTAGTGTAATAAGTTCTTATTCTCTCTGTTAAAATAAAGATGTCAGAGCATTTTCCCTATGGGCAACAGTGTAATTCAGCTGAGGTTGCAGATAAGGTGCCAGGAAAGGTTAATAGAACATTCTATAGGCAGCAAATAAACCTGCCATGTTACCGGTAGAGACAAAGCTCTCTGTAAAAAAAAAATAGAATTATTTTACCTTGAATAAAACGTTATTGTCACATTACAAAAGCTGATACATTTATAGAATTAAAGCTGCGGTCTCTGGATAATTAAATCGGTCGACAGCTTTAATGACGAAATCCACAATTACAGGCATTGCACTAAATGGCATAGTCAAGGCAGGAAAGAGAAAAGCATTGTGGGACAGCAACAACAACACAGTCAACAAAAAGTACCTGGGAGGTGTCACACTTGAAATGGTCGCTTTGTTAACCTATTCCCCTCTAGGGGTCATTGGAATTGCCTATAAACTTCAGCTGGCATTAAAAAGTGGCGTAAAAAAACATTACAAACGTGTGTATTTTGCAAAACCCATGCAGTCAGCGCAAAAAAGGAGCCAAGCATACAGACAAGATTCTTAAAGGGCAACTATAGTGAAGAAAATACTTTACCTCATTTTAATCCATAAATGAATACATACATGTAAGTAGCCCTTACTTTGGGGGTATGTCTTGCTGCATGTCTTTAATCCAGTACTTGGTTTGCTCAGGCTCATTATCCCCCCCTCTCTCTCTCTCTTAACCAGCACCTTTCATCTGACCAGACTTTCTAGGAGGTCAAGCATGCTCAGTAATCAATAGGCAGCACTGGAAGAGGGAATTTTCGATCATGCAATTCACACATACCAACTGTCACCATTTCAGTTACATCAAAACTGAACACAGCAGAATAGTTTATGATAATAAGGCACTTGATTGACAGATGAAATGTAAATGTTAAGTTGGTTATGCACTAAAAAATTGTACCTACCAACATCACGCTGGTAAAACCACCTGGTCTGATCATTTTGTGGTTAATTCCAAAATCATTAGGCCAGGAGAAGGACCGTAGAAGGAAAAGCCATTGGGCTTTTCACACATCGGACAGATTTGACAATCAAACACCAAATCAGCCAGGGCTGATGCTATAAGTGGTGGTAAAGTTGTCATGTGCTATTAATCTGCAGCAACCAATCTGATTTGATTTAACCAGGTTACATCCAACATCTGATTTATTAAAGATGGACTGTGGTCTCTAAATAAGTTGATTTTAAATGAAAGGCCAGGTTCCTACCTTTTAAATGAGCCCTCAACTACCTCTCTATGTGCACAGCCCAACATATGAAGAAATCACTGACCAGAAAGTTAGGGGGTAGGAGGGTCTGAATTTGCGGTCACAAATACTAGTTCCTCCTTCTAATCTGTGGTTGGCACATGCTCAGTGCAGAAGAAAGAAGAAGGGTTTAGTTCTCCTTTAAATCAATTTCGGAGGAACTGCCTTTTTGGATCTTCTTTGCAACCAACATATGATCGCAAAGTAAATGGTAATGATGGGACCTGTCAGCCACAAAGATGATCCATAGAAGATCCGGAAAGGCGGTTTCTATGAAATTGATTAAATTTTGCGGGATCGGTCTGCAGGTAAGATGTATATATGGGCACCTTTATTGCAATAGCCCCCTGAGACTAATAAAGGTAATAACTGAATGATGAGGGTTGAAAACACAGCATATTTTACAGCCAACCTTTATTTCTCCTTTAAGGATACGACGTAGACCATAATTCTTTAGCTTTGATGGATCGCTGTAACAAACCTCTAAACAACTAACCAAGCACCAAGCTCCTTGTATATTTCCTATTATAATTAACTGCAGTATACATTACCATCCCATAACCATACACCCCTTCCATCAATCACGCCACAGAGACAAATGACAGAGATGCTCAAAGATCAACAAGTAATGAATTTGTTACCCATGCGAGACTAGAAAATGTCTCTCCAGAAGAACTGGAATATTCATAGAGAAATAGATAATAGCCGGGCAGCAATCCATCAGGAGGGGATTCGTTGGATTCGAAGGAAACTGTTAGAATTGGTGCTGGTTCTGTTAAAAATATTGATCAATGTGCTGGATGCTGCAGTCATTGGATAGGGGAGGGAAGAGACCAGGTCTGTTCATGGGTCATAATGAAAAGGAATTGTTTAAAAGAACATTGATCAGCTAGTTTACCCAATGAAATGGCTAATGGCTTATGTGCATATAGTCTGGAATATGCAGGTTAACGTTGCAGGCAAATGATGTCATATCTATTGATGTCATATCTACTGGTGACATCTACTGATGTCATATCTACTGATGTCATATCTACTGATGTCATATCTACTGATGACGTATCTACTGATGTCATATCTACTGGTGTCATATCTACTGATGACATATCTACTAATGTGATAGCTACTAGTTACATATCTACTGATGACATTTACTGAGGTCATATCTACTGGTGCCATCTACTGATGTCATATCTACTAATGACCCTAATGACATTGTGCTGCAAGCAGGTGTTAGGGATGGTCCCCACTGTGGTCACATTTTGCACAATGTAATCTGTTTTTCAGATTGCATCTGATTTGCGGTGTCCATGCCCCACTATGTGTGAAGAGCTGCGCTCCATTTTCCCAATGCATGTGATCACCATTTTAGTGTGCATTGCTATTTAACTAAATTACAGGGGAAATCAGAAGCGCATCCTACCGCTCCAAAAAGCGCACACCAGTTTAGTGAGGTACAGTAGAGCTCCTTGCTGGCCGTGGAGGGCACGGCGCAATCTCGTGAAAGACGTAAAAGAAAAATAGAGAAATGTATTTTGGCTAATTCGCATGATTACCTGACCTGACAGAAATGTCTGATTAAAATTATGTGTCGCTCGTCTTCACAAAAATTCAGTATTATAAAGACGTTAAAACCTTTCACTAAAATAAACAGTCCGAGTCCCATTAATACAGAGGGATACAAAGTAGCTAATTGGACAGCTCCTCTCCATCTTCCAGGATAACACTCTCCGAGCATGTCCAGACCATAAAACAGGGGATAGGACAGACACCGGGGGGCTTTGCCTACTGGGATGAACGTTATAATACTGTATATCACTTTAAAAGGAGAGTGACGTATTATTTTAATCAGCAATTTTCTGGGCTATAACTCAGAGAAAATGTTTTTCCTTTAAAGCAATTGCCCTGGGTAGAAACATAAGATTAATAATTTATCATTTAATTACTCAGGAGTAAGTACAATTTAATTTATTGGCAGCACTTACCGTAGCAATTGAACTGATTTGTAATTTTCTTATTACTAACCTAGTCTAACCTAGTATCTCAGTAGAAATAAACCTCCCATGGAATATATACTTGGCAGTACTTTTCATGCACTCTGATTTAACCATCATTACCTATGAAATAAACACATAAACACACATAGAACCAAACTGACCTCATTTTATTCAGTACAGGAACAGAGTCTTTTCTATGAAGGGAGAAAGCCGTAGAGAAATGTCATCCCCAAGTTTAAAGGGAATGTTCACTCCAAAAAAAACTATAAGCTAATACTGTAGATTACCCCCCCCCCAACCTAGGTTTCACATTACTCAAAGATGCCCCTGAACTTCCTTACCTGACCTGGTCCCTCACCACTCCAGCTGCTAATGCTGACAGCCGCTCAACTTCCTGCTTGCAGTTATAAATCTTTATGTACCCAGCTTAAAGGGGAACTGTGGTCTCCAAACAAGTAGAGTTTAAATTAAAGGCCAGTTTCCTACCTTTAAAACAATCCATCAACTACCTCTCTACGTGCTCCACGAGATATAAAGAAATGACTGACCAGAAAGTTGATGGTTAGGAGGCTGACATGTGACATTCCTGAGGCTTCTCCTGCACAGTGCCGCCGGCGAGCACAGCCTCAGACTCCCTCAGTGTGTGAGGGAGACAGGAAGTCCCTCCTCCTCTCTGCTGTGTGAAGTCCTGACAGAGTAGGTAAGGGAATCTATAGCCATTCTTTCCCATTATGTGAAAACAGCCTTTTCAGGCAGAGTTCTCACTTTGCCTGAAAAGGCTGTTTCCACAGAGTTTTCTGTAGGGGGGGTCTGAGTGGCCCACTGGGGCTTGTGCACCCATGAGTGGGCGGAGTTGTGCACCCATGAGTGGGTGGGGCCTATGCCCCACACATGAGCGGGGCTTGTGCACCCATGAGTGGGCAGGGCTTGTGCACCCAAGGGTGGGCAGGGCTTGTGCACCTGTGGTGGGCGGGGCCACATGGGGCTGTAAGAGAATGGGCCAAGGGGGGCCTGCAACTGGACAGACCATGGGGTCCATGAGTGGGAGGGACCAGGGGACTGCAAAGGGGAGGAGGAGACACAGGGCAGATTGACTGACATGGTTTCAGTGCAGGAAGTGCAGGGGGCCTGGTGATGCTACTGCAATATCACACACAAAAATGTAAATATCTTCAAAACTATGCAAAATAAACAATGAAAATAAGATGCAAAAATTCTCAGTAGAGCAATTCCTATCAATTTACCTAAAGTCATTTTTGGACCACAGTTCCCCTTTAACCACTATAGGTAGTTTCTGCATAGTTTAATTTGGCTTTTGTTTGCCGATCAGAAAAGATGGATCCCACTTGTCTATTTTTATTTGGTGTCATCCAGAGAAACTCAATGAACCTGCCATCACCACATCCAATGGAAGACAGTTCCATAATTTTATCATTCTCAACGTGAAAAACCCTTTCCAAACTTAAAGATTAAGCAACTTTTCTTCCAGTTTTAAGGGATGTCCGCGTGTTTGCTGTATGGCCACACAAGCGCATTTTCTCTAGCGTAAATAATTGTAACTTATCCAATCTCTCTTCAGATTCAAGATCCCCCAATCCCCTTATTAATTTAGTTGCTCTTCTCTGAAACCTCTTCATTTCCAAGATGTCCTTTTTGTACACAGGATTCCAAAACTATTATACTATAGTATATAATATAACTATATTCCAAATGAGGCCTTACCAATGCTTTGTAAAGAGGTAGAATAATATTTTCCTCCCTTGAATCCATACCTCTCTTTATACAAGACAATACCATGCTGGCTCTGGCTGTTGCCGCCTGGTACTGCTTGCTACCTTTAAGTTTGTTATCGGCCAACCCCAAGATCCCTTTCCAACAGGGATTCACTTAACAGAGAGCCATTTATAGTATAAGCAGCACAATGATGTTTAAGTCCAAAATGCATCACCTTACATTTATCAACATTGAATCTCATCTGCCACTTAGCAGCCCAATGTGACTATCTAGATCCACCTGGAACGATTGCACATCCTCTGAAGTTTTTAATGGTCAACAAAGTTTTGTGTCGTCAGCAAACACAGAAACCTTCATGACAATACCCACTTCCAAATCATTAATAAACAGATTAAATAGAAGCGCCCCCAACACAGAACCCTGTGGCACCCCACTTAGCACTTAGTCCATGATAAAGAAACCCCATTAACAACTACTCTCTGCATCCTATTCATTAACCAATTTTCTATCCATGTACAAATGTGCCTCCCCAGACCAATAGACCTCAGCTTATACATTAGTCGCCTATGGGGGACTGTACCAAAGCCTTATGCATTGATCCCTGTAATATAAGGTTCTAGTCACACTGAGTCACACTGAGCGAAGGAGCACACCTTACCTGCAATCACAAAGTGGCAGCATCGAAATGTGAAATTTGTAGTCTGAGTTTGATGCAGTAAATACGGAAATTTCACGTCCATTGGGCTTGATTCTAATTTTTGGTTCCTTGGAATGAATGGCTGATGAAAGGAAACGTTCAAGTCAAGGATTCAGTGGCATAACTAGGAATCACTGCCCCCCCGACCCCCCCAAAAAACTATGATGGGGCCCCTATCCGTGTTTTATCCACAGTGGTTTTTCTGGGAGGAGGCTATTGCTCCCCTCTACTTATTCCCCTGCAAGGGTTCCCAGTTTGTAGTAGATGTAGTGTGGTTATACTGTATATGAAAAAGTTTACTAAATTATAAAATGCCATGTGCTGCATCCATGAAAAGTGTGTGCCTGCGTGTGTGTCACTGCAGTTCCTATGGACCACTAGAGGGATATTCCCTGCAGTTTCAATTGATTCACCACTAGAGGGAGAAGTAAGAATCTCATACTGTAGCAGCATGGAGATAACAGATAAGCAGATATGGCAGAGGGGGGACTCTGGGACAGAAGGGGGACTCTGTGGGACAGAGGGGGGACTCTGGGACAGAGGGAGGGACTCTGGGATAGAGGGGGACAACTCTGCCACGGGAGGGGGACTTTAGAACAGAGGGGGGGGTCTCTGCCTTTTGGGATAGGGGGGTGGACTCTGCCTTTTGGGACACTGGGGGAGGTCTCGGGGCTTCTAGCACCCATTAATGTAACAGGCTTTATGTCTAGTAGTTCAATAATATGATAATTCTAGTCTCCATTATTATAATTAAAGTGGACGCTCAGTGCAAATACCTGTACTTTTATGAAAAGAGAGCATTATTTATCCATCCCAATGACCTTAACCTGCCCATTCAGCATTGTATCTGTGTATAAATAAATGCTTCCGAAATACTGACTTCCTGTTTGCAGGACCCCTAGTAGAGACCGTTATGGTCTTGCCCTTGACCCAGCGCCTGGGTTGATCCAGTTTCTCAGTAGAGAAGAGAACATGTAGAATAACTAGGTATGTGTAATATAAACATGTTTAAAGATACTGATATTTTCCACTGAGTTTGTATTGTAGCTGCATCAATTGATACCATAAATCTTTATTATTCTGTTGACTGACTAAGGGATATTGTATCCCAGAATGGTTATGGGATGTTCCCATTGCTACCCGATCGTTCCTACACCTCCTGGAATGGTTTCTCTACCTCCTATTAGTTAGACACCAGCATCTCAGATCCCCCCTATTCTCTCCGCATTGCTGCATTACTTGTACATACTGTAGATGTCAGTCTCCTTCTCAAGGCCCCAGCCAATATTTGTCATAAACTTTCATCAGCGAAGCCACATGCATCCTGACATCATCCTTGGCACTCAGCACGTTAGACAGAGAGCGATTCCCGGGCAGCATATGGCGCTGATACCAATAAATAGTTCTAATGGTTCAGGATAACAACGCCTGACTGAATTCAGCAATTAAATCAATCTCTATTAAATAAATGAGATTCTTGTGATCTCTGGTCCTTGAGTAATTGACCGGTCGATTTTTACCGATTTATAAAAAAAATTTCAAATGCAAAAAAAACCCGGAAAAAAAAATTGATTCCGATTTTGGGTGCATTTCTATTTCTAGAATAAGGAAGATTCGGCTTCAGTCCTTCTGGCTTGTTGCCAATAGCAACAGATGGTGATTAATGACAGCTCACCTGGACGTGATTGCCGCTTGGCATTCGAAAGGTTTTAAACTGTGAACTCTTATGCAGATGATCCAATGTGTCCAGGATGGTTTGTCTTTTAATTTGCATTAAATAGGGAAATCAGTAATAGGACAAAGAGGATGTTAGCCTGGTATCTGGCCATAAACATGTCCCACATCAGGAAAATCCCAAATAATGATAACCAATCCCAGCAAACCTTCAGTAACTCTCCAAAGCCCCTGAGTATCCCTTCCCTTCAATGGACAAGTCCGTGTTTGGCAGAGGGCTAGCACCACACCAGACACAGTTACCCCATGGACTCAGACATCCCACCCCTTCCTCCACCCTGCACTGGGCAGGGTGGGGATAGGGGGCATGGTGAGGGGTGTGGGATTAGAGGGTGGTAGAGGTGGAGTTAGTGGCCTAGGGGGGTGAAGGGAGGCAGGGTTAGGGGCGTTCCAGGGTGTAGCAGCTAAAAGGGGTCATGGGAGGAGATTAGAGACTCCTTGCAGGTGGTCTTGTGGGAGTGTGGGAGACCACCCCATAATGCGGGAGAATCCCATGAATTGTGGAAGGGTAGGATCCCTGTGGACTTAAAGTGCGAGGTATCTGTGCTGAGGTTGGGGATACTCAAGAAAACTAGAGCGAGGCAGACAGACAAGCAGGGAAGCCAAAGAATCGGGCAAAAAGAGGCACAGGAGGAGAAAGTGGAAGAGCAGGGACTGAGCCACAAGTCAGTACCTAGAGAATCAGTCAGCGAGGCAAGGTACAGAACGATAGAGAGTAAATATAGTCAAAGGCAGGCACAGGTCAGGACAGGTGGTAAACAATCATAGTCGGAAGACAAGTAAGAATCAACTAAAATAACAGTAGTAGAATACAGCAAGGGTAGACCACAGGCTATAACAATAAGGAAAGCAGGAACTATAATAGGGACCAGTAAGCAATAAAAGCAATCAGAAAACAGGTAGGTACAGAATAGCCCCCAAATAATTGCTGAGCACGGAGCGGCAGGGTGTGTGTCCTGACTCTGACGTCTGACTCTCTAATGAAGCAGAAACAGCAGAGTTGCAACTTCAATGTACCGTGTATATTGGAGTTATGCAGGCAGCGTTCACGCTTCTTGTGACCACACGTGCACGTTAGCGGTCGCACGCGCATTTTGTGTCGTTCAAGGGGGGAAAAAATTCACCATTGCCTGTCTTGCACCTACTGTATGTTCTTCCGTGCAGGGGTGCCGTCTGAGACAAATGTCTCACTCTGCCTCATGGTAGATGGGGCCCTGGATCCAGGACCAGCATGTAATGGTAAAAGGATTGCCGTTCCAATCCCTTGTTTCGAGTCCAGGCCAGGTTTTGAATGTGGAAACAAGCACAATCAGCTCCCCTGGCTGAGTTTAATCAAGTGGTGCATGTTACCAAAAGTGGAGGTCTTTGCAGCAGAGGGGCTGCTGATGGTCTGGGGTGAGCTAGGTCCTAGGACCATATATCCAGAAGGAACCTGGACAAGCAGGTGGCAGAGGGTCATTAGGCCTATGGCATGTGGCCAAGAGTGAATCACAGAAAGGTGTCAAAGATTTTACTAAGGTTACAGCAGAGTGACCGTGGAGATAACCCAAGGTAATGGTTTGGTACACAAGCAGTGCAGTGTTTTGTATTACCATTTTCTCTTCTCTTGTAATTGGTTTGTTTAACCCAAAAAGACTTATGTGGTGTTTGTGTTTTCTATATCCGTCTGTGCCCCAATCCCTGCTGACTACCAAGCTGATCCCTACAATATATGTTCAATTAAAGACTCCATGGTCTCACATCTGTAAATGTGCTTTGCTGTAAATTGTTTTAAAGGCAATTAAAGCATTAGAAACATTTACCTTATCTAGTATAACACTCGAATATACTAATTGTCCTGTACCCATCCCTAGAGTCTAGACACACAACTTACTGGGGATTTCTTTGTAGTGTCTGAGTTACACTAGCAGTTACGGAACCGCTTCTTGACATGCGATCGGATGGCGTGCTAAAGGGTATGTCCATCAAAAAAGTAGTATGTTTCTATCTGATTTACTGAAGAACAGGAGGTAAATGCACTCTCTCTTATCTCGCGTTTTTCAGTAAATCTTTCAGGAGAGGAGGAGACAGTTACCACAGACCGCTCCAGTGCCAATTCCCAGACGGACGCATCCTCGCTCCTTCGCACTGTGTGTGCATGCGCGCACAGTGCAAAGGACTGGAGATGCGTCGGAGGCGTCTGGGAATTCGGCACTGGAGCGGGTCTGTGGGTAACTGTCTCCTCCTCTCCTGGAAGATTTACTGAAAAACGCGAGATAAGAGAGAGTGCATTTACCTCCTGTTCTTCAGTAAATCAGTTAGAAACATACTTACTTTTTTGATGGACATACCCTTTAGCACGCCATCCGATCGCATGTTAAGAAGCGGTTACTAGCATGGTGGCCACACTAGTGCATTGCTGTGCTGCGATCCGTTAATCAGAGCGCATGCAATCTGCATTTTTTTGCACAATCGCATGTGCTCCGATTACGCAGCATTGCGCAATCACAGCCCACATCAACATCTCTTCACTTGCGTGGCCCATTTCTGGAGCGCTCGTAAACGCTACAGTCTGGCCTCAGCCTAAAGGTAAAACTTCTTTGACTTTAGCTGGAATTTGATATAATTTCCCACCTCCAGGGGGTTTATGTTTTTAATAAATCTTGTTATTTCAGATGTACCGACAGGAACAGCTCCTTATCATTTTACCTTTCCTCGCAAAAAACACATAAATATTTGAAATAAACAGACTTCAATTTTATGGTTTTCCTTTGAGAAGCAAAAGAGTGGAAAGAGCTTAGAATAAATTTCTAGTGAAAGCGTTTTAAAGAAAAACACAATGTTGCCAGAGAGATATAATTTATAATAACCAGTAATAAAAGCAAAACCAACCTGAATTATAGGCAACTATACGGAAAAAGTAAAATAAACTTCTTTTCCAACTGATGCTGATTCCAGTATGCTGAAAATAAATGTTTAAAGGACAACTATTTTGTAAAAATGAACTACTTAAAAATGAAAGTAAATGGGACACAGGGGAGGACTGGCCCAGTAGGCTGAGGGGCAAACACCCCCAGGCTGGTCTCCCGAAAAATTTAAATAGTGTAAAAAGTGGTCTTAAAAATGGGCATATCTTAAACAAAGTGTATGACCTTAGCAAAGTGGTCCTGGTCAAAAATGTTGCAATGTACCGTGAAAGGGTCACATGGTTGTATTTGCCCCCCAGACCAAAAGGTCCCAGTCCTCCCCTAATGGGACAGGGAGGTAGGATTGGTTATTCCCACTTCCCAATATTGTTTTGTTATGGTGTTACAGCACATCCAGGTTTAATCTGCCAGGTTATGGCCCTGGGCCTTCCTGTATTAAAGATAGTGCTGAAGCACCAAGGAAGCCTGGCAGAAGCAGTTTTCTTCATGCTGCTGCTCCTCATAGATATGATACTGGGAGGTAGAAAGTATCAATCCTACCTCCCTGCCCCAGGTACTTTTAATTTGAACTGTTTTTGAAAAGTTTATACGCAATTTAGTTCTCCTTTAATCTATTTGTAAAGCAGATTCCAGCAGTCTGAAAATAACTCTTTTATTACAGTTTTATTATTAATTTTATTTACACAATATAGACATCCTATAAAACTATTAAAAAAAACTAAACAATAATGATGAATCTGAATTGGTTTCTCCCCCTAACTTAACCCCCAACTCCATCATACACAAAAAAATAAAGAGACCACACTACTCTAAGAACAAGCTTTATTGGCATTGTCCTGCGTGTTTCAACATGAAAATTCATGTTGAGGTCTTAATATGCTAATGTGTATTTGTTCTCTATCCGGTTTTGAAATGAGTGTGATTAAGGGGCAGGCTCGCTGATGGATTCTCAATAAAGCTTGTTTTCAGAGAGAGTTGCAGTCTCTTTGTTTTCATGTCTATGTGCTCCTGGTGTTTTTTGGTCTAGTGTCCCAAGTAACTCCATCATAGACTCGTCCACTTTATCAATCTACTTTAGTCCTTTGCCCATTGGATGGTACATCGACCCCAAACGAGCGTTGAGAAGGTTTCCACGTAGTCAGTTGTTTCACTTCTTTCCTTTCTTCTTCTCGGATCTGTTGCTTCTCCTTTAGATTGTAGGGGATCCTGGTAGTACAAGCGTAAACAAAACCCAATTAGAATCCGGAAAATACAATAGCAGCCTGAGATTGCACATTATAGAGAGGAATGTTCTTATGAAGGCCTAGCAGACAGACCTCATTTCTATTCAAAAGAAAATCCATACGGTAAAACAATTGCTATGTGCTACTCACACAGAGATCTTGAAAGACATGAATTTATTGTATCTATAAAGGATCCTTATCGGAGTTTTCCTATAACGATCCTCTAATGACACAGGCATTATCTTACGATGGACGGATATAAAATAATGCAGCGGTAAAATACCAAACATTACCGGTAATTACCGTCCGCATCGTTATCTTACAGTCGCAACATAAAATAATGCCAGCAGCAATGATTGTCTGATACCGTGCGATGATGCAATATGGCGCGGTAAGTGTTCTGTGCTACAGTCCTTTACCTATACCTTTAAGGGCATAGCACCCAGCCACTGGTTCAGATATGTTGATGACACCTGGGTTAAAATCCACCAGAAGGAAGTACAAGCTTTCACAGAACACATCAATGCGGTGGACCAAAACATTAAATTCACAAGGGAAGAGGTACAAAACAACAAACTGGCTTTCTTGAACTGCTTGGTAGAAGTTAAGGAAAATGGTAAACTGGAAGTAGAGGTTTACAGAAAACCAACACACACAGATCAGTATTTGATGTTTGACTCCCACCACCCTTTAGATCACAAGCTGGGTGTCATCAGAACCCTGCAACACAGAGCCGAGAACATCCCCACTAGCACAGAGGCGAAGGCTAAAGAAATGAAACATCTCAGAGGAGCCCTTAAAACTTGTGGATATCCAGACTGGGCCTTTGTCAAAAGAAGTAGAAGGAAAGAAAAGAACATGAATACCAACAGTGAAGGGGAAAAGCAAGACAGGAGGAAGAACATGGTCATCCCATATGTAGCAGGGGTCTCCGAGAAATTAAGAAGAATTTTCAAAAAACACCGTATCCCTATCTGCTTTAAACCGAGCAACACACTGAGGCAGCAATTGGTACATCCGAAAGACCCAATACCTAAACACAAGAAAAGCGACATCATATATGCAGTGCAGTGCAGTGAAGAATGCTCTGATTTGTATGTGGGGGAGACCAAACAGCAACTGCATCAACGTATGGCCCAGCACAGAAGAGCCAATTCCTCGGGTCAGGACTCAGCCGTGTATCTGCATCTTAAGGATAAAGGACATACCTTTGAAGATTGTAATGTTAACATACTGGCGAAGGAACGTGACTGGTTCAAGAGAGGTGTTAAGGAGGCCATTTATGTGAAAATAAAGAAACCAAGCCTAAATAGAGGTGGGGGGGTTCGACACCAACTGTCTGCCATGTACAATGCTGTTTTGACACCTTACTCTGGGCGTTCCTATAACACCTCTTAGCCACTATCTAATCACACCCTTAACACCTGGCTGTGATATGCTAATTGGGATTTTCCAGGGTACATAATTGCCACAGATTCTTGTACAAGTCATTCTGAATTGAGAAAGCCAGTCGGATGACTAGCGAAACGTCTTCAAGAACTACATTTCAAGTCCAGTTGATCTAATTGAATACATCAGATATACCATGACCTGGATGAATGAGAACCTTCACAAGCATGTGCTACAGTCATTAATTAACGTTCTAGTCTCAGATTATTTAACCGCTTTGTTATAAATACCGTCCATAGTTTGCACAATATCCAGTCCATTGCCTACAACACCTACTGCTGGAAACCTTGGTTGATGAAGAGGATTCTCCTTGCCACAGAAAGCCCATATAATGTTAATCCCAACACAGCTAATGCCAGTCATTTAATATTGTGGGATTTACCAAGGGCCTCAACCCCAATATGAAATACAGCCAAGCACTTGCAGCTCCAGGTAAATTGTCCAGCGTTTATTCATGGAGGTTTGTACCTCACATAAACAAAAGAATCCAATGGCTGCATCTAGTGTTAATGAAAATAAATGCAGTGTTTTTAATATATGCGGAAATTGTTTTCTTTCAATATACGACCGGTACGGCAGGGAATATGCAGCATCTACAATAAATAAAACTATCAGGGAGATGAATTAAGAGCTGCAAGTGCCCCAATTTATTATTGCTTTAAAATGTATAATGGCCTAAATATGAGAGAGGGAGAACAGTCTGGAAGGTTCACTTTCTATTCCTAGTTATCCAGGTTCAAACCAATAATGCAAATCCCAACAACCCCAAACTTAATTGTACAGTTTCTCCACCCAAACAGTCCTTTTGCTCAGCCCTAGGAAAGAAAAGATCCCTGCTAATTGGCTGTAGTTCTCCCTAACATATCTGTATGTGGTTATTACGTCCCCTCTAGAGATGGGTGAAACTCATCATTTTTGTTCCGTTTTTGGATTTCGGGATCTCGGGAAAAACCTGAAGAGCTAAAAAATCCGAAAATGGAACGTACTTTCGAGGGTTCAGACCACCCTCGAAAATAACTTGGAACGTTCAATAACCCTTTTGAGTTTCCAATCGTATTTCCGAGGGTTATTGAACATTCAAGATTATTTTCTCGAAAATGTGGTCTGAAGTTGTCCTGAAATCCAAACGATCTGCCCGGTTTTCGGATGGAATGTTCGGATCTCTAAACCGAGGGGTTCCGTGTCTCCAATCTCTAAACCCCTCACAAATGTCTCTTTTCAGGAGAACATAATTCTAATTCTTTATTCCTCTTGTACCCCTTTCAGTTAGTTGATATACATTCTGTAGACTGCTGCCCAAAAATACACAGCTTACACACGAAGAGAATCTGCCTGGTCTGATGTTAGTATTCTGGGGTCTGGTGGTAGGGTTAATATACACGGATCTATATTTTAAGCTCAAATATTCTCCTGGGCAGACAATCTCGTTTGATCAGACAGATTAATGGCGATTTCATAAATGACCAATCATTTTTTCAGGAAAATAGACAGATCAGTATATCACAGCCGATTGTTCTCCAAATTATTGGGTGTGTTACAGACTACCAATCGATCTGTCCGGAAGGAATACTGGCTAAAGTTCCCTTTGTGTACATGGCCTAAATCACACTTGCAATGTATAAGACACATTTATAGATATATTACAAGCTGCCAGTGTTGGACTGGACTGTTGAGGCCCACCAAGAAATCTGAGACCAGGGGCCCACCAGGATGAGTTTATTGCCCACCTAACATTTCATATCTCTATTAATATGTATTTACATATCAAGTGGCCTCGCTATGTTAAAGGACAATTATAGTGAGAAAATTGTTTTTTTTTAATTTCTTCTAATGTATCCTATAAGTCATCCCATCCACCAGGGTACCTTTAGTTTCTTTAAATTCTACATAGTCCCCGAGATATAAGCCTTTGAATATGCTGTGATTTGTAGGAGCTGCTACACCTCATCTGTCACTCAAAGGCACACACCCACACAATCCAAAGCTCCCCTGCAGTACTGTCACACACTCTCTCACCCACACTATATGTACCATGTGCAACATATAGTCAAATGCTGTAGTGCTAAACACAATCAATAAACCATTAACCCAGCAATATGAGCATAACACACTATAAAACAGCCCCTCCCCCCCAAAAAAATCTTATATACATACAAAACCAGTGACTCAAATGGAACACTAATACAGTATATATAATACAGTAATACAGACTATATACCAAACAAGACACACAGTGCAATCTATGAAATATATAGACTAAAGCAACTGAAATGTAACAGGACAACAAGCAGTGTCACTGTGTTTGTGAAGGTCTCTCACTATAGCTGCTGTTACACTGACTCTCTCTTCAGTGATTATGATCTCAACTAAGCAAGGGGAGAGATATGAACTTTAGGTAAAAAGTAAATAACAATTAGCAAAGTTAGAGAACAGGCAGAGTTCAGTAACTTACTTGTAAAGAATCTCAGCACCACTTGTCCTCCTCTCTCCCCCTCTGCCCCTCCCTTCAGCATATTGCTACTTTATTCCACACTTTGATTGCTTGCAGTCTAGCTCTGGAAGGGAGGGGTCAACAGGATGTCAGCACTTCATTTAAAGTCCTTTCAACTGACAATGCTCGGACTCTGTATACAGCCCGTCACTGCTTGAGGGGGAGTAGACAGAGAGGGGAGGGGGACTACACAGCTTGGTACAAACTTCTGCCAGTGTGAAGAAACGAAGCCACACAGAAACATGAAAGTCAGGCAGCTTATACTAAGTGATCTATACATTGTATACAGACAAAGTTTTTTTTTCACTATAGTTGCCCTTTAAAACATTCGGGGCACGTGCACCAAATTTTTGGAAAATAATATAGCTGCCGAGGACATTCGTGTTGGACTGGACTGATCCTGGTGTGGGGAACTTGGTGTGGCGATTCTGGTGGGCTGAACATTTGGAAAAGCCTGCAAACAGGACTGATAGTGCTAGGTAGATAAGCTACACAATTCCACATAGAGCTATTAAGCTATTACCTACCCCATATGCAGTGCAATCCACTCACTATAAGAGGGTAGGCAGTGTGGCAGCATTTGATAGTGTGCACTCACACTTCCACACTGCCTACCCTCTAATTGTGAGTGGATTGCACTGCACATGGGAAAGATAATAGCTAACCCCATTATCTTTCCCAATAGGTGATGAAATTGCCAGTTTGCTACTGGCAGATAATGAAATTACCAGTTTGCTACCGGTATATAATGAAATTGCCAGTTTGCTACCAGTATGTGATGAAATTCTAAGTTTGCTACCATTATATAATGAAATGACCAGTTTGCTACTAGTATATAATGAAATTGCCAGTTTGCTACCAGTAGGTGATGAAATTGCCAGTTTGCTACCAGTAGGTGATGAAATTGCTAGTTTGCTACCACTAGGTAAAGAAATTGCCAGTTTGTTACCAGTATATAATAAAATTGCCAGTTTGCTACCAGCATATAATGAAATTGCTAGTTTGCTACCAGTATGTGATGAAATTCTAAGTTTGCTACCATTATATGATGAAATTACCAGTTTGCTACTAGTATATAATGAAATTGCCAGTTTGCTACCAGTATGTAATGAAATTGTCAGTTTGCTACCAGTATATAATGAAATTCCCATTTGCTGCCACTATTTTTGTGCTAAAATTGCCAGTTTGCTGCAAGTATATAATAAAATTGCTAGAATACATGGATAGTTTGCTACTAGTAGTTGACAAAATTGCTACTACCAGTATATACTGTAATGAAATTTCCAGTTTTCTACCAGTATATAATGACATTGCCAGTTAGCTACAAATAGGTGATGAAATTGCCAGTTTGCTACCAGCAAATAATGAAATTGCCAGTTTGCTACCAATAGGTGAAGAAATTGCCAGTTTTCTACCAGTATATAATGACATTACTAGTTTGCTACCAATATGTGATGAAATTGCCAGTTTGCTACCAGTATATAATGACATTGCCAGTTAGCTACAAGTAGGTGATGAAATTGCCAGTTTGCTACCAGTATATAATGAAATTGCCAGTTTGCTACGAATAGGTGATGAAATTGCCAGTTTGCTACCAGTACATAATGAAATTACCAGTTTGTTACCAGTAGGTGAAGAAAATGCCAGTTTGCTACCAGTATATTATGAAATTGCCAGTTTGCTACCAGTAGGTGAAGAAATTGCCAGATTGTTACCAGTATGTGATGAAATTGCCAGTTTGCTACCAGTATATAATGACAATGCCAGTTTGCTACAAGTATATAATGACATTGCCAGTTTATTACCAGTATATAATGACATTGCCAGTTTATTACCAGTATATAATGACATTGCCAGTTTGTTACCAGTATATAATGACATTGCCAGTTTGCTACCAGTATACGACATTGCCAATTTGCTACCAGTATGTGATGACATTGCCAGTTTGCTACCAGTATGTGATGAAATTGGCAGTTTGCTACCAATATATAATGAAATTACCAGTTTGCTACCAGTATGTGATGAAATTGGCAGTTTTGCCAATTTGCTACCAGTATGTAATGAAATTGCCAGTTTGCTACCAATATATAATGAAATTGCCAGTTTGCTACAAGTAGGTGATGAAATTGCCAGTTTGCTACCTGTAGGTGATGAAATTGCCAGTTTGCTACCAAAAGTGAAGAAATTGCCAGTTTGCTACCAGCATATAATAACATTGGCAGTTTGCTTCCAGTTTGTGATGAAATTGCCAGTTTGCTTCCAGTATGTGATGAAATTGCCAGTTTGCTACCCGTATATAATGACATTGCCAGTTTGCTTCCAGTACGTGATAAAATTGCCAGTTTGCTACCAGTATATAATGACATTGCCAGTTTGCTTCCAGTATGTGATGAAATTGCCAGTTGCCAGTTTGCTACAGTATATAATGACATTGCCAGTTGCTTACCAGTATGTGAGAAATTGGCCAGTTGCTACCAGTATATATGACATTGCCAGTTTGCTACCAGTATGTGATGAAATTGCCAGTTTGCTACCAGTATATAATGACATTGCCAGTTTGCTACCAGTGTGATGAAATTGCCAGTTTGCTACCAGTATATAACAAAATTGCCAGTTTGCTACCATTATATAATAAAACTGCCAGTTTGCTATCAGTATGTGATGAAATTGCCAGTTTGCTACCAGTATATAATGACATTGCCAGTTTGCTACCAGTATGTGATGAAATTGCCAGTTTGCTACCAGTATATAATGACATTACCAGTTTGCTTCCAGCAGGTGATGAAATTGCCAGTTTGCTACCAGTATATAACAAAATTGCCAGTTTGCTACCATTATATAATAAAACTGCCAGTTTGCTATCAGTATGTGATGAAATTCCCATTTGCTGTTTGTGTCTCACGGGCTATCTGTCGATCCCTAATAAGTAACTAGTAGCTATGGCTTAATTGGGGGCAGAGAAAGGGATGTGGCCTTAACATTTTGTGCCGCAATTCGCAAAGCAAATGAGAGAGCCTGAAAGTGCCCCTGATCTTTTTAGACCCTAGAGATGCCCCTGCCCCTACTGACTCCTATTGTTTATTATGATGTATTTCTTACTTTCCCATTGGCTCTGTATATACATTTTAGCAGTTTTTTCTGGTTTTTTTGCGTGAATGTGCTGTGGGCCAGTCACTGTAACCCTGTGGGCCAGTCCGGCAGTCCGTGAGCTGCTTTAAAGTGTTCCAACCCTCTTTTTCTGGTTTTAAGCAACTCAAATAACACCCAATTATTTTAAGAACTGGTATTTTGAAGGATTAAAAAAATTCATGCAAACCTATCACAATTCCTGCCTTAGGTTTTGGTACATCACTTAGTCCTTTTTACCATAATGCCGTGCGGTACCAGAAACCACATCTTAAACCCATGCCAAGTCCCTAATTAAAGGGTATGTCCATTGTAATTTTAACTTTCTTTTTAGCTGTTTTACTGAAGAACAGGAGGTAAATCTCTTACCTCCCGTTCTTCAGTAAGTCTTGCAGGAGAGCAGGTGAAACTTACCCGGATTGTTCCAGCGCTGCAAGAGACGCGGCTGAAAACCCCAACGCTCCCCACGCATCCCCAGACCTTTGCACGCATGCGTACACAGTGCGAAGGAGGGTGGACGCATCGGAGGCTGTCAGAGAAGCCGACGCTGGAGCGGGTCCACAGGTAAGTGTCTCCTGCAAGATTTACTGAAGAACGGGAGGTAGGAGATAGTGCATTTGCCTCCTGTTCTTCAGTAAAACAGTTAAAATTACGATGGACATACCCTTTAATGGTGGGAATTCAAACGCAAAACAAATTATCTCACAACAACAAAATATCAGTAATAGAAAGTCAGGCTGCTGATGCATTGTGTATAATATTGCTAACAGATAAAATTGTTGAAAAGATTAATTAGGTGAAGTCATTAATGAGACTGTGTAACAGAGAAATTTGCTTATATTGATTCATGATGCAGTAAAATCAGTCATAGGAAACCAAAGAAAAGCTCATTATCTATTACCGAGATGGCAATACATGGCTTCAATTAGTCGGTATTAATAGACCAGTCAGTGGGGAGTCTGAAAGGCTTTGGGGGTTCCTTTGTTGTGTAATATAATAAGTTTTTTTTAGAACGTTAACATAATGAGTTTGTTGACAGTTGTGTTGTAATATGAGGAAATCTACAGATTAATAATGATTGACACTTTTCACTTCCAGCAATAACAATTTATAATCAAGTGACCCAAGTGATGCTGTCCAAGGAAGAAATGTCTATACTAGACCCATGCTAATGTAGAGAGTCAGGCCAGCCAACCAATTCACTGGAGACTCTGGGTGAGTGGGTGACCCTTTGGGCTCTTAGACCCAGAAATAAGAAAAATAGTTGTCCTGCTATTTACTATCAGGCTGTTTATAAAAAGCAAGTGATTTGCACTGTGGATAGTTAAGGATGACACAGGTTTCTCTGAATCTCTCTGTATCTGACAGCCTGTCTGTGATAACTCTTCTTCTTACTACTGTAAATTTACTTTAGTTTTAAGCTACACAAAAAAAAAAACCAAAGACAATAATCTTGCAAATCCCTGGAGTGATCCCTTAACGATGCAGGTTGGGGCCTGTGTAGACATTAGGGTACTGACCGAAGCTACTTTTCATTGGTTGTTTCAGCCAACAATAATCAGTCTATAAGGGGTGTTTGTGTCTTGCTCTCCATCTTCATCCTCTTTTATTTTGGATTAAAAGTCATATCTGGACTGTACAACTAATTTAAATATTTCTAAGTTAGATGGAGGCCTCTATCTGTTCCCCAACGACATGTCCACCCTATGGTACGTTTTACAGGGATTTGTCATTGTGTTTGAAGTATCTGAATGGGCCATTTATTCATTGACTATTGGAAATTAAGAATTTTAAAAGCAATACAAGATTTATAGCCCTGATAACTGCCAGTAACCCATGTTAAAGGACACCAAGTGGTGCCACACTATCACCTCATGATTCATGGCCCTAGTGGCATAAACATTAATTTATACTGTTAATTAGATTACCACGTATAGTTGTACAAATATATAAAGGGCTAATGGTTCCAGGATACAGATTAAAGAACATACATGACTGAAACAACTTACTCTATATACGGAGTACCTACCCGGGTTTCAGGGGGATCTTCTGAAGAGGGATGAAGGTATCTGCTTTAACTCTGTAAGGTTCTCTAGAAGACAAGACACACAGTAAGCTGTACAAATAAATTTATAAACATTTATAAGAGCAAATGGGTTTTCATGAACCACTTAAATAGCTGCTCATTAAAGGACATGTCCACCATAGAAATAACATTTTATTGTATGAAAGCTCCCTCCTTCCCACCCCCAACTGCCATGTTATTTCATTAAAAATGCATTCAGATCGATACTTACAACCCTTCATTCCCAGGTTGCTTTGTTCCGGCTCCCTGCTGAGATACAGCCAATCACAGATGCGGCTGACGTCACGGAAAGCGGCGCAGGGACGAAGGGGTGTAAGTACTGATCCAAATGCTTTTTTAAATAAATAAATGGCAGTTAGAAGTGGGCAGGGGGGAGCTATCATACCTTAAAAAGATTTAACGCTAGGTGGAAATCTGAAGAAGGATGGATCCGGATGGTGGGAGGGAGAGGGAAAAAGGACCCCACAGCGCATGTCATTACTCACTCGGAGGCAACACAGAAGGCAGAAACATTTGAGCAGGAAGACAGCCACTACCCTTCAGTTTCCTGGACTTTGGACAAGCACTGCAGGAGAACCATATGGAGCACATATATAAGGTAAGGACTTTTTTAAACTGTACAGTGGGGCCAGTAGTGAGTTAAATTATAGTTTGGGGGGTGGACATGCCCTTTAAAAACCCGAGTTCGAGCCAAACGTTATGAGTATTCAAACTAGTTCGCATTCGAACTAGTTAGTTTTTCCAGACTCGCTGCTGTATTTTTGATAATTATTGAATTTATGGGCCGTTCGCTAGAATGTATTGTTCGGTAACCCTCGAATGTATCGTTAGTTTTCAGTAACCCTCGAATGTACAGATCGTTTTTTGCTAACCCTAGAATTTATCGTTCGCTAATCCTTGAAAGTATTGTCTGATTTCCGTAACCCTCGAAAGTATTGTTCGATTTTGGTAACACTCGAATTTATGGTTCTATTTTCTTGAAAGTATCGTTCGTTAACCCTTGAATTGGCCGTAACCCTCGAATGTAGTTTGCACAAACCCGACAATTGCCCGCTCAATTTTTAGAAGTGTTTTAAAAGGTTTTGGTGACATGTTCCCCAGACCATTTCCCAGGTGCCACAGCCATTTACAGTAAGTTACCATTGTTAGTTTATCTGTAAATCACCCAGACTTTTCGGACTATCACTCTCCCATTGACTTTAATGGGTCCGAATTTGAACTTTCAAACTTTTATTGAAGTTCGAAAACGGACCAAACTTTATACAGTTCAGCCATCTCTACTTAGTATTCACATGCTAAATAGCCTTATCGGAATTAAACCTACATGGGTCCTTATAGCCTTATAGTAATTAAACCTACATAGGTCCTTATAGCTTTATAGTAATTAAACCTACATAGGTCCTTATAGTAATTAAACCTACATAGGTCCTTATAGCTTTATAGTAATTAAACCTACATAGGTCCTTATAGTAATTAAACCTACAAGGTCCTTATAGCCTTATATATAATTAAACCTACATGTCTTTATAGCCTTATCGAATTAAACCTACATAGGTCCTTATAGTAATAAACCTACATGGGCCTTATAGCCTTATAGTAAATAACCCTACTTGGGTCCTTATAGCCTTATAGTAAATAAACCTACATGGGCCCTTATAGCCTTATAGTAAATAGCCTACTGGGTCCTTATTGCATAGTAAATAAACCTACATGGGTCCTTATTGCTATAGTAAATAAACCTACATGGGTCCTTATTGCTATAGTAAATAACCTACAGGGTCCTTATTGCTATAGTAAATAAACCTACATGGTCCTTATTGCTTATAGTAAATAAACCTACATGGGTCCTTATAGCCTATAGTAAATAAACCTACATGGTCCTTATTGCTATAGTTAAATAAACCTACATGGGTCCTTATTGCTATAGTAAATAAACCTACATGGGTCCTTATTGCTATAGTAAATAAACCTACATGGGTCCTTATTGCTATAGTAAATAAACCTACATGGGTCCTTATTGCTATAGTAAATAAACCTACATGGGTCCTTATTGCCTTATAGTAAATAAACCTACATGGGTCCTTATTGCTATAGTAAATAAACCTACATGGGTCCTTATTGCCTTATGTAATAAACCTACATGGGTCCTTATTGCTATAGTAAATAAACCTACATGGGTCCTTATTGCTATAGTAAATAAACTACATGGGTCCTTATTGCCTTATAGTAAATAAACCTACATGGGTCCTTATAGCTTATAGTAAATAAGCCTACATGGGTCCTTATTGCTATAGTAAATAAACCTACTGGGTCCTTATTGCTATAGTAAAATAAACCTACATGGGTCCTTATTGCTATAGTAAATAAACCTACATGGTTCCTTATTGCTATAGTAAATAAACCTACATGGGTCCTATATGCTATAGTAAATCAACCTACATGGGTCCTTATTGCTATAGTAATAAACCTACATGGGTCCTTATTCTATAAGTAAATAAACCTACATGGGTCCTTATTGCTATAGTAAATAAACCTACATGGGTCCTTATGCTATAGAAAATAAACCTACATGGGTCCTTATAGCCTTATAAGTAAAGTCAATTACCACATTAGAGATGTTGCAAAACATTACTTAGCAAAATTCAGTGTCACCCTGAAACAACAACACCTCCCATTAGCAGTAAATTGGGGGATTATGGTAAGGTATTGAAAATACTAGTCTATAATAATGGGGAAAGCAGATTCTGCAAATATAGAAACTTTTAGAAAGATAAGTATAACATTAGTTACAAAATGCTGGAGTTAAACGATGGCCTTACCAGGATTAATGTTTATTAAAAGGCATTTTTGACAAGGCAATTAATTTACCTATTGTTATAAACAATGAACAGATGTTGGCCATACGTATCAGTCAGGCACTATGCCCACCTATAAATTCTAATATAAGAGCATATGTTTCTAAATACGATGTAATGATTCAATTTCTTCTTCATTTACAGTTTTCTGACTGTACTTTAATAAAAATAAATAAGTTAATTGAAATCTGGGTAACATTGTATCATTGGTTCCTTTTTAAAATTATCTTTTCTTTTGCCTAGTGTTACCCTCTCTGTAATGGCAGTCCTCCTATCTATAAAATAGCAGGAGAATTCCTGCAATGGCCCATGCTATTCATCGTGTTTAACTAAGACTCCATTGAGCAGAAGAACAAGGACAAACTTTAATCTTCATAAATACAGTTCCCTCCAAAAAATAATTAAAGGGATTTAAAGGAGACTACACTGAAAAAATTACTTTTCTTCGTCCTAATCTATAAATAATCGTGTGTAGGTAGCACTTACTCTGGGTGTGTGTGTGCTACATGTTTTATTCAAGAGCAGTATCCCCCCTCCCTCTTTAACACTCCCACTTCCATCTGACCTGACTTTTTCACCACAAAACAACTGTAAAAACTGCACACACGCACACAGCATTCCAACTGTCAAAACTGTCACATTCCAGCTACAGCAAAACTGCTCACTAGGAATAGTTTATGACAGCAAGGCACTTGATTGACAGCTGAAATATTTATTGTCCAATATTTTAGATTGGATATCTAAAGAAATAGGGGACAGATCAAAATAAAATACAGTGATAGGTGGGAAGATTTATAATTCAAGTAATGGTTAATTTGAAATAACTTTTTTCCAGTATAGATGCCCTTTATTATCTATAGGAAATCAGTACATACACGAGGAAGGAAACTCACGTTTCCTCTCTAATAACCTCCTGTTTGAACAGTGAATACATCCTGTATTTATGATGCAGAAGAAGAAATGGGGTTAATAACTAGAGATGGGCGAACTTCCAAAATCTGTTCCAATTTCGAATTTTCGGACTTCCTGAAAACTCCATAATCGGACCTATTAAAGTCAACGGAAGCAAAAAATCCGAAACTTTGAATAAAATAAAGAGAAAATAGCAATGGTAACTTACTGTACATGTCTCTGGGACCTGGGAAATGTTCTGGGGAACACGTACAAATATCCAAACTTGAAATAAGTCACTTCCTTCACACATGCGCTACTTTCCAGCTTTCGCATTCCATATTCGAAAATTATCCCTTATACGGAATCGAGGGTTAAGGAATTCTGTATTTTATATATATATATATACATATATATTATACACAGAATTCCAAAAGCGATTCCTGAATTCAGAATTATTGACAGTTTATTGGATAATTAATGGAAAAGGTTCTGCAAATTCGTTCAGACCCATGAATTTTGATTCGGAACCAAGTTCAGTCCATCTCTACTCGTATCTCCGTCCAATAAGATACGTAGAGAATATAGTAGAGAAACTACTTTTGAGTTTCTGATCCTATTTTTCAAGGGTAAATGCGCTAGGTCTTACATACGTTCTTCAGTATAACAGTCCAGCACCAGCTTCTCTCCAACAATCCGCACTCTATGTGCGTTGGAGACTGTCAGTGGCATTGGAGTCGGGCAGATGCACTGGACCATTTTGGGATAATTTATCCCCTCTCCTGCAAGTTTTACTGAAGAACAGGAGGTAAGACATAGCGCATTTTAAACAGTGGACATCCCATTAGTCTTTTGGGCAGCGTGTTGCCTCAGGGTTAGCAATGGGTCGTAGGGTTAAATCCACAAGGCTGCACCTGTATGTTCTCCAGGGTATGTTTGGTTCCTCCACAATAATAAAGACCACCTGATATGTCAAGTGTGTGACAGGGAACTTAGGAGTTGATTTGATACACACCTGAAATTCATGACTGGTCTCGTCGATCCAAATTTGGGGAAGCTGGACTGTATTCTGGGATATGAAAGGGGTTGTCTCCGGGTTTAGCTATGGGAATTCCATTTCTAGGATCGAACACTGCAAGGCAAGCAGAGTGTATCATGTGACATCATGGAATGTTATCAGTGCAGCTACTGTATACTGACTTCATTAGGATAATTTACAGTCGATCTGGTAGTTTCTATACAAATTCTAATGAGACCACACAATAGTTGATCCTGACATAAATACTTAAAGGCAGTCCCTTGTGTTCTGTGAACAGTCCCTTGTGTTCTGGTGAACAAATAATTCTTAAAGGAGGGGAAAGATAAAAAAAATAAGGGGATTAAGATCAGTTGTTTAAAAGTTCTTATCTACATTAATATCTGATAAAATACCCACTCTTTTTATATTTTTTATATAATTTTTCAAAACCCTTTTTTAGTTACCATTCAGGGGGTATCCGTAAATGCAACATGCAATAACATTATATAATAAAACTGCCAGTTTGCTATCAGTATGTGATGAAATTCCCATTTGCTGTTTGTGTCTCACGGGCTATCTGTCGATCCCTAATAAGTAACTAGTAGCTATGGCTTAATTGGGGGCAGAGAAAGGGATGTGGCCTTAACATTTTGTGCCGCAATTCGCAAAGCAAATGAGAGAGCCTGAAAGTGCCCCTGATCTTTTTAGACCCTAGAGATGCCCCTGCCCCTACTGACTCCTATTGTTTATTATGATGTATTTCTTACTTTCCCATTGGCTCTGTATATACATTTTAGCAGTTTTTTCTGGTTTTTTTGCGTGAATGTGCTGTGGGCCAGTCACTGTAACCCTGTGGGCCAGTCCGGCAGTCCGTGAGCTGCTTTAAAGTGTTCCAACCCTCTTTTTCTGGTTTTAAGCAACTCAAATAACACCCAATTATTTTAAGAACTGGTATTTTGAAGGATTAAAAAAATTCATGCAAACCTATCACAATTCCTGCCTTAGGTTTTGGTACATCACTTAGTCCTTTTTACCATAATGCCGTGCGGTACCAGAAACCACATCTTAAACCCATGCCAAGTCCCTAATTAAAGGGTATGTCCATTGTAATTTTAACTTTCTTTTTAGCTGTTTTACTGAAGAACAGGAGGTAAATCTCTTACCTCCCGTTCTTCAGTAAGTCTTGCAGGAGAGCAGGTGAAACTTACCCGGATTGTTCCAGCGCTGCAAGAGACGCGGCTGAAAACCCCAACGCTCCCCACGCATCCCCAGACCTTTGCACGCATGCGTACACAGTGCGAAGGAGGGTGGACGCATCGGAGGCTGTCAGAGAAGCCGACGCTGGAGCGGGTCCACAGGTAAGTGTCTCCTGCAAGATTTACTGAAGAACGGGAGGTAGGAGATAGTGCATTTGCCTCCTGTTCTTCAGTAAAACAGTTAAAATTACGATGGACATACCCTTTAATGGTGGGAATTCAAACGCAAAACAAATTATCTCACAACAACAAAATATCAGTAATAGAAAGTCAGGCTGCTGATGCATTGTGTATAATATTGCTAACAGATAAAATTGTTGAAAAGATTAATTAGGTGAAGTCATTAATGAGACTGTGTAACAGAGAAATTTGCTTATATTGATTCATGATGCAGTAAAATCAGTCATAGGAAACCAAAGAAAAGCTCATTATCTATTACCGAGATGGCAATACATGGCTTCAATTAGTCGGTATTAATAGACCAGTCAGTGGGGAGTCTGAAAGGCTTTGGGGGTTCCTTTGTTGTGTAATATAATAAGTTTTTTTTAGAACGTTAACATAATGAGTTTGTTGACAGTTGTGTTGTAATATGAGGAAATCTACAGATTAATAATGATTGACACTTTTCACTTCCAGCAATAACAATTTATAATCAAGTGACCCAAGTGATGCTGTCCAAGGAAGAAATGTCTATACTAGACCCATGCTAATGTAGAGAGTCAGGCCAGCCAACCAATTCACTGGAGACTCTGGGTGAGTGGGTGACCCTTTGGGCTCTTAGACCCAGAAATAAGAAAAATAGTTGTCCTGCTATTTACTATCAGGCTGTTTATAAAAAGCAAGTGATTTGCACTGTGGATAGTTAAGGATGACACAGGTTTCTCTGAATCTCTCTGTATCTGACAGCCTGTCTGTGATAACTCTTCTTCTTACTACTGTAAATTTACTTTAGTTTTAAGCTACACAAAAAAAAAAACCAAAGACAATAATCTTGCAAATCCCTGGAGTGATCCCTTAACGATGCAGGTTGGGGCCTGTGTAGACATTAGGGTACTGACCGAAGCTACTTTTCATTGGTTGTTTCAGCCAACAATAATCAGTCTATAAGGGGTGTTTGTGTCTTGCTCTCCATCTTCATCCTCTTTTATTTTGGATTAAAAGTCATATCTGGACTGTACAACTAATTTAAATATTTCTAAGTTAGATGGAGGCCTCTATCTGTTCCCCAACGACATGTCCACCCTATGGTACGTTTTACAGGGATTTGTCATTGTGTTTGAAGTATCTGAATGGGCCATTTATTCATTGACTATTGGAAATTAAGAATTTTAAAAGCAATACAAGATTTATAGCCCTGATAACTGCCAGTAACCCATGTTAAAGGACACCAAGTGGTGCCACACTATCACCTCATGATTCATGGCCCTAGTGGCATAAACATTAATTTATACTGTTAATTAGATTACCACGTATAGTTGTACAAATATATAAAGGGCTAATGGTTCCAGGATACAGATTAAAGAACATACATGACTGAAACAACTTACTCTATATACGGAGTACCTACCCGGGTTTCAGGGGGATCTTCTGAAGAGGGATGAAGGTATCTGCTTTAACTCTGTAAGGTTCTCTAGAAGACAAGACACACAGTAAGCTGTACAAATAAATTTATAAACATTTATAAGAGCAAATGGGTTTTCATGAACCACTTAAATAGCTGCTCATTAAAGGACATGTCCACCATAGAAATAACATTTTATTGTATGAAAGCTCCCTCCTTCCCACCCCCAACTGCCATGTTATTTCATTAAAAATGCATTCAGATCGATACTTACAACCCTTCATTCCCAGGTTGCTTTGTTCCGGCTCCCTGCTGAGATACAGCCAATCACAGATGCGGCTGACGTCACGGAAAGCGGCGCAGGGACGAAGGGGTGTAAGTACTGATCCAAATGCTTTTTTAAATAAATAAATGGCAGTTAGAAGTGGGCAGGGGGGAGCTATCATACCTTAAAAAGATTTAACGCTAGGTGGAAATCTGAAGAAGGATGGATCCGGATGGTGGGAGGGAGAGGGAAAAAGGACCCCACAGCGCATGTCATTACTCACTCGGAGGCAACACAGAAGGCAGAAACATTTGAGCAGGAAGACAGCCACTACCCTTCAGTTTCCTGGACTTTGGACAAGCACTGCAGGAGAACCATATGGAGCACATATATAAGGTAAGGACTTTTTTAAACTGTACAGTGGGGCCAGTAGTGAGTTAAATTATAGTTTGGGGGGTGGACATGCCCTTTAAAAACCCGAGTTCGAGCCAAACGTTATGAGTATTCAAACTAGTTCGCATTCGAACTAGTTAGTTTTTCCAGACTCGCTGCTGTATTTTTGATAATTATTGAATTTATGGGCCGTTCGCTAGAATGTATTGTTCGGTAACCCTCGAATGTATCGTTAGTTTTCAGTAACCCTCGAATGTACAGATCGTTTTTTGCTAACCCTAGAATTTATCGTTCGCTAATCCTTGAAAGTATTGTCTGATTTCCGTAACCCTCGAAAGTATTGTTCGATTTTGGTAACACTCGAATTTATGGTTCTATTTTCTTGAAAGTATCGTTCGTTAACCCTTGAATTGGCCGTAACCCTCGAATGTAGTTTGCACAAACCCGACAATTGCCCGCTCAATTTTTAGAAGTGTTTTAAAAGGTTTTGGTGACATGTTCCCCAGACCATTTCCCAGGTGCCACAGCCATTTACAGTAAGTTACCATTGTTAGTTTATCTGTAAATCACCCAGACTTTTCGGACTATCACTCTCCCATTGACTTTAATGGGTCCGAATTTGAACTTTCAAACTTTTATTGAAGTTCGAAAACGGACCAAACTTTATACAGTTCAGCCATCTCTACTTAGTATTCACATGCTAAATAGCCTTATCGGAATTAAACCTACATGGGTCCTTATAGCCTTATAGTAATTAAACCTACATAGGTCCTTATAGCTTTATAGTAATTAAACCTACATAGGTCCTTATAGTAATTAAACCTACATAGGTCCTTATAGATAGCTTTTAGTAATTAAAAAAACTACCTAGGTCCTTATAGTAATTAAACCTACATAGGTCCTTATAGCCTTATAGTAATTAAACCTACATGGGTCTTTATAGCCTTATCGGAATTAAACCTACATAGGTCCTTATAGTAATTAAACCTACATGGGCCCTTATAGCCTTATAGTAAATAAACCTACATGGGTCCTTATAGCCTTATAGTAAATAAACCTACATGGGCCCTTATAGCCTTATAGTAAATAAGCCTACGTGGGTCCTTATTGCTATAGTAAATAAACCTACATGGGTCCTTATTGCTATAGTAAATGACACCTACATGGGTCCTTATTGCATATGTAAATAAACCTACATGGGTCCTTATTGCCTTATAGTAAATAAACCTACATGGGTCCTTAACCCTTATAGTAAATAAACCTACATGGGTCCTATTGCTATAGTAAATAAACCTACAGGGTCTCTATTGCTATAGTAAATAAACCTACATGGGTCCTTATTGCTATAGTAAATAAACCTACATGGGTCCTTATTGCTATAGTAAATAAACCTACATGGGTCCTATTGCTATAGTAATTAAACCTACATAGGTCCTTATAGTAATTAAACCTACATAGGTCCTTATAGCCTTATAGTAATTAAACCTACATGGGTCTTTATAGCCTTATCGGAATTAAACCTACATAGGTCCTTATAGTAATTAAACCTACATGGGCCCTTATAGCCTTATAGTAAATAAACCTACATGGGTCCTTATAGCCTTATAGTAAATAAACCTACATGGGCCCTTATAGCCTTATAGTAAATAAGCCTACGTGGGTCCTTATTGCTATAGTAAATAAACCTACATGGGTCCTTATTGCTATAGTAAATAAACCTACATGGGTCCTTATTGCTATAGTAAATAAACCTACATGGGTCCTTATTGCTATAGAAAATAAACCTACATGGGTCCTTATTGCTATAGTAAATAAACCTACATGGGTCCTTATTGCTATAGTAAATAAGCCTACATGGGTCCTTATTGCTATAGTAAATAAACCTACATGGGTCCTTATTGCTATAGAAAATAAACCTACATGGGTCCTTATAGCTATAGTAAATAAACCTACATGGGTCCTTATAGCTATAGTAAATAAACCTACATGGGTCCTTATTGCCTTATAGTAAATAAACCTACATGGGTCCTTATTGCTATAGTAAATAAACCTACATGGGTCCTTATTGCCTTATAGTAAATAAGCCTACATGGGTCCTTATTGCCTTATAGTAAATAAACCTACATGGGTCTTATAGCCTTATAGTAAATAACCTACAGGGGTCCTATGCTATAGTAAATAAACCTACAGGGTCCTATTGCTATAGTAAATAAACCTACATGGGTCCTTATTGCTATAGTAAATAAACCTACATGGGTCCTTATTGCTATAGTAAATAAACCTACATGGGTCCTTATTGCTATAGAAAATAAACCTACATGGGTCCTTATAGCCTTATAGTAAAGTCAATTACCACATTAGAGAGTGTTGCAAAACATTAACTTAGCAAAATTCAGTGTCACCCTGAAACAAACAACACCTCCCATTAGCAGTAAATTGGGGGATTATGGTAAGGTATTGAAAATACTAGTCTAGTAATAATGGGGAAAAGCAGATTCTGCAAATAAATAGAAACTTTTAGAAAGATAAGTATAACATTAGTTACAAAATGCTGGAGTTAAACGATGGCCTTACCAGGATTTAATGTTTATTAAAAGGCATTTTTGACAAGGCAATTAATTTACCTATTGTTATAAACAATGAACAGATGTTGGCCATACGTATCAGTCAGGCACTATGCCCACCTATAAATTCTAATATAAGGAGCATATGTTTCTAAATACGATGTAATGATTCAATTTCTTCTTCATTTACAGTTTTCTGACTGTACTTTAATAAAAATAAATAAAGTTAATTGAAATCTGGGTAACATTGTATCATTGGTTCCTTTTTGAAAATTATCTTTTCTTTTGCCTAGTGTTACCCTCTCTGTAATGGCAGATCCTCCTATCTATAAAATAAGCAGGAGAATTCCTGCAATGGCCCATGCTAGTCATCGTGTTTAACTAAGACTCCATTGAGCAGAAGAACAAGGACAAAACTTTAATCTTCATAAAATACAGTTCCCTCCAAAAAATAATTAAAGGGATTTAAAGGGAGACTACACTGAAAAAATTACTTTTCTTCGTCCTAATCTATAAATAAATCTGTGTAGGTAGCACTTACTCTGTGTGTGTTGCTACATGTTTTATTCAAGAGCAGTATCCCCCCTCCCTCTTTAAACACTCCCACTTCCATCTGACCTGACTTTTTCACCACAAAACAACTGTAAAAACTGCACACAGCACACAGCATTCCAACTGTCAAAACTGTCACCATTCCAGCTACAGCAAAACTGCTCACTAGAGAATAGTTTATGACAGCAAGGCACTTGATTGACAGCTGAAATATTTATTGTCCAATATTTTAGATTGGATATCTAAAGAAATAGGGGACAGATCAAAATAAAATACAGTGATAGGTGGGAAGATTTATAAATTCAAGTAATGGTTAATTTGAAATAACTTTTTTCCAGTATAGATGCCCTTTATTATCTATAGGAAATCAGTACATACACGAGGAAGGAAACTCACGTTTCCTCTCTAATAACCCTCCTGTTTGAACAGTGAATACATCCTGTATTTATGATGCAGAAGAAGAAATGGGGTTAATAACTAGAGATGGGCGAACTTCCAAAAATCTGTTCCAATTTCGAATTTTCGGACTTCCTGAAAACTCCATAATCGGACCTATTAAAGTCAACCGGGAGCAAAAAATCCGAAACATTTGAATAAAATAAAGAGAAAATAGCAATGGTAACTTACTGTACATGTCTCTGGGACCTGGGAAATGTTCTGGGGAACACGTACAAATATCCAAAACTTGAAATAAAGTCACTTCCTTCACACATGCGCTACTTTCCAGCTTTCGCATTCCATATTCGAAAATTATCCCGTATACGGAATCGAGGGTTAAGGAATTCTGTATTTTATATATATATATATATACATATATATATATACACAGAATTCCAAAAAGCGATTCCTGAATTCAGAAATTATTGACAGTTTATTGGATAATTAATGGAAAAGGTTCTGCAAATTCGTTCAGACCCATGAATTTTGATTCGGAACCAAGTTCGAGTCCATCTCTACTCGTATCTCCGTCCAATAAGATACGTAGAGAATATAAGTAGAGAAACTACTTTTGAGTTTCTGATCCTATTTTTCAAGGGTAAATGCGCTAGGTCTTACATACCGTTCTTCAGTATAACAGTCCAGCACCAGCTTCTCTCCAACACATCCGCACTCTATGTGCGTTGGAGACTGTCAGTGGCATTGGAGTCGGGCAGATGCACTGGACCATTTTGGGATAAGTTTATCCTCCTCTCCTGCAAGTTTTACTGAAGAACAGGAGGTAAGACATAGCGCATTTTAAACAGTGGACATACCCATTAGTCTTTTGGGCAGCGTGGTGCCTCAGGGGTTAGCAATGGGTCGTAGGGTTAAATCCACAAGGCTGCACCTGTATGTTCTCCAGGGTATGTTTGGTTCCTCCACAATAATAAAGACACACTGATATGTCAAGTGTGTGACAGGGAACTTAGGAGTTGATATGATACACACCTGAAATTCATGACTGGTCTCGTCGATCCAAATTTGTGGAAGCTGGGACTGTATTCTGGGATATGAAAGGGGTTGTCTCCGGGTTTAGCTATGGGAATTCCATTTCTAGGATCGAACACTGCAAGGCAAGCAGAGTGTATCATGTGACATGCATGGAATGTTATCAGTGCAGCTACTGTATACTGACTTCATTAGGATAATTTACAGTCGGATCTGGTAGTTTCTATACAAATTCTAATGAGACACACAAATAGTTGATCCTGACATAAATACTTAAAGGCAGTCCCTTGTGTTCTGGTGAACAGTCCCTTGTGTTCTGGTGAACAAATAATTCTTAAAGGAGGGGAAAAGATAAAAAAAAATAATGGGGATTAAGATCAGTTGTTTAAAAAGTTCTTATCTACATTAATATCTGATAAAAATACCCACTCTTTTTATATATTTTTATATATATTTTTCAAAACCCTTTTTTAGTTACCATTCAGGGGGTATCCGTAAAAATGCAACATGCAATAAAATCCAGTTCACCTTTAAAATTGTATTAAAGTGCTTTGTGCCTATAAAAGTCTAAAGCTGGGTACACACAGTCCCGAGGGTTCTCCCTATGCACATCATAGCAAGAACACTCAGGACTGTGTGTTTCCATTGGCCGTGCTAGACTACTCTATAGGGAATCTAGCGTGGCCGATGTAAATTTTCGGTCTTTCCAGAACGAGCGTTCGGCCGACTCGATCGTTCGGGTGACATCTCTTTTATAGCAGTAAAGTCTTCACGCCACTAGTGGCTTCCAATCATTCTTACTTTGATTCCTGAGGAAGCTGCACGCATTAAAAAGCAGCGAAACGCATTGAATATTTTTAAAAACATAGCCCCATCTTGAAACAGGACATAAAGTGTGGTCATTTATTCAAGGATATGCCCAGACTTTGTTATAAGGAAGGTCCAGCCCTGAGAGAGATGTTATGTCATATCCACAAAAATAAACGGGGGAAAAAGAAAGGCACATTCCCTAGTATGGGCTGTAACTGCTGCGGGTCAATAATTAAAGGTGACAAGATCAACCATCCAACTAAGGGATATACCATAGCGTTAAAACACGTGACAAACTGTGGTACAAAAAACGTAGTATATATGGTAAGTTGTCCCTGTGTGATGGCCTATATTGGGCAAACAAGCAGACCTGTAAACATCAGAATACAGGAACACAAAGGGGAGATTAGAAATTTTAAAACAAACAATACAGGCATTTAAACGAGACTTGGTCTATCAAACCATTTTTATGAAAATTGTAAATGTACAACATTCTGTTTTTCAGGATTATTGAATATTGTATCAACACGACAGAGTAGATAAGTTTTAACTTTGTATGTATTTAGTTGTATTTTTTAATATGACAAAGCACAAGGAAACAGCAAATTGGTAAGACAGCTTGTTGTACGTTGTATGTTTGTGAATGTGCTCTGCAAAATGGGGCATTGTTGTCTAGAGCCGTTAGTTCCCCTTTAATGCCTTTCTCACCTAGTGTAAAATTCTAATGATGATGTTCTACCAGGAAGGAAATAAAAATAGTCAGTCTCTCACCTGCTTCGGTGCTGTTCACTCACTACATGTCCCCTCCATCCCATGCCTCTATTGAAGCACCATAATCAGGCAGTCACCCCTATACTAACCCCCATATTTAATGCCTCCTTGTCATCTGGTATTTTCCCTTCCTCCTTTAAACCTGCCAACGTGAAACCCATAATAAAGAAAGCCTCCCTTGACCCCTATTGTCTTGCTAACAACCGCCTCTCTTCTACGGATGACCTCTAAGCTACTGGAACGTCTTGTCTATATCACTAATTATCTTCATTCTCATAACCTACTGGACCCCTTACGTTTGCAGTCGGGGTTTCATCCTGCGCACTCCACAGTCCAGAGGCTCTATGCAAAGCTGTGAATGACCTTCAGGCTGCCAAAGCCAAAGGTCACTTTTCTATTCTCATCCTTCTTGACCTCTCCTCTGCTTTCAACACAGTTGATCATTCCCTCCTAATGCAAATTCTTCACTCCTTGGGCATCCGGAATGAAGCGGCATCCTGGCTACGATCCAACCTATCGGACAGAACCTACTCTGTGTCATATGATAATAAAACATCCTCTCCGATTCCTCTTAATGTTGGGGTTCCGCAGGGCTCTGTGCTTGGACCCCTGCTGTTCTCCCTCTATACTATTCCCCAGCTTATTTGGTTTTAACTACCAAATGTATACTTTTCCACCCCCACGCTTAGTCCTGACACCCAATCACGCATCTCCGACTGTCTCTGTGCTGTCTCCTCATGGCGCACCGATGCATCAAATTAAACCTGATTAAAACTGAACCAATCATTTCCCATGGTTAAACTTGGGTCTGCTAAGAGAACTTCGCTTGGTTTAAAGGGTCAGTAAACTCAAAAATGTAACTTACATTCATATGTTTGGATAAATAAAGTTCTTTCAGAGCCTCTAGTTCCCTCCCTTCTAGGCTCTCTGGCAGCCGAGTAGCCAAAATCGCTTCAGTCGGCACATTGATTAGGGGTTATTATTGACTCCTCTCTCCTTTTCCAATCACATTAATTATGTGTCAAGAAACCTCAATAAACAAGTTTAAATCTAACCTCTCATCCTATCTCAATGAGCACAGCATAGGACTGTTGACAAAGCACCAGGCACTACTAAAGCACTTCTACCCTTCCCTATGTATCTGTATGTTACCCACCTAAGTAGATTGTAAGCTCTATGGGTTAGAGACCTCTTTCATCATGTTACATATTTCAAGCACCTGTATATTTCATGATGCACATACTTTATATATTTATGAATTTATATATCGCCCCCCTTGTACGACTTTTTGTATTTTAATATTGTACAGCGCTGCGACCCAAGTGGCGCTATATAAATAAACGTATACATACAAATAGCGTTTGATGCTGTTATCTAGCGAGAGACAGCAATTACCAATGACATCGGGACCAACCACAATGGAAACGTGGAAGGAATTCAGAATGTTCCATTAAAAATATATCCCGGGGTTCATACTTGACCCATTCCAGAAACCCCCCCAATGAGATTAAGATTGTCACTCTGTGCTGACATCATGCATGCCACAACAGTTCAGGGATGAGGGATGCCCATTTAATAGGAATCTGGGCATTGTCTGTCATTCATTTGGGTATTTGGTTTCTCTGGTAATATTATAACGGATATATATATAATGGAGCTTGGTGTGAATATTCCGGAAGTCTGATAGGGGGTATTATGCACTGTGTCCTATTTATCCCAGATAACCCCCCCCCCCCCTTAGTTGCAGGACTAAATGATATGCACGCTAGGATTTGGATATTCTGATCATCTAGCATTTAGCAATATTAAATAGGATCAACTTATAGGTAAGTAGTGATTGTAACGGCCAAAGGTCTGCGTGTGATGATAGGTAACTACTGTATGTAGCAATGCAACAAATTCTTATCACATGCAGTAAATCATTGGTTTACACATTAGCTCCCTCTGCTGGGCCTTAAAAAAATTGTGAGGTTTAAAGAATAATTATCTGTGTTCCTTGTCACATTTTAATGCAAATACTTGTGCTGCTTTACTTCAAGGTAAGTTTGGGCTAAGAGCAAATATATATATATACAGGGAGATTCAATAAGAGATCATTAAATATGGTGCTTATTTTGCCCCAACCAATAAGATGTTAGCTTTCAAATGTTAAATAAGATCTGATTGGTTGGGGCAAAATTAGCATCATTGTTAACGAATCTCCCTGAATTGAGATTGGATTGTCCCTGACCAGAGGAAGGAGGTGGAGCTCTTGTTTTTTCCTGCTACCCAGCACAGATCCCAAATGAATAGAAGACTGCAGATTATCATATTGGGAAAAAATAAACAGCCAATACTTCCTAATTATCTATGGGCAACTCTGTGCATGAAAAGAAAAAAACGAGGAGAATCAAGGGAACAATATGAAAGAAACAAATTCGAAGGGAATAAAGGTGAAAAGATTGCAGAGGGTATGTACTGTATGTTATAGTAGCACCCAGCACATTGTATTACCTGGTTTAGGTGTGCAGGATCCTCAACGATCACATTTTGTATGAGTATACACACACACGCACAGGCCACACCAATAAACACATTCAATTTACATAACACATTCAGGGAGATTCAATAAAAGTTCTTATTGTTAAAAATGGTGCTAATTTTGCCCCAACCAATCAGATGTTAGCTTTCAAATGTTAAATAAGGTCTGATTGTGATATCCATCACTTACCTGTTTTCTTTTTTCCACAAACCGTTTGCAATGTTTGCACATCTAGGGAGGTCTGATTACCCAAGTGTGTCCCACTAAATAAACAACGTTTCCCAAAGTGATACGTGAAAGGCTTCCCAGAGGTGGGATAAAAACTCCACTCCGCACCCTCATCGCTGGCTCCTGGGAAATGTCAAAAAGGTCAGTTTCAAGGTGTGTTTGGTAAAACATCTAACACGTTCATTCTTAGCTGGCTACTCAATACACAACATGCACAATCAACTATTCTATTTAAAGGCATCCAATGATATAACACTTTAAAGGTAACCTTTGGCTCTGACAATCACCTTATATAACCTACACTTCAAATGAATATCTCAAATTTATTCTGCTTGTTGCATATAAAAATGTGTGTGACAGTGATAGTGTTCCATATAATCTGTACTAAACACAGACCTGGACTGCTTGATCTTGCAACCAATCAGTTGTCAGCATTTGCTGATCTGGTTCCTTTAGAATACAGGTAGAAATGCATTTAGCTTCGGAATTTAGGCGATGGAATTCAAAACTCACTTTTGAACATCAAAACCCAGTAGTTTCACCCAAAAATGTGGGTTCTGACGTAACAGGAGGAAGCCAAATATTGCTTATGTATGGAAGTAACCATATTTGTACCAGTCTGGCAGGGTAAAAATCCCACTTATGGCGCTGCGATCCTGTACAATACAAAGTCACCGCTATTGACTTCTACTGTAAGGGGAGTGCACCAGTGGCAATCCTGTTCCCCTAGGGGCCCTACTAATAGAAAGTGGCTATTTTCTAGAAGGCCAGTATGAAGTTCATTTGTTTCAATATTAATTAAAGGAGATCCTAAAACATCTTCTCCAGTTTGCAAAAAGACAAACAAACATTCCCCCTTTAATAGTTCCACTTCTAGAAACAAAAACTTAAAAATTAACAGTCATTCACCATGTAGTATACTGACCAATCGCCCCTTTAAGCAGTGAATCTGGCGTAATTCAGTTATGGTTTAAATATTTTCCTGCAGCGAACATTTTTTTATATTTCACCGGCTAACAAGAATAATAGACACATTCCAGCTTTACATTATTGGTAAAATAGTTGCAGTTGTACACATGATATGCTCTTTGAATTGTGGAACACAGGTATACAGTATATTACCCTTTGAATAGGATACTAAAGATTGTGCGTTAAAAAGCGCACGCTGTGACACTGCTGCTCAATTGGTCTGGCCACACTATCAGGGAGATTCAATAACAGTTCTTATTGTTAAAAATGGTGCTAATTTTGCCCAACCATCAGATCCTTTTAACATTTGAAAGCTAACATCTGATTGGTTGGGCAAAATTAGCACCATTTTTAACAATAAGAACTTTTATTGACCCTGTATGTGCGCTCTCCCCTGAGTTGCGCTGCGATGCGCTAATCGAAACACCTGGGATCTGCATTGCGTAATCACAGCGTATGCACACGGCAATGCACACTAACCGATCATTTCCAGTCCGCTACTACACTAGTATGGCCTCTGCATTACTGACGTCGCTACAGTGAGAACCGGCGAGGAATCAGGTGCTGGTAAGTATACATAGAAGCATCAAGGAGATTTTTTTTAACCTAATGAGGTCTAGATTTTGGGGGTAATAAACTAAATCTGAAATTTTAGTTTGGGGGTTGATCATCTATTCATGCTAGATGTGCGGGCTCAGTACTAATCTGTTTAATGGCTTGCAGCTAATTTAATTGGTTTTAGGATAACTATATACATACTACAAAGTCTCTGATGAAGGGTTCTCATACACGAAACGCGTCAGGCGTGGACGTCTGTAGCATGTATATCAAAGTTCAATAAAGAAAGTTTTGCATTCTACAGGGTGTTTATCCAGGTTGCATGGTTCCTTCAAGATTGTCTGGAGTATTACGAGTTACCAGCCTGGTGAAGGGCCCAGTGCTTGCCTGCACTACCCTCTGCTGGTAAGCTTTTTTCCCATTTGCAGTTTTGGAACCCGTACACAGGAATTGTGTTTATACATTTCGGTGATGAAGGCTGGGGGTGGTCCCACCCGGCCCTACCGATGGAAGAAGTAGGTTTTCCTCTGACTGTTACATTTTTGTTGTAACCAGTTCACCATACAGTGTTTACTTAACAGTGGTTGGTGAACTGGGGGGTTGACTTAACCGTGTCTGTTGAACTGGAGGGCTAACTTAACAGTGGCTGGTGAATTGGAGAGCTGACCTAACTTTGGCGGCTGAACCCTCTAGCATTCCTGTTCAACAGACACTGTTATGTCAGCCCTCCAGTATATAGAAGTTTGCCCACAATTAGTGGCATAACTAGGAATGAATGGGCCCCCCAGCAAAACTATGATGGGGCCCCAATCCATGCTTCATTCACAGTGGTTTTCTGGGAGGAGGCTATATCTGTCATGGGAAATACAAGAAAATGGGGCCCCCTTGGCTCCGGGCCCCCTGCGGTTGCTCCCCCTGGTTGTGATTATGCCTGTGATTAGGGTATACATGTACAGTAATAGGAAGTAATGTTACAGATGGCGGAACTGAGAATGGATCCTTTATCCCTCTCTTTGTTAATGAGTAATGCTATGACGGTGCTGTGTACAGTTACTTTAACTATGTTTATATTACCTCAATGTATTCATCACTGTGTCATTCAGGCTGTAATACTCACTGGGGCCTGGTCGCATTAGCCTGATCCTGTCAGGAAACCTAAGCTCCTTTATGTGAGGAAAAGGCGCATTGGAATATCGAGGAGAAGGCAACCACCGTACCCCAGGTTTCCAGTCCAGATCACAGCTGTTGGGAAACAAAAGGGGAAGTGTGAATCTATCTAATATGGTAGTTCTGGTAATATAGTCAAATACCTAACATGTTGCTATTTGATTGGGTATTGGAGCCAAGTAATCATTGTAATGTTTGATTGGCTCTAGGTGTTGTTTAAACCCTTACACTAATTAGACATTTGATAGAAGAAATGTCAGTAGGTAAGTTTTAATGTATATCCAGCCTCAGTTAACACCGGCAAACTGTAAATGTCCATTGGATTGATATTGCTCAATATGATGGAACCAACAGGGCCAGGCCACACTGCCCCAATTTCCTATCACGTTTTGGGATCCAATCGCCATGTGCCCATAGCAAGCCAATGGTGGGAATGTAGCCGTCCCCACTGACAGCGTTGTGCTCCGGTCTGCTATCCCAACGCATGCGGCCACCATTTTCAGTGCGTATTGTGTACGTTACATTTAATCGGAATGCCAGAAAACACTATAATCATTTTACCAATTGACTTAAAAAGTCGACTCGGTTGTCTATTTTATTAAATGGCTATATTAAGGCTGGGTACACACGGGCAAATTTTTCACCCCGAACATCCGTTCGTCCAAAGATGAACACACGATCTGATTTACTGATGCATCCGATTGCCCTTTTGCCCAATCCGGCCCAAAAAATAACCTCCTGTGAGCCCAGCCTTAATATAGCCATTTAATAAAATAGACAACCGAACGTTATCTCTTACATGTCTCAATAGTGTCTGTCCAGCATTAGGAGGAATTCTGTATAGTGTGTGTGTTAATTAAGGCTGGGAATGTGCTACGGTCTTGTCTCAGTGCCCTTTCAGCTTCTTTTCTTAGCTTATGGGGAGGGTAACCTCTAGCTATAAATTTGCTAACCATCTCTTGAACATGCAATATGGTATTCTCTCACTATGACACACAGGTTTCTATATTGTTGGTCCTGGACCTTTTATACCAGGAACTCCTCCCAAAGCAGTCTCTTGTCTCTGCTCTATCTACCTCCATTCCCCAATTTTTGGTTTCTATTTTAGATACTGAGCACTTCATGTACTTCAACACCCACTCCGGGCCCATTGGTCACACTGCTCTCCTAGAGTCCCGGATACTTTACCCTAAGAGGACCCAGCAGTGCCTGCAGTTCTTTTACAAGATGAATGGGAGTCCTCAGGATAAACTGGTGATTTGGATTCGTACAGACGATGGTTCTGGAAACATTAGAAAGGTGAAGAAAATTCACACAATTCAAGGTAATTTCACCACAACAGTTATACCCTGCGGCCCATTTCACTGTTTATTTTTCTACAATAAATAGTCCAGAGTAATAATAGTCATTAGTGTTAGGAAAACAGTGGTATCCACCCCCCAAAAAAAATCTTAATTAAGAACACTGCTAGGATCATTTGTAGTTTAAAGCCCTTTTGAGACAATTCTGTTTCTTGGACAATATGTTAACATTACAATCTTCAAATGGATGTCCCTTTTTCTTAAGATGCAGTCCTTACCCGAAGAATTGGCTCTTCTGTGCTGGGCCATACGTTGGTATAGCTGTGGGTACTCTATCTGAATACCACAGAAGACATTTATAATAATGCTTCCCACTGATGATAGAATTGTGCTACCCCTCTAGATTGGTTTGTGTAATCCCTTTGCTTTACTGATGCATCTATGGTTGCCACAAAACTCTTAAACATTGTTAAGCACCACCCACAAGCCCTGCCCAGTGCACACTACCCAAGACGCATGACAAGCTAATAGCCTATCTCTAGGTCTGGAGTCCACACTTTAAATTAGCTTTAGCTAGCATTCCAATACACTTCATTAAATCCATATTACATCCAGGTTTATGGAAAATATTGATGTACTAAAGAGTTTGTTTGATTGCTTTTATAGAATAGCACATTTATGGTAAATGGCAATGTGTACTGTGCAGTGTTCTCCATAAGTGTGATCACTACATTGGGTTTACACTAATGTTTCCATTTAGGAGATGAAGACCAAAACTGGAAAATTGCACATGTGACCCTCAATGCCAACCAGAAGTTCCGCTATGTCTTTCAAGGGATCCAGGGGGATAATACGACTTCCAGTGGGGGTATATTGCTCGATGACATCAGCCTAACAGAAACCCTATGTCCTAATGCCGTGTGGGTGGTAAGGAATTTCACTGAGATCCTGAGGAGCACAACTAAAGGGGATTTCATCTACAGCCCTCGATTCTACAGTCCTGAGGGCTATGGCTATGGTGTAAGCCTTTATCCTCATGGATCACAAAATTCCACCCATAAAGGCTATGCTAACATCCGTTTCCACATGTGCAGTGGGGAGAATGATGTTGTGCTGGAGTGGCCGGCATTAAACAGACAAGTCACTATCACTGTGCTTGATCAGGACCCCGACATTAAACTGAGGATGTCATTAAGCAGAAGTTTTACTACATTAAGTTCCCATGTTATAAAGTGTAAGTTGTGAAATAAGGACCTGCAATGTTGATGGTATATTTTGTTATTTATGAGATATTTATGATAGTTACAAATGGTGTCCAAATGTTGTCATATATTCTATGCCCTGAGTCCTCTCCATCTTACATCATGTATTTGTAGGTCTACAGAGGTTTCTAACCATCCATCTTATGTTGGGCACTTAGTATTTCACATGTTACTGAACACTGTTAAATATTCCATATGTGGGATTCAGTTAGATCTACTGGACTTGAAGTTCAGCTCTGTTTGCTAGTCATCATAGACTGACTTTCTCAATTCATTAAGTACCACCAGGGAGCAGATCTGCTGTGTAGAACATCCCCTTCCCTATGCATTTCTATAACGTATACTGGTCCTCCCAACTGGTTCTGTACTGGACTGTTTTAATTATGGGATCCTGTCATGATCTAGGTGTGACTAAAGGTAGGAGCGAGCTAGGGCATGTCTGGTGTGGAGCAGAGTCACCACAAAATATATGATTAATAGTAATCACAATTAATCACATTCTTATTAGCAATAATATTATTGGCATTTTAATTAATATAATATTAATGGAAACCATTGGATTGAGTAAACACTTGGAATATTGACTGTAGTGATCACTTTTACATTAAAAATAATATAAATGAAATGGATAAAAACAAATTCAGGTATAAAGAAGGTGCTCAGTTGAACCATCCACACTCATATACTTAGCACACAAGTATACTTACCTCTTCTCTATCTCCATACATTCACACTAGTATACTTACCTCTTCTCTATCTCCATACATTCACACTAGTATACTTACCTCTTCTCTATCTCCATACATTCACACTAGTATACTTACCTCTTCTCAATCTCCATTCATTCACGCTAGTATACTTACCTCTTCTCTATCTCCATACATTCACACTAGTATACTTACCTCTTCTCTATCTCCATACAGCCATGAATAATATATCACAGTGGGAGAGACCATCTGTTGTTGGAAAATTTGATCCTTCCTGTAAGTGTCACAGATCCCTGGATTATGGTTGGAGCAGATTCATATCTCACAGCCAATTAAAAAGGAGTTTTCTCAAAAATGACGATCTGACCCTATTTGTGGATTTTGAAGGTTGGTTTACATAGAAAGTTCCATAGACCTTGTCATAAACTGTATCTTCTGGGTTTGGCAATTTTTTCAGAATATTTTTCCTAATCATATCAGATTTAAGTGTCGGAATGGCAATGGACAGAAGTTACAGTTGATAATTCCAATTTTCAAAAAAAAGTAGAAACCAGGAACTTACAGCAGAGTGATGTTTGGCATGTTAAGTGCAATACAATCTGCAATGCCAATCATGGTTGAATCCAGATTATCATTGAATGACTACAATTATACCTGTAGAGTTTGCTGCATGCATCTAATTATATGTTCCCAGTTTTATTATTATTATGGATTTATATAGCGCCAAAATCTTCCGTAGTGCTTTACAATTACATGTATACATTCACATCAGGCCCTGCCCCGAAGAGCTTACAATCTAAGCACATTTATTGTTGTTATTATTATGGATTTATATAGCACCAACATCTTCCGTAGCGCTTTACAATTACATGTATACATTCACATCAGGCCCTGCCCCTAAGAGCTTACAGTCCAAGCACATTTATTATTATTATTATGGATTTATATAGCGCCAATATCTTCCGTAGCACTTTATAATTACAAGTATACATTCACATCAGGCCCTGCCCCGAAGAGGGTGGAATCTCAGGACCTCAGTGCTGCAAGGCATCAGTGCTAACCACTGAGCCACCGTGCTGCCCAGTTACAGAGGATGACAAATTGGTGACAAAATAGTCACCAAATTTCCCTGTTCTGCCCTATCTAGCTGGAAACAATCTCTGGGTTGAACACTGGTGCCACATACTGGCGCACGTAGATGGGAGAGCGCCTAGGGCCTTGCTCGGGTCCTTAAGCTGGGTAACACACAGTACAAATTTTTGAAAGATGTGAATATGCAGTCACAAATGTTCTCCCTATATAAAGTATAGGGGGATTGTTTGTGTCTGCTATACTCCCTACGTTCACAGCGGACTCCCTATACTTTAGTATAGGGGCCAACTGCGACCGAAGGAAATTTTTCAGTGAGAACAATCAGAAAGTTTGTTGGCATTGGAAATTGTTGTTTCAGACACACACACACAAGCGATATAGGGCCAATTCTGATCACTAATGAGTGTACCCAGCTTTAGGGAACAATGTACAGTTTTATCCAAGCCATTGTCTCTAAATATCTCAGAGTCCCTCAAATCTGGAAATATGCCTCGACTCTGGATTGATATAATTCCAATATTCAAAAATGGTAATTGTTCACAGCCTGCCAGTTACAGACCTGTGAGTTTACAGACCTGTGAGTGGTGGGGAAGATACTGGAAAGTTTGACATGGGAACATACTCTACAGTATGTTTCAAAGACTGACCTTATAAGATGTTATCAGCATTGATTTAAGAAGAATAGATCTTGTCAATACAAAATGTCTTGTTTTTTTATGCAGTAAAATGAGTAGGAATTTGGACTCTAGCATATAGAGCTAGTTCTGGCCATTTTGGTGCCCTAAGTGAGTCTACCTTTGTGTCCTTTTCCCAACTCTAACTCACTCGAACCACCTCTTGCAGGTTAGTCTTTGGGTAAATTAGAAAACATGAAGACATCCTGTATTTGGCTATGTCTGGCTGACTTTCTCGGACACGTATTCACAGAATAAAGAGCACTGTGGAATCTGCCGTGTTTAATGAGGGATTGACTTTATTACTCTGGTAGTAATTGTCATACAAAATTACAAAGTGGCCAATGGACATTCATTTGGATTAGGAAACATCAATGATGTCATCTGTATTATTTTTAAACTCAACCGTCAAATGTATTGCTCCATAACCTTTGAATGTGGCGTTCGCTAACCCACGAATCTAGCGATAACTCTTGAATACGGCGATTAGTATAGTATAGTATAGTATTTGAGGTTAAATAAAGACATATGTCCATCCAGTCCAACCCATCTAGCAATATTCTCATTTCCTGCCTAACTGTTGATCCAGAGGAAGGCAAAAAACCCCCACCAAATTTATGAAGGGGAAAAAATTCCTTCCTGACTCCAAGTTGCAATCGGAAATTTCCCTGGATCAACTCTACTTTATGTATCAATACCAGTAACTTGCAACATTCCTTGTTTGCAGAAACTCATCCAGCTTTTTTTTTAAACTGACCAATGAACCTGCCATAACAACGTCCACTGGAAGACAGTTCCATAGCTTTACTGTTCTTAGAGTGAAAAACCCTTTCCCAATTTGAAGCCTAAACCTTTTTTCTTAGTCTTAAGGGATGTCCACGTGTCCTCTGACATGTTCTATTGGTGAACAATGCCCCAGATAGTTTATTGTATGGTTCGTTAATGCAACTTTTCCAGTCTCTCTTCATATTCAAGCTCCCCCAATCCAATTACCCTTCAGTGAACCCTTTCTATTTCTAAGATATCCTTTTTGTACGCAGGATTCCAAAATTGCACTGCATTTTTCAAATGAGGCCTTACCAATGCTTTGTTAAGAGGCAGAATTACATTTTCCTCCCTTGAATCCATACCTCTTTATACAAGACAATACCATGCTGGCTCTGGCTGTTGCCGCCTGGCACTGCTTGCTACCTTTAAGTTTGTTATCCACCAAAACTCCAAGATCCCTTTCCAAAAGGGATTCACTTAACACAAAGCCATATTAGTATAAGCAGCACAAGGATTTTTCTATCTAGATCTATCTAGATCCCCCTGCAACGATTGCACATCCTCTGAAGTTTTTAATGGTCAACAAAGTTTTGTGTTGTCAGCAAACACAGAAACCTTGCTGACAATACCCACTTCCAAATCACTAATTAATAGATTAAACAGAAGTGTCCCCAACACAGAACCCTGTGGCACCCCACTTAGCACTTTGGTCCATAATGATGAAGCCCCATTAACAACTACTCTCTGCATCCTATTCATTAACCAATTTTCTATCCATGTACAAATGTGACTCCCCAGACCAACAGACCTTAGCTTATACATTAGTCGCCTATGGGGACTGTACCAAAAGCCTTTGCAAAATCCAAGTAAACTACATCTACTACTATGCCACAGTCTAAATTTCTAAGTTAGTTTGACAAGATCTATTCCTCCTAAATCCATGCTGGTTACTACTTATTATGTCAGTCCTTGAAACTTACTCTAGAACATCTTCCCCACCACTGAAGTTAAACTTACAGGCCTCTAAAAATTAAAGCGAAAGCTCAAAAATTGCTCGATCGTGAGGAAGTTAGTATTTAAACAAGATTTGGTGATATGTACGTGTTCCCCAGAACATTTCCCAGGTCCCAGAGACATTTACAGTAAGTTACCATTGTTATTTTAAATTCTGCCAGGGGATGTAAATTTATGTACACAACTGTATTATGTTCTTTACACATTCCCACTTATAAAGCATTGCAGTAACTTGTTACAGCAGGTCACACTCACTAGTAGTCTGAACCAATCCTGTAAGACTGTGTACACACTGTCAAATATTTTTCTTGACTTATGGTTTGCCAATAGCAAACTATTTTGTGACATACCCAATCGTCTGTTTGTCCACTGTGGAGCAATGGGCAAATACACCATCCAATTTTTTGGGCCAACTGACTGCTACATGGTAAAAATGGTCGGTCTCTTCAAAAAATTAGAAGTTGTGTAACCAGCCTTACAGCCCAGCCAGGAATATGTATAAAATGTTGGTTTAGTTCTCCTTTAATGCCATTCACTAGAGTAGTATTTAACAATGTAGAGGTATTTTTTTGCTGCTTATCTTGATGTCTCTTTTCTTATTAAAGACATTTCACATCTTAACAAAACCGAAGTTCCGATTAAGATTTCAGAGCTACAGAGTCAGACATTTCCCATGGAGTGGAATAGAATTGCAGTGCAAAACCGGGGAAATGCAAAGGATCATTTTATCCAGAATATAAATAACCCATGTAGCCCCAGTCCCTGTATGAACGGGGGAGTTTGTGTCATTGAGGAAGGACAAGCTAACTGCAGGTGGGTAATAATTTCAGGGACACTAAACTGAAAAACTGACTTGCCTTTATCCTTTTCTATATTTTTAGTGCTGTCAGGAACTTGATCCCTTTTTGCTCAGTGTTCCCTGTCACTCCTAGTTAGTATGCATGTCTCCTCTCTATGTATCCACCCCCTCCCAAAACTGAGGTACAGATAGAGTGTGGAGCATGTGCAGTGGAGATGATCTGTGCCTCACTACAGCCAATAGCAGTCACCCAGTGATTTTGTGTTATAGTGAAAGTAAAGCTGCTTTGCTATAGGAAGGTAGGCAGCAATGGGAGCTGTATAACTGCTTGAATCAAGTAAGATTTTCTTTTAGCTGTAGGAGTTTGAAGGTGTGTGTGTGTGTGTGGGGCTTTGTAATTGATTTCTTTAGGTACAGGTGCTACATTGGGACTTGAATTTTTAAAATTTCGAACCCAATTAAAGTTAAATATTTTAATTTTTCATCCTCCATTTTCAACTTTGGATCTTGATTTGCCTTTTTTGGAATTTTGCGATTTCCAAGTTTTCAATTCCGATTTTCTAATTTTTTATATTTTTATTTTCCAAAAAATCCGACCGGTTCATCAGATTTCATCTCTAATAGCCAACAACGTCATGCACCCAATGAGCTAGTAAGGGGTGTAGCAATGTAATCCATACTATGATGAGAAAGGGTTAGGGTAGTAATAGGAGGGCATGAGTTCAATGTGGGAATTAGAGCAAGACTGGCCAGGGACAAGGTGTAGGGCATTGTCCTAAATACTGGGATAATCTGTTAGGGCCTCATAATGCTCTGGGGCAAAATAATTTTTACTCCATTCTAACATTTATGTTAATTTAAAAACTAGTAGCGCACACATGTTAACTATTGAGAATTTGTGTTTGTAGGTGTTCCTCCAGCCAGGCTTTCTTCTACACAGGGGAACAGTGTGAGTCCAAGCAGATCCATGGTAATGTCCTTGGGATTCTAATTGGAGGTGGTGCTGGAACTGTTGTCTTAGCTTTGGCTGTTCTTGCCATATTAAGTAAATAAGGAAAACTACACCAGTATTGATTGTTATTTTGCAATACCGATCTTTTCTAAATTTGAAAATGCTGATTGAAGGGAAAGGTGTAGCAGCTTTCATTATAAAACGTCTGGAGGCTGGATTCTAAAACATCAGGTTTGATGTCCCTTCAGTAGCAGTAGCGATATTTCACCAAATATTGACATTTTACCAAAATAACGAGTACTTGTGTGTACCTAGCCTAAGGGAAGGGAACAAAGGACAATGTACACACATGGGAATGGAATCACTTGGTTGTGCTGAATGTTGATTTGATATCAGCTTAGATCATTGTCTTTCCTATCATAACACTGAGCTAAAATAAATATTCATATGTAAAACCTCCTGTGTAAACATTTACTGATTCACCCATAGCCTGGTTCATTTCCCTATACAATCATATCATTCTATAGTGATCAATCAGTGCTGTAAACTATTAGAGATGGGATTCAGGTCCGACTTAGACTCAGAATCGACCCGGAACTCCTCGGTTCCGAAATCTGAAAGTTCCGTCCGAAACTGAGGGACTGTTCGGATTTAGTGACTTCGGAAGTCGGAACGTATTTTCGAGGGCTAACGAATATAACCCGTCTAGTCAGTTACCTTCGGTACATTCAGTTGTTTTGAAGAACGGGACTTATGGAACCTAAGGTTCTTTTCCGATCGCTCGCTCCTCCGCCGCCTAGTCTGACAGGTCCTGACAGACCCCGACTGGAAGTGCGATGTGCATGTGCATAGAAGACGTCGGGACTTGTCAGACTAAGTGGCGGAAGAGCAAGCGATCGGGTCCCATTCACTTCCCGTGAAGCCCCGTTCTTCAATAAAACAGAATAGCAAAAATTTTCTTTAGCAGTGGAGATAACCTTTAAGGGGAACTGGTTTCCATGCTAGTCTCTAGCTGTTGTCAATCCAAAGTTAAGGTTTGTAAAGTTTCACTTCCTACTCTGCCCTGTCACTGACAGTGCCTCATGATAGGCATGCTAAATAAACTGTGTCAAAAACCCCATCCCCATATAATCAATCCTTTCTGAAGCTACTTACAGGCTTGCAATCAATATCTGCAATTTCCTCTGCCTATGGACACCTTCTCGTTTCAGGCTTGGGCTGACTTTAAAAATACTAGTTTGAGGGCAGGGCTTATGATGTCGCTGTTGCTGGTGATGTCGCAGCTCTCTGTGGGGAATATTTAATAAAAGTGTGGCCGTACAATACCATTGTATCGTATAGGCTATAGTACAATTACAATCATACAATTTCTGATTGTTAAAGGTGCAGTATTGCAAAAAAAGTGATACTTTATAAATATGTACCCGTGTAAGCAGGAAGCACTAACCTTTAAACTGCTGTAAGCTTGGGTAGACTGCAGATAGAAGCATGATCCTGGAGCAATGTTCCTTCCAATATTAAACCGGCTGTGTGCACAGATATATATTGTCTGTGCACAAAAAATAAAATTGTGGGTGCTAAACAACCCAGTGCTTGCATTTCATCAGATTTTTGTTTGCACGCCATTTTTACCTTTGTGCACAGGCCTGCAGAGCAGAGGGAACGCTGGGTAGAGATTTTGCTCTTTTTAATAGAGAGCACTTGTATGGATACCGCAGTTCCCATTTATGTTGCATTAAGAAGCAGGAGAGGGACAGAGGACACTTGTCTTGCAACCTTAACAACTGCAAAGAAGTATGGGTAGAATGGGTGGGAAAAGATATATAAAGAAGGTTTATAAAAAAATTGAATATAAACCCAGTAAATTAGGGCCAAATTTATAAATGCGATCCTATCGTAATCACGATCGTAAAAATTGTGACTTCGATCATTATTGTGCACTGGCCTATATTATACCATTGCGGTAATTTACTACTGCATGCTGTTGTACGGCTGAGCGTCTGGAAATGAACGGAGGGTTAGAGAATGTTTCAGGGCCCCAGTAGGTGGATAAGAAGCTCAGCTAGATTTATTTTTAGCATTTATTTATCTTTTTTTATTTTTACTTCTGCTGCTTTGTGGGCGTGTTCTCAAATGCAAATGAAATCTCTTTGTAAATGTTGCTCTAGTCATATTCAAATCTAACTTCAGCGCTAAGTTTATTGAGGAACAGGTGGGGAGGGAATTTTTCTTTCTTTTACTTTATGAGCAATCTGAGACCTGTATATCTTCAATAATGGACCGGGGCTACCTAGTAGCTTATGGAATTCTACAGACTAGGGGAGGCGTGACCTGCTTGATGGGGGAAGGATAAAGGCATCACATTGTCTGTTCCTAATTGGTTTCAAGGTTAAAGGAGAACTAAAATGTAAATGAAACAATTGATTTTATGATAAGAAATCATTTGTTTAATTCTGTAGATCTGTTATATTCAGTGAGGTCAACTGGACTTAAAGTTAAGTTCTTGAAAACGTTTCGCTAGTCATCCAACTGGATCTCTCAATTCAGAATGACTTGTACAAGAATCTGTTGCCAATAAGAAGGCAGGGGGGAGGGGGGGGGAGATGTGTAAGCAGAGCAGTGTCCATGGTGAGGCTGTGCAGAACTTATAAGTGTCACAGACACTACAAGAAGGCAGTGAGTAAGGGAGGGTGGGGGCAATTAACAATAATTTAATGACAAAGCAGATAAAATATGTGAGTAACACCATTTTACTTCTCTCAAATTGTAGTTTCAGATAATGTAAAGTTGTTTCATTGAGTGAAGTGACCTTTTAATGTTGAACCTTTGTTTGACCTTCAAATTGACATAAAAGGGTAACTGTGGTCTCTATACAAGTGTCCTTTACTAAAAAGAGCAAACTCTTACCTTTAAAATGACTCAAGGCTTATGCTTCTAGCTGCAGTCTATCCAAACTTGCAGCAGTATAAAATGTGGTGTGTCTATGGAACCACTGTGAGCTGTGACATCACCAGCACCATTTCTCTGCCCACAAGTCTCAGGTTTGAGCATGCCCACTTGTATCGCACTGCTGGGACAGTTTGAACCACCCATTGATTCATTAACAATGCAGGTTTTACCATGACAGCCCTGTGGTTATTGGATCTTGGGCATGAATGGGTCAGACTTGAGGCATGACCAAGAAGATTGGGTCAGGAACTAAGTGACCCAGTGCATGGTGTGGATTGGCTCCACCCACATTCTGGCCATCTCTATCTTAAAGTAGTGAGGTTTGGTTTAAAGATAAGACTTGATTCTTCTCTATTGTTCCCTGAAACAGCCCATCACAGACCTGGTGACACCCACTGGCAGACCATGATCATCCCTGTCATCAGTATTACCTAGGTAGGCACAATCATTTTCTTTATGAATGATTCCAATTTCTAGAACCAGCCTTAGAAGCCTTTACACTAAACCAAAAACTAGTTTGGGGCATCAAAGTGGCTAAAGGTTCGTACACTCGTGCGAATGCGGGTCCCACGATGTGTACGAACGTTCGTTTCGGGCAATAATCGGCCAGCGTATGGGCCCTTTATCGCCCGAAATAGCCGGTCTACGGAGGTCCGTCAGGTCGGTCGGGGCGATAAAGGGTCCATACATGGGACGATTATCAGCGATCGCACGAGTGTATGAACCTTAAGTAAGGCTGTTAAACCAAGTGAAATGGCAGGAAGACGAAGAAATGAAATGAATAGTTTTTTTTTGTTATTTCCTTTAACTTTTTTATTAGAACTAATTTCCAGAATTGTGCAAATCAACATTGGTGCCATTATCCGTATTTTTGTTTCATATCTGCCGAATTCGAATATATTTATTGTCTCCGGCCATGATGTGGGTGTAAATATATAAAATGTATCATTTTGTTCATACCTAAAATATTTATGACGTTGTTTTATACCGAAGCACTATAGGGCGTTGAATGACAATGTGTATCTGGATATATTGTTTGTTGGTTTGATTGCTTGATAGTTGTTTGTAGTTGAACTATCCTGACCAATAGGGTCCTGAGTGTTTCTGAAAATAAAATAAATAAAATAAAAACTGATATGTTCCATTATACGTTCCGTTCGGCTGCTGCCTTACGTACCAATTGTGAACACCAGTTGCCATATTTAAGAAAGATTTACATTGGGGATTCAATAAAAGTTCTTATCGTTAAAAATGGTGCTAATTTTGCCCCAACCAATCAGATGCTAGCTTTCAAATGTTAAATAACATCTGATTGGTTGGGGCAAAATTAGCACCATTTTTAACAATAAGAACTTTTATTAAATCGCTGATAATCCCTTGCTACATTAAAGTCACACCTTAAAGTCACACTAACCCTTTGTAAACCAACAGAATCCCAAACAATTTTAGATACTTTTTATTAGCATTTTAAAGTTAAAAATATAGCAGTTCAAGTCCTCAATAAACAGCCTGAATTTAATTTATTATTAGACTTTAATTCTCCAAGTTCTACTTTCTCACCTTTACTTTTCTTTAGAGATGGATGAAACTGTGGACGTTTTTGTCAGGGCCTCGGATGTTGACATTGTAGATGTTGTTGCTCCCTGTATTGAAAAAAGAATTGACATATTTAGTACAGGATCTATCCAATTCTTGGTGCCCACACAGACTGGTGATTCCTTTTTAATTTGTTTTACTTATCAATCTCTGTCATATTAATTTTCTTAGAAGATATACACAGGGGGAAGCTCTGGCGAGGGGCTGAGAACTGTAAGTCCTTTCAGGAGCATCTTTGTAATAGTTAAAGGATAACTGTATTGCCTCAATGCATTTTTTAAAAAAACTCCTTTCAAAAGAGTAAAGGTATGTAGCCCTCCCCATACATTTTTTTTCCTGATTTTGAGCTTCTCCCTGCCTTCAACTAGCCACACTGTGAAGGGGGCGTAACAATTCTGTCTGCCTGTAACTGTCACTTAAATCTAGCATGTGAGAAAACACTACTCCCATCCATCCTTGAACAGCTTGATTATGTAGGCTGTATCCTAGCAACCAACCAGTTCAAGTTTGTTTGACTGGCAGAGGAGGAGGAGAGAGGTTGTAACAGACATTCCCACCAGCCAATGACAAGTGATATGTTAATCAGGGTTCTGGGCCCTATAGGAGGCGGGCTTTTAGCAGTCATCTTTGCTGTGTGATATCTAATGGAAGGCAGCACAGTTGTAAATGAGTGTAAGCGATTTCAGCTGCTGGAAGTGTGGACATGTAATGGGGGTAATGTTATTTTTTTTATATTGTTGTCCTTTAAGTAACTAATATCTTAGATTGTTTTGGCTTAATAAGGGGTAAAATCTTCTATTTTGTCTTGGTGGTATGTAAGAATGAAATTCCTCATAAAGTCTTTCTCAACTAATGTTTTGGGGCCAAAGTTCCAGATCAAGATGCCATCATGGATGTACAAGGGTCATTGGCACAGGGTGACAAGCAGTTAGAACAAGCTTTGATATCATGATGTTGTCTTAGTGATGACCAGGCCATCTTAAACTCTGTTTGTGTTTTGTTATAGCTGCAGTATATTTGTAGTAAGGGCTAGATACTTCCTGCACATTTACTCCTGCACAAATACTAAAGGCTAGATACTTCCTCCACATGTACTCCTGCACACATAGTAAGGGCTAGATACTTCCTACTAATTCACTCCTGCGCACATACTAAGGGCTAGATACTTCCTGCACATACACTCCTGCACAAATACTAAAGGCTAGATACTTCCTCCACATGCACTCCTGCAGGAATACAAAAGGCTAGATACTTCCTCTGCATGCACTCCTGCACAAATACTAAGGGCTAGATACTTCCTGCACATAAACAAGGCTGGATACTTCCTCCACATGCACTCCTGCACAAATACTAAAGGCTAGTTACTTCCTCCACATGCACTCCTGCACAAATACTAAAGGCTAGTTACTTCCTCCACATGCACTTCTGCACACATAGCAAAGGCTAGATACTTCCTCCGCATGCACTCCTGCACAAATACTAAGGGCTTGATACTTCCTGCACATACACTTCTGCACGCATACAAAAGGCTAGATACCGTATATACTCGAGTATAAGCCGATCCGAGTATAAGCCGAAGTACCTATTTTTACCTGAAAAAACTGATTGACTCTAGTATAAGCCGAGGGTAGAAAATAGTTGCCCTTTAAATGGACAGCATAATTCCCATACATGAATCCCATACAGTTATAGCCACATCCAGTACCAGTAACCTCCAATTCCTTGGCACTCCGGATGTTTTGGAAACTACAACTTCCAGCATGCTTTGTTGCTGGGAGTTCCAGTTTCTAAACATGTGGAGTGGCAAGGTTCAGTAAACTTTTAATTAAGCTGACCATCATTTACAATTCTCCTGAACCCCATATTGTAAAGGGCCCTCTAACCCCATATAGTAAAGGACTCTCTGATCCCAATAGTTAAAAATGTCACCTGAGAGTTGTAGTTTCAAGCTGTCATTTGCCCTGTGCTAGAAGCTGTTTTTTGCCCCAAACTGAGGAGACCCATCAGATTTACAGCATCCAGATGAGAAGTGACAGTGCTGAGTGAGTCCAGCAGCTAGACTACAGGAAGCAGGAACGATTGTAAAGGCAGATCAGCTCCTGTAACTTCTATGCAGGCCACCTACAATCCGCAATTGCAGAATTTGGAGCTAAATTAGGACTTGACCCGAGTATAAGTCGAGGTTAGGGTTTCAGGCTAATTTAAAAGGAAGTGTTCTCTCAGAAATGACATATTTTACAAACTTCAGTATAATAAACTCCCCTGTGCCCCAGCCTCTAGGATCCCTTTCTTGTGAAAAAATTCTGCTTGTAGCCTCTGCAATCAGCTTGTAAAGTTCTGTTCGTTTTTGGTGGGAGTGTCCTTCACTCTGCACTGCTTGTTGTCTCTCTGCTGAACTGACATGTTGCAACCCCTCCCCTTTTTTCATGTGTACTTTTTTTTTGCTGCATCAGAGTTTGCTGGCACACAGGGAGGGGGATATCAGCACAGCTCATCTACTGAACTTAGGGATCACTGACAGACAACTTACACCTCACTTGGTATTAAATAATGCCATAAAAATATGTATTTATTAATGTTTATATTGATCTCTATGTTTGTATATAGCAGTGTGTTACTGTGAGTATGTCAGTGTTTGTATAACTGTGTAAGTCTGTCAGTGTGTTTGTGTAGCTGTGAGTCAGTCAGTGTGTTTGTGTAACTGTTTGTGTACAGCCATTTTCCCTTTCCATAGTGCCTGTGCATCGCTTTCAGTGTGGCATAGTAGTGTAGGTAGGAGAGAAACAGCCACCCATGATGCACAGTCTTTTCCCATTCCCCATAGTGCCTGTGCATCGCTTTTAGTGTGGCATAGTAGTGTATGTAGGAGAGAGACAGCCACCCATGATGCACAGTCTTTTCCTGTGGGGGTGGCAGTGGTGACTGAGAAGCAGGCTGGGGGTGTGAGAGATGTGGATGGACAGTGTCATCAAATTGAGTTCATGGAGAAATTATCCTACCACTATGTCTGTTTCCTAAACCTACTGCCCATGACTTGAATTTAGCTGTCTGGTTCCACTGTATTTAGAAATATAGCAATTTATTTTCTATCCAGCTGTTTAGCGCTCTCTCTCTCCTCACTCTATCTATCTATCTATCTATCTATCTATCTATCTATCTATCAATCTATCCATATATTATCTATCTATCTTCTATCTATCAATTCATCTATCTATCTATCATCTATTATCTATCCTATCTATCTCTCTATCTATCATCTATCTCTCTATCTATTATCTATCTATCTCTCTCTCTCTCTATCTATCATCTATCTCTCTATCTATCTATTATCTATATATCTATCTATCATCTATCTATCTATCTCTCTCTATCTATTATCTATCTATCTATCATCTATCTCTCTCTCTATCTATCTATTATCTATCTATCTATCTATCATCTATCTATCTCTCTCTCTATCTATCTACCTATCTACCGCTCTATTTATCTATTAATCTATCTATCTCTCTCTCTCTCTATCTATCTATCTCTCTATTAATCTATCTATTAATCTATCTATTAATCTATCTATCTATCTATCTATCTCTCTATCTATATATCTCTCTATCTATCTATCATCTATCGCTCTCTCTCTCTCTCTCTCTCTCTCTATTAATCTATCTATCTATCTATCTATCTAACTCTGCTATCTATCCATCTATTATCTATCTATCTATCTATCTATCTATCTATCTATCTATCTATCTATCTATCTATCTATCTATCTATCTATTATCTATCCTATCTATCTATCTAACCACTGGCCATGGGGCTGAGTGGTAACTGAGCAGGTTAGTAAAGTATAAATCTGTATGGCAGATCCCAGCAGTGACCCGGAGAATTATAGGGACTTCTAGTGGGGACAGCTTCTTAACCGGCCCAGGCCCCCTTATGCCCTTGCCTCAAACACCCGCCCCGGTCGCAGGGGTGGCAGGGATAATAGTTACGCCGCCTAAATTTTCTTAGGCTGTCTCTTCCTCATTCATAGTTATGCGCGCGCATATCTCTACCAGCGCGCGCACATACCTCTACCAGCGCGCATGCCCTGCAAACAGCGCGATCCTCTGTGCACGCTAAGAGAGGTCACTGACCTCTCAATGCGCATGCGCCAGGGACACACTGTAGTCGCAAATCTGTCAAGAGAGACACATTCAGGAGCTACAACGGGGGAACTTATACTGGGGAACATTACTAGGGAACAGAGCATCACACACAGAAACAGGTAAGAGATATGATATCTGATTAATTTATGTATTCTATTAATACTAACTTGTTTTCATCAATGAACTATTCCTTTAAAGCCTGAAAGGAATTTGACTTATACTCGAGTATATACGGTACTTCCTCCACATGCACTCCTGCACACATAGCAAAGGCTAGATACTTCCTTCCATGCACTCCTGCGCACATACTAAAAGCTAGATACTTCCTTCACATGCACTCCTGCACAAATACTAAAGGCTAGATACTTCCTCTGAATGCACTCCTGCACACATACTAAAGGCTAGATACTTCCTCCGCATGCACTCCTGCACATACTAAAGGCTAAATACTTCCTCCGCATGCACTCCTGCACACATAGCAAAGGCTAGATACTTCTTGCACATTCACTCCTGCGCACATACTAAGGGCTAGATACTTCCTCTGCATGCACTCCTGCACACATACGTTAGAACTTCCCACCAATGGTCATAAGATGTTGGCTAGGTATTTTTCCACCTTGTATGTTGATGCTGCTGACTATAGGACTTAGCGGTGCACCTTCCTTATCGTCTTTAAGAACTAAACTTCAAGTCCAGTTGATCTAATTGAATACAACAGATATACCATGACCTGGATGAATGAGAACATTCACAAGTATACCAATCGTTGTTACATGAATTGCATTACAAAGAAAATAATTTATTTGTAGGAATGTTCTAAGTGCCATAAGCAATATGTGCGTAGGACCACACGTAAGTTGAAAAATTGCATAAGGGAGCATGTGTTAGCAATCAACAAAGTAACATAGTAACCGAGGTTGAATAAAGACATGCGTCCATCTTTTCCATCCTTTATACCGTACCCATGATGTCTGTATAACAGTTACATAGTAACATAGTATTGGAGGTTGTATAAAGACATACGTCCATCTAGTCCAACCTTTATACCCTACCCATAATGTCTGTATAACAGTTACATAGTAACATAGTATTGGAGGTTGTATAAAGACATACGTCCATCTAGTCCAACCTTCATACCCTACCCATAATGTCTGTCTAACAGTTACATAGTAACATAGTATTGGAGGTTGTATAAAGACATACGTCCCTTCTTGCCAAAACCTTACTCCCTACCCATAATGTCGGATACAGTTACATAGTAACATAGTATTGGAGGTTGTATAAAGCATACGTCCATCTAGTCCAACCTTTATACCCTACCCATAATGTCTGTATAACATTTACATAGTAAACATAGTATTGGGGTTGTATAAAGACATACGTCCATCTAGTCCACCTTTATACCCTACCCATAATGTCTGTAAACAGTTACATAGTAACATGTATTGGGGTGTAAAAGACATACGTCCATCTAGTCCAACCTTTATACCCTACCCATAATGTCTGTATAACAGTTCCATAGTAACATTATTGGAGGTTGTAATAAGACATACGTCCACTAGTCCAACCTTATACCCTACCCATAGTGTCTGTATAACAGTTACATAGTAACATAGTATTGGAGGTTGTATAAAGACATACTCCACTCGCCACCCTTTATACCTACCATATGTCTGTATAAACTTACATAGTAACATAGTATTGGAGGTGTGATAAAGACACTACGTCCATCTAGTCCACTTTCTACCTACCCATAATGTCTGTATAACAGTTACATAGTAACATAGTATTGGAGGTTGTATAAAGACATACATCCATCTAGTCCAACCTTTATACCCTATCCATAATGTCTTTATAACAGTTACATAGTAACATAGTATTGGAGGTTGTATAAAGACATATGTTCATCTCGTCCAACCTTTATATCCTATCCATAATGTCTGTATAACAGTTACATGGTAACTTAATATTGGAGGTTGTATAAAGACATACGTCCATCTAGTCCAACCTTTATACCCTATCCATAATGTCTGTATAACAGTTACATAGTAACATAGTATTGGAGGTTGTATAAAGACATACGTCCATCTAGTCCAACCTTTATATCCTACCCATAATGTCTGTATAACAGTTACATAGTAACATAGTATTGGAGGTTGTATAAAGACATAAGTTCATCTAGTCCAACCTTTATACCCTACCCATAATGTCTAACAGTTACATAGTAACATAGTATTGGAGGTTGTATAAAGACATACGTCCATCTAGTCCAACCTTTATACCCTACCCATGATGTCTGTATAACAGTTACATAGTAACATAGTATTGGAGAGTTGGTATAAAGACATACGTTCCATCTAGTCCACCTTTATACCCTACCCATAATGTCTGTATAACAGTTACATAGTAAACAATAAAAAATAACATAGTATGTGGAGGTTGTATAAGACAATACGTCCATCTAGTCCACCTTTATACCTCTCCCCATAAGTCTGTATAACAGTTACATAGTAACATAGTTTGGAGGTTGTATAAAGACATACGTCCATCTAGTCCAACCTTTATACCCTACCATAATGTCTTTATAACAGTTACATAGTAACATATGTATTTGGAGGTTGTATAAAGACATATGTCATCTGTCCAACCTTTATATCCTACCATAATGTCTGTATAACAGTTACATGGTAACTTAGTATTGGAGGTTGTATAAAGAACTCCGTCCATCTAGTCCAACCTTTATACCCTACCATATGTCTGTAAACAGTTACATAGTAACATAGTATTGGAGGTTGTATAAAGACATACGTCCATCTAGTCCAACCTTTATACCTACCCATAATGTCTGTATAACAGTTTACATAGTAACATAGTAATTGGAGGTTGTATAAAGACATACGTCCATCTAGTCCAACCTTTATACCCTACCCATATGTCGTATAACAGTTACATAGTAACATAGTATTGGAGGTTGTATAAGACATACATCCATCTAGTCCAACCTTATACCCTACCCATAATGTTGTATCACAGTTACATAGTAACATAGTATTGGAGGTTGTATAAAGACATAAGTTCATCTAGTCCAACCTTTATACCCTACCCATAATGTCTAACAGTTACATAGTAACATAGTATTGGAGGTTGTATAAAGACATACGTCCATCTAGTCCAACCTTTATACCCTACCCATAATGTCTGTATAACAGGACCTCCATATAACAGCAAGGGGTCACAGACCTTCATATAACAGGAAGGCTTCAGGGACCTCCATATAACAGCAAGGGGTCACGGACCTCCATATAACAGCAAGGAGTCAGGGACCTCCATATAACAGCAAGGGGTCAGGGACCTCTAACAACAAGGGGTCACAGACCTTCATATAACAGCAAGGCTTCAGGGACCTCCATATAACAGCAAGGTTTCAGGGACCTCCATATAACAGCAAGGGGTCATGGACCTCCATATAACAGAAAGGGGTCACGGACCTCCATATAACAGCAAGGCTTCAGGGACCTCCATATAACAGCAAGGGGTCAGGGACCTCCATATAACAGCAAGGGGTCAGGGACCTCTATATAACAGTAAGGGGTCAGGGACCTCTATATAACAGCAAGGGGCCAGGGACCTCCATATAACAGCAAGGGGCCAGGGACCTCCATATAACAGCAAGGGGCCAGGGACCTCCATATAACAGCAAGGGGTCAGGGACCTCCATATAACAGTAAGGGGTCAGGAACCTAAATATAACCGCAAGGGGTCAGGGACTTCTATACAACCGCAAGGGGTCAGGGACCTCTATATAACAGCAAGGGGTCAGGGACCTCTATATAACAGCAAGGGGTCAGGGACTTCTATATAACCGCAAGGAGTCAGGGACCTCTTTATAACAGCAAAGGGGCAGGGACTTCTATATAACCGCAAGGGGTCAGGGACTTCTATATTACCACAAGGGGTCAGGGACTTCTAGATTACCACAAGGGGACAGGGACCTCTATATAACAGCAAGGGGTCAGGGACTTCTATATTAACAGCAAGGGGTCAGGGACCTCATCAGGGAGATTCAAGAAAAGTTCTTATCGTTTAAAATGGTGCTAAATTTTCCCCAACCAATCAGATCTTATTTAACATTTGAAAGCTAACATCTGATTGGTTGGGGCAAAATTAGCACCATTTTAAAAGAGAAGAACTTTTATTGAATAACCCTGGCAGTGTATAAAAAGCCAATATTAACCTGAAGTTCAGAGTTGAACTCAGCTACCGGGTAATTAATGCTCATTAAGGAACTATTATGTGAATTGCTCCAAAGTCACCTAAGACTACCCATAATACCCATAATGCCGTTCCCACATTCCTTTGTGTAAATTTGGAATACTCTGCCTATTTCTAACTAGCAGTGCAGTAATGACACCTAGACCAATGTATGTTCCTATAACCAACCTTCACAGCGATTGGAGGCCTATAATTGCAGTATTTTATGTCTTTATTCTATGATACAAGTTGTTATTTTGACAGGTCCTGACGGAGTTTGTACAATATGCGATGCGTATACAGTACAAAATCCATCTGGACCTGTCAGAACAGCAGCGGAGGAGCAAGATACCGGGTAAGTTCTGTAACTTTGTTTCTGGCTCCTGCAGGTTTAATTGAAGAACGGGAGATAAGACACAGCTCATTTACCTTCTGTTCTTCAATTAAACTGAAACCCCCAAACTCAATCTCACCACTAGAGACACCATTTCAAATAACAAAATTATATGTCCTAATAGCAAAATATTTCCATATTCTGAGGCACATATCTGTCACTCTGAAGTCACACCAGTGTTCCCCAGTGCGCCCTTTAGAAACCCTGCTCTCTATTGGTCATTGTTTTTATCTTTAATTTACAATTGGTATTTGAAACCTACGATAGCAAACAATAGTGATTGTAGGTTAACGCTCACCCATAGAATACCATTGCGGTATTTTACTACCGATTGGTATTCTATGAACGTTCACTATAAATGTATGATTGCGGACAATTGCAATGCGGTGAGTTTTTAAATACGGCCCTATGTATTGATACTGCTCTGGTATAACATTTCACAACCGCATTGTCTAGAAACACTATCATGGTCAGGTAGAAGCTGTGAGGTCAGTTAGAGGCTTTCTCTACATTTATTCCTCGCTCAGTAATATCTTACCACAGATTTCTCTAAACTTCTCTATTATTATTTTTTTTTTTTTGCATCAATGTTTTACTTGGGGTCAGTATTAAATCTAAAGATCTTTAGTTTTTCTACAAATAGAAACATTTACTGTTCCAGAAGAAATCCAACCCCATCGCCTTTCTATTTATTTGTGGCTTACATGTCCCAGCACAATGCAGAAAATGGTATTGAGATAAAATGTGTCCCCTGCATTAAATCCCAAATGATACACTTACTCTATACAATCAACAGGCTGATAATCTATTTCGCTTTTGCCGTAATAATGTTTTTTCCCCCCTTTATCTTGTTAGTTGCTGAACCTTACAAACTGCATTTCGTACACAAGTTTATTTTCCACTCAGTAGAATTAGAAATCAGATTCTAACAAAAGGATAAGAAAGAAAACAAAAAGGGTCATCACCAATACAAAGAAAGTGTAGGAATATAGAGCATGTCACCCCCGCACAGGTCAGGTACAGTATTTAAAGTATATTACTGCACCTCTACTTTACAAAAATATTATTTTAAATTGACCATTACTGGGGACTATAAGTCTCGCCAACCACCACTGTACTATTAATTGTTGATCTGTCCACTAATTCTTTAGATATCCAACATGATCCAGCTTAGATTTCTGCTGTCAATCAATTGCCTTATTATCATAAACTCTTCTGCTGTGAACAGTTTTGCTGTAGCTGAAATGGTGACAGAGTTTTGATAGTTGGTATGCTGTTTAATGTGTGCAGTTTGGACAGTTGGTAGGCTAGTGCTGTCTCATATAGATTACTGAGCCTGGTTAGATGGGAGTGGTTAAAAGAGGGAGGGGAGACACTGAGTCTGAGCAAAACAAGTACTGGATTAAAGGCATGCAGCAACACACACACCTCAAAGTGTTACATACACATATTTATTTATAGATTAAAGGAGAAGTAAGGTTTATTAAGGGGACTCCATTTTCTTTTTTTTTTTTTTTAATTTAAAGAACAAATAAATCCCAAACCCAACTTCCATCTAATGTTCCCTGGGTGATGATCTAAAATGCTAGGTGATTACCTCTGGTGGTTCATTAGATCAACCTAAATACTTACAGAAAGTAGAGCTCCACAGTCTGCTCCGATTCAACCCCCTCCCTCTGTCATGGGCCGGGCATATGGGGAGACTCGATAACCCTCATGTCATTAGAAGGGAGCGGGTGGTTTTGATGGTATAAATGTCCTCAAACCCATTTGTGCCTTAATAGCAGGATGCAATGCTTTGGTTCGTAGCCTAATAAGCTCAGACTACTCCATTTTTTTTATCCGTTTTATAGACACTGGTTTAAATTGGTGCCTGGGTGTGAAACATATGGACCAATAACCAATCTAGGGCGAGATTTATCGGTAATGTACAACAGCCGTCATGCGGTAGTAAAATACCGCAATGGTATTCTATGGGGAATCGGAAATCTACGATTGCGGTTGTTATCGGACATATACGATGGCTATTGTAGATTTACAATAATGATCATTAAAACTGCGACTTTATAAATATGGCCCTAGATCTAAAACCAATCAAATGTTTTAACCCCTAAATCTGATTGGTTCTGAGCCAAATTCCTGTTTTTACTTCTTCTTCTTGTTCCCATTTATACTTCTTATTTTTGGACTGTATCTCCACCCGCGTTATCCGTGAACGTTCTCCAATTTATCAGCAAATTTATTATTATTATTGTGGATTTATATAGCGCCAACATCTTCCGTAGCGCTTTACAATTACATGTATACATTCACATCAGGCCCTGCCCCGAAGAGCTTACAATCTAAGCACATTTATTAGACACATACAACCTATCAGTATGTCTTTATGATTGTGGGGGAAACTGGAGTGCCCGGAGGAAACCCACCCAAGCACGGGGAGAAAATACAAACTCTTTGCTGATGTGTCCAAGGGGGGATTCGAACTCAGGACCTCATCACTGCAAGGCATCAGTGCTAACTACTGAGCCACCGTGCTGCACCTATTTACATTTACAGACTTTTTTCCGCATAGACTTAACGTGTCGCAGGTACAATCAACTCCTGTCTCTTAATTGCATTCATCTGCGCCACAGACTTACCATAATTAGGGCTGATTACCTGCCTCTTATTTGTGCTCAGGTGCAATGGTGTAACTACAGCTCCCATGCCAAGGGGGGAGGGTTGTCGGAGGCTAAGAGGGCCAGCAAATGATTAGCGTTTTTTAAACAGCTGATCGTGTGTATGTAACAGTGCTGTTTAATACTACTGCCAGTGTGGTACAATCATTTTAAACAAGTTTAAAAACTGATGATTGTGGTATATTGGTTTGAAGAGGGGGTACGTCAGGAGCCTGCCACAAACACGGCAGGGGGCTCTGCAGTTTCATCCCTGCTCAGGTGTAAGTTGACCTAATCATTTAGCTGTGAGCAGACCTAATCAGTGCTGATTATCTTTCTCTTGATTGGGGTCACCTGTGAGCAGACCTAATTACCTGTGTCACACAATAAAACTCACAGCACACTCAGACCTTGGTTCAGCCTTTCAAGTCACATTCAAAGTTTCTACTTTTCTACTTTTATGCACTGCACAGTATAGAAATAGATGAAACAAGTCAATTGTACATTGCACAAAGCAATTAATACAATTTATAGTTGAACTTGCTCATGTTAATGTCTTACTAACTATTTTCTCGGGGATAATGGGTATAATTCTTCTTCTCTAGACCCTTTGTACCATAATTATTTCCTTGTCATTTTCTTGCGAGACGAGAAGAAAGCAGAGAGGGAAACGTTTCAGATTTTCTTTTCAATGTGGCAAATGTCACATAACCGTCTATTTCTGTCGTCCAACTTTTCTTTTTGTCCGAAACATTTTGTAATTTAAAAAGCGCAGTAACCGTAATAATCTCAACACATTTCAGCTTATTGACAATTTTAATGTATTTGTAAACCTCTTTTCATACATTGAAATTGGGCAAACTATTTCCATAAACAGTAATCATTAATGAAATGTTCTAAAGAAACATTAACCCTTTCTCCACCATTTCTCTTTTTTATAAGGGCAAAAAGCAGAATTAGAAATTCTAAGCGTCTTAAAGGGTAAGTCCAGCCCTTTAAATGAAAAATGATGTATAGGTAAATAACCCATTAAACCCCAAAACTGCAAAAGTTAGAAAGCTGAAAAAAATACAAGACTAACTTGAATGCTGCACAATATTCTGTCATCCCTGTTCCTGCTTCCTAGCTAATGCTAATCCCCTAGCTGCCTCTTCTGAGCATGCACAAGCTCATAACCAGCTCACTAAATTTCTGAAGGGGGTGTTAATACATTTACCCGTTAACACACACTACCTCTTAGTTTCCATTAAGCATCTAGGAGCATACCAGGTGTATGTTAATGATTCCAGAGGAGTAGGTAGGATATAGCAACAAAGGGGCCATTCTTTCTAAAAGATTTCATTGTGAGGGTTTAGTTGTCCTTTAAAGGGGAATTTCAGCACAAATGCTAAAAATAGCACTATTTGTCACGGCGATGTCCTGCAATAACGATTATAAACGTATATATATATGGCATTCTTCACAAAAAAATATCCATTGCTAAGCATTGTGGCATTCAACAAGACTTTCAGTAGCCAATTTTCCTCACTGTGTTTTTGGTGGGTGAAATCTGGCTTTTGCACTTACTGATTCTAAAAATGTAATTCCATCTCCTATTAGTACCTGTGCAAATTTCCTGCATTTGTAATTGAGGCTTAGTTTCCTGTGGTGGACTAATAGTCTGTGTTTACTTGGGTGGGTCTCCAGGGACTTTTGAGCAACTTGGACTGGGGGGATCACTTTTAGATGTAATATTTTTGCCTGTTTTTCAAGTCAAAATTTGATCAGAAAAATCAATCCCTGAATTAATAAAAAAAAATAATCCATGAATTAATAAATACAGGTTCATAATGTTTATTAACAGTCATTCAAAATAATCCATTGTTAACTGTTTTATTGGTTTTTATTTATAATATTGCACAATCCATTTAAAGGCTACAGATAATACCTTTCAAACTACTGCAGTTTACTTTCATGCTGTTTCATGCAAGGGACATGTCAATAATGTTCCAAACATCCCTGTAAAGAGCGTGAAATAATCTCACCCAGTACTGGCATAAGTCCCCAAAGTTCCAGAGTCCAACTGCCACTAACATCCACAGCCAAAGGGAGCCATGTGCCAAACAAGTGCACAGACCAACGCGCGTTTCGGGACGAACGCTTCCCTTCTTCCGGGTCACATGGTGGAAAAGGAAACAGAGATTTTATAATGTCCCAAATATGGTGTAACTGTGAAATCTGGCAGTAGACTTGGCCTGGAAAGCTTCATTACAAACCGGTTCATTAGAAATGAATTTACTCCAATTACTAAAGAATTTCCATAGAAAGCTCGGAGTACCAGGTAACCAGTTCTAACAGCAGAGGGCAGGCTGGTGACTCTATATTGATGTGTTGAGATGATATTTTCCCTAAACACTTTGACCTTGGCTCGGTCCATTCCTGAGGAGCCCCGGAATAAATAGTTATAAAATATCGCAGAGAATGATAAGGTTTTATACTGTCAGCAATGACATTCTCTGGCCCTGGGGTTCCTATGAGGCTGTGGATCAATCTACAAATATAACTTGTGCCCTTTTAATATCAAGGCTTGCACACAATGCCTATGAAAAGCCCATTGCTTCAATAAAAATTGCATTGCATCCACGACCCTATATAATACCCGCAGGCTAGCAAACCTAGTGAAAACATGGATTGAATATGTCAGAAATCAATGTTAACCAATCCCCGACCACCAGCTACATCATTGACTCTTGGTTATTTCAAGATTTCTGGGTCAGTTCACTTGGAAGGTTCATTAGGTTAGTGCTGTGCAGCTAATTCTGGAAATTCAGAGCAGCAACCATTGGCTCGAGAAACACAGTGTATATGTATGTATGTTTGTGTGTAAGACGGTTGTGAGAATTCTTAGTAACCAATCAGAAATTAGCTAATGCATTTAGAATGAAATTAATGTCTGATTGGTTACTCCTGTTAATAAGAACGGCCAGGATTTCCTATTCCACTGTATATAGTGGTTACAGTATATACAGCGCTCCAATAGTTTTTATAAGTTATTATACAACTATCAAGGAGATTCAATAAAAGTTCTTATCATTAAAAATGGTGCTAATGTTGCCCTAACCAATCAGATGTTAGCTTTCAAATGGTAAAGAGGATCTGATTGGTTGGGGCAAGATTAGCACCATTTTTATCGATAATAACTTTTATTGAATCTTCCTGTAAGTTTATTATAAATATATTACAATTATATATACAACCTTGTGGAATAACAACATATCATGGTCGGTGCATGTTATAGATCTTCAATGTCCCATACTAAACTCTTTCCTTCATTCATACAAAATAACACAACATCGCGCCTTTATAAATATGGAACTTAGAGCTCAAAAAGTCATACAGGAGGTGACAGAGAGTAGCAAAGGATTAAAGAAGTTCAAGGTAAGATATCACCCAGAAGCACTTGGGAGAAAGTTAAGTATTCAGAGAATAGAGAAATAGAGAGAATTGTAGACGAGCCTTTGCAGATTCTACACTGCTTGAGGCTCTTCTACAATTCTCTATTTGTTTACATATATTGCCACTGGTGATGGAGTGGAAGTAGAAATAGAGCCCCTAAAAGAACTTAAGGAGTGTGAGTAACTACAACTATCTACTTTGAGAAAGGTAAGTATTGCAAAAATGGGGTCTGGGCAGGGTGCTTAGTGAGTGTATAGTGTATATTCACTTTAATACTAAAATCTGACTACCAGAGAAGAATAAATATGAAATGATTAAACAATGTTTTTAATTCTGTGTAGACATGAGACAATTCCCCCATCAGTCAACTGTTTGTTAAACCCAATCACTAATCTGCTTGCTGGAATTAAAACAGCACCGCCAATATTTCGATGGCCCGATCAAACACTGTGGCTCAAATATTGGTTGATTGGAAGAAAGCCTTAAAGTTGTGCTAACCTATTTTCAGCACTGTTTCAAGGGTTAGTGTGACTTTAAAAGGAAAGGAACTTTCTCCTCCTATCTTTCAAACAAGTCTAGGGCAATGTCTTTAGTTGTAGGCTTGTAAAGTTAAACTTCTTTGCCTGTCCTGACTGTCTGAGTCTGTGACAGTCACTTGAGGCACTGTTTATGATCCCCATGACTAAGGGCAGTGGGTCCGAAACTGGTCAGGGACTGTGGGTGTTAGGATGCATAAGAGATAAATAAAAAGTTTATTTTCCACGTAACATTAAGTGTTTGTGTGCAGTGCTGCCTGAGTGCGTTTCAGTCTCTTTTCTTCTTGTTTGGTGATTACACTGTGTAAGAAACCCACCCCTAAAAACATATTTATTAATGAAGGTGAAGGACCAGAGGAGTTCAAGGTAAGATATCCTGACCCATAAGCACTTGGGAGAAAGGTAAGTATTGAGAATATGGGGTCTGGGAAGGGTGCTTAGCGTATGTTCAAATGTTTGTTATTTGGGGGAATATTATCTGACTACCAGAGAATGATATATATGAAATACATTCCTGATCTGGTTAAACACTGTTTTTAATTAAACCTTCCTACAGTTTATAACCACAATAGAGTGATTTGAATTATTTACTGATTGGGTGGGTCATTGATGGCAGGTTGTTTGGGCAGCCAAGGGTTAATCTATTCAGTTTATTACTAGGGGAGATGGGGAAGGCTTTTTAGATGTTATTTAGTGTGAGGGCTTTATCATGTTTATAAACTGCTAAAAAGGAAACTGGTAATAATAAGGTCTGGGGCATTGAAAGTTGAGTTTTCCTCCCTGTACACCAGATTCTGGTTTCATTCTGATCCAGTGCACATTAAGGCTGGGTACACACAGTGGACTTTTTGTCCCGACCGAGCATTTGCTACTAGCAATAGTGACCACAGCTGTCAGTTCACGCGACCGATTGCCCGTGATTTACCAACAGTCCTGATCGCCCATTGGTCGGTACCGGCAGAGCGCGGTAAGTATATATTGCTATCTATTGAGCGCCCAGGGTTGAGGGCCTAGTGGCCTTCACTCTTGGTTACTTGAATGGGGGAAACGGTGTGTTAAATGTGTTTAGCCCTTTTAAATACCTAATGATACAAAGTCTAATGCTTTTTAATAGCAAGAGAATTTAATCTTCATTAGAAAATACCGAATAGATCCACCAGAGGGAACGAAAACCTCATTTTCAGGTTCACTAATGGCTAAAAAGGTTAAACCACACTTCCTTGTGTAACATTAATGACACAGGCACCCGATGTAAAATCCCTTGCGTGCAATTTGTCCAAAGTTAATATTGTTATTAGACTATAAACTAAACCGCGTTCATTACGGGATATTGACCCTAAGAGTACATTTCTTATTATTCAGATTTTATCTGCGCCACATCTTCCATCAGAGCTTTACAATTAAATGATACATTCCATAAGCCCCTGCCCCGAAGGCTTACATCTAAGCACATTTATTATTATTTTATTATGGATTTATCTAGCGCCAACATCTTCCGTAGCCTTTACAATTACTGTAATACATTAACATCAGCCCTGCCCGAAGACTTACAATCTAAGCACATTTATTATTATAGTATTATGGATTTATATAGCACCACATCTTTCCGTATCCGCTTTACTTACATGTATCTTAACAATCAGGCCTGCCCCAGAGGCTTTACATCTAGTAACATTTATTATTATTATAATTATTATGGAGTAAAAATAATAGCGCAACATCTTCCATAGAGCTTTTACAATTACATGTATACATTCACACAGGAGGCCCTGCCCGAAGAGCTTCAATCTCAAGCACAATTTAATTATTATTATATTATGGATTTAGATAGCGCCAACTATCTTCCGTAGCGCTTTACAATTACATGTATACATTCATCATCAGTCCCTGCCCCGAGAGGACTTACAATCTTTAAGTACATTTATGATTATTATTCATTATTTTATTAATTATGGTTTATTAGCGCCTCCATCTTCCGTAGCGCTTTACCATTACTGTATACATTCACACTTCACACAGCAAGGCTCTGCCACGAAGAGCTTACAATCTAAGCCCGATTTATTATTGTTATTATTGTGGATTTATTTAGCGCCAAACATCTTTCCTAGCGCTTTACAATTACATGTACCATTCACCATCAGTAGGCCCTGCCCCCGAAGACTTACAATCTAACACATTAATTATTATTATATTATGATTTTTATAAGCGCCACATCTTCCGTAGCGTTTTTACAATTACATGTATACATTCACCAATCAAGCCTCTGCCCGATAGCTTACAATCTAAGCACATTTTTATTGTTATTTTGTGGATTTATATACGCCAACATCTTCCATACGCTTTACAATTACATGTAATACCTTCACATCAGGCCCTGCCCGAAGAGCTTACAATCTAGCCATTTATTATTGTTAGGATTGTGGATTTTATATAGCGCCAACACTTCCATAGCGCTTTAACAATTACATGTATACAATTTTCCCTCAGGCCCTCCCCGAGAGCTTACAAGCTAAGGTACCTTTATTTTATTATTATTTATTTTATGGATTTTATAGCTCCAACATCTTCTGTAGCGCTTACAATTACATGAATACATTCACATCAGGCTCTGCCCCGAAAGCTACAATCTAATCACATTTTTTATTGTTAGTATTGTGGATTTATATAGCGCCAACATCTTCGTAGCGCGTTACAATTCATGTATACATTCCCCATCATGCCCTGCCCCCCAAGAGCTTACAATCTAAGCACATTAATTAATTATTATTATTAATTGATTTATATAGCGCCAACTCTTCCGTAGCGTTTTAACAATACATGTATACATTCACAATCAACTCTGCCCCGAAGAGCTTACAGATCTAAGACATTTTTATTGTTATTAATGTGGAATTTATTATGCCCAACACTCTTCCATAGCGCTTTACAATTACATGTTACTTCACATCAGGCCCTGCCCCGAAGAGCTACAATCTAAGTACATTTATTATTATTATTATTATTAATTATTATTATTGGGATTTTTGCGCCAAATCTTCTGTAGCGCTTTTCAATTAACATTGTATACATTCACAGCAGGCTCTGCCCCTAAGAGCTATACAATCTAAGTCATTTATTATTATGGATTATATAGCGCCAACATCTTCCGTAGCGCTTGACAATTTACATGTATACAGGCCACATCAGCCCTGCACCAAAGCTACAATAAGTACAGTTTTATTATTATTATTATTATGGATTTAATATAGCGCCACATCTTTCCGTAGCGCTTACAAATTCCATTTATACATTCACATCAGCTCTGCCCTCGAAGAGCTTCAATCTAAAGCAACTTTATTATTGGTTCTTTATTGTGGATTTATAAGCGCCACACATCTTCCGTAGCGCTTTTACAATTACATTACATTCACATCAGGCCCTGCCCGAAGAGCTACAATCTAAGCACATTTTAAATTATTATTATTATTTTATGGAATTTATATAGCGCCACCATCTTCCGTAGCGCTTCCAATTCTGTATCCTTCACATCAGGCCCTGCCCGAAGAGCTTACATCTACGCACATTTATTAATTATTATATTATTATGGATTTCTATAGTCGCCACCTCTTCCGTAGCGCTTACAATTTACATGTATACATTCACATCACACAGGCTCTGCCCCCCAAGAGCTTACAATCTAAGCACACTTTATTATTGTTATTATTATTATTCCTTATGGCTTTATATAATAGCGCCAACATCTTCCGAGCACTTACATTACATGTCACTTCACATCAGTCTCCATAAAACCTCTAAGTTAGGAGGCTGGGTACACACTGGAAATTTTCCACGCCCGAACATCCGTTCGTCCAAAGATGACACACAATCTGATTTACTGATTCATCCGATTGCCCTTTTGCCCAATCCGGCCCAACAATACCCCTGTTGCGCCCAGCCTTAATCTAGCCATTTACTAAATAGACACCGAACGTTATCTCTTACAGGTTCATAGTGTCTGTCCATCATTAGGAGGAATTCCCTTGTATAGTGGTGTGTGTTAATTAAGGCTGGGTAACACACAGTGGCTTTTGTCCCGACCGAGCATTTGCTACTAGCACATAGTGACCACAGCTTTCAGTTCACAACCGACCGATTGCCCTGATTTAACCAAAGTCCTGATCGCCCATTGTCGTACCCGGCAGAGCGCGGTAATTATATATTGCTTCTATTTGAGGCCCCGGGTTTGAGGCTATGGCCTTCACTCTTGGTTACTTGAATGGTGGAAACGGTGTGTAAATGTGTTTAGGCCCTTTTAAAAATATCTACCCTAATGATACAAAGTTCTATGCTTTTAATAGCAAGAGATTTATCTCTCATTAGAAATACGAATAGATCCACCAGAGGGAACGAAACCTCAATTTCCAGGTTCACTATGGCTAAAACATGTTAACCCATACTTTCCTTGTTGGTAACCTTAATGACACAGGCACCCGATGTAAAATCCCTTGCGTGCAATTTGTCCAAAGTTAATATTGTTATTAGACTATAAACTAAACCGCGTTCATTACGGGATATTGACCCTTTAGTTACCGCTCCACTAACTTTAGTTAGTTTTATTGTATTATTGGGTTTTATTCTGTTTATTCTAGTATTGAATGAATCACTTTGCCAGGTGGCATCCTCCTTTCCAAGTACAGGGACATGGGGTGGGATGGCGGTCAGAACAGCGTCACCCTGGGCAGTAACAGAGCATCGTCATTGGCCCTGCAAACCCGGAATGCCCATAACCACGTCCATCCATTGCATCTTTTTGTGAGCGAGTTGGGTATCCATCTCCTAGAAAGAACGTTCTATGCAGTGTAGATGGACTGGCTTGTGTTTGTTTATTGGCCTAGAACTAGAAGCGATGGTGATATATTCCATTTAATGGGTTTAGTTTGTTCCCAATATACAGTATGTACTTGTCTTCCATTTTATCACAGCCAGTGACAATATCTGCAGATATTAAGGGTGAGCTACAGTCTCTGGTTGATCTTTAAATAAATCTTTGACATGTAAATATCATAACTCCCCCCCCCACGTTGCACCATGTCTGTGCCCCAGTTGTGTGTGTGTGGGGGGGGGGGGTTGGGAGAAAATGGGCTTACCGGCACCGGGAGGAGTGGAAGCGTAAGTGCCAAGAGTACATTTCTTATTATTCAGATTTTATCTGCGCCACATCTTCCATCAGAGCTTTACAATTAAATGATACATTCCATAAGCCCCTGCCCCGAAGGCTTACATCTAAGCACATTTATTATTATTTTATTATGGATTTATCTAGCGCCAACATCTTCCGTAGCCTTTACAATTACTGTAATACATTAACATCAGCCCTGCCCGAAGACTTACAATCTAAGCACATTTATTATTATAGTATTATGGATTTATATAGCACCACATCTTTCCGTATCCGCTTTACTTACATGTATCTTAACAATCAGGCCTGCCCCAGAGGCTTTACATCTAGTAACATTTATTATTATTATAATTATTATGGAGTAAAAATAATAGCGCAACATCTTCCATAGAGCTTTTACAATTACATGTATACATTCACACAGGAGGCCCTGCCCGAAGAGCTTCAATCTCAAGCACAATTTAATTATTATTATATTATGGATTTAGATAGCGCCAACTATCTTCCGTAGCGCTTTACAATTACATGTATACATTCATCATCAGTCCCTGCCCCGAGAGGACTTACAATCTTTAAGTACATTTATGATTATTATTCATTATTTTATTAATTATGGTTTATTAGCGCCTCCATCTTCCGTAGCGCTTTACCATTACTGTATACATTCACACTTCACACAGCAAGGCTCTGCCACGAAGAGCTTACAATCTAAGCCCGATTTATTATTGTTATTATTGTGGATTTATTTAGCGCCAAACATCTTTCCTAGCGCTTTACAATTACATGTACCATTCACCATCAGTAGGCCCTGCCCCCGAAGACTTACAATCTAACACATTAATTATTATTATATTATGATTTTTATAAGCGCCACATCTTCCGTAGCGTTTTTACAATTACATGTATACATTCACCAATCAAGCCTCTGCCCGATAGCTTACAATCTAAGCACATTTTTATTGTTATTTTGTGGATTTATATACGCCAACATCTTCCATACGCTTTACAATTACATGTAATACCTTCACATCAGGCCCTGCCCGAAGAGCTTACAATCTAGCCATTTATTATTGTTAGGATTGTGGATTTTATATAGCGCCAACACTTCCATAGCGCTTTAACAATTACATGTATACAATTTTCCCTCAGGCCCTCCCCGAGAGCTTACAAGCTAAGGTACCTTTATTTTATTATTATTTATTTTATGGATTTTATAGCTCCAACATCTTCTGTAGCGCTTACAATTACATGAATACATTCACATCAGGCTCTGCCCCGAAAGCTACAATCTAATCACATTTTTTATTGTTAGTATTGTGGATTTATATAGCGCCAACATCTTCGTAGCGCGTTACAATTCATGTATACATTCCCCATCATGCCCTGCCCCCCAAGAGCTTACAATCTAAGCACATTAATTAATTATTATTATTAATTGATTTATATAGCGCCAACTCTTCCGTAGCGTTTTAACAATACATGTATACATTCACAATCAACTCTGCCCCGAAGAGCTTACAGATCTAAGACATTTTTATTGTTATTAATGTGGAATTTATTATGCCCAACACTCTTCCATAGCGCTTTACAATTACATGTTACTTCACATCAGGCCCTGCCCCGAAGAGCTACAATCTAAGTACATTTATTATTATTATTATTATTAATTATTATTATTGGGATTTTTGCGCCAAATCTTCTGTAGCGCTTTTCAATTAACATTGTATACATTCACAGCAGGCTCTGCCCCTAAGAGCTATACAATCTAAGTCATTTATTATTATGGATTATATAGCGCCAACATCTTCCGTAGCGCTTGACAATTTACATGTATACAGGCCACATCAGCCCTGCACCAAAGCTACAATAAGTACAGTTTTATTATTATTATTATTATGGATTTAATATAGCGCCACATCTTTCCGTAGCGCTTACAAATTCCATTTATACATTCACATCAGCTCTGCCCTCGAAGAGCTTCAATCTAAAGCAACTTTATTATTGGTTCTTTATTGTGGATTTATAAGCGCCACACATCTTCCGTAGCGCTTTTACAATTACATTACATTCACATCAGGCCCTGCCCGAAGAGCTACAATCTAAGCACATTTTAAATTATTATTATTATTTTATGGAATTTATATAGCGCCACCATCTTCCGTAGCGCTTCCAATTCTGTATCCTTCACATCAGGCCCTGCCCGAAGAGCTTACATCTACGCACATTTATTAATTATTATATTATTATGGATTTCTATAGTCGCCACCTCTTCCGTAGCGCTTACAATTTACATGTATACATTCACATCACACAGGCTCTGCCCCCCAAGAGCTTACAATCTAAGCACACTTTATTATTGTTATTATTATTATTCCTTATGGCTTTATATAATAGCGCCAACATCTTCCGAGCACTTACATTACATGTCACTTCACATCAGTCTCCATAAAACCTCTAAGTTAGGAGGCTGGGTACACACTGGAAATTTTCCACGCCCGAACATCCGTTCGTCCAAAGATGACACACAATCTGATTTACTGATTCATCCGATTGCCCTTTTGCCCAATCCGGCCCAACAATACCCCTGTTGCGCCCAGCCTTAATCTAGCCATTTACTAAATAGACACCGAACGTTATCTCTTACAGGTTCATAGTGTCTGTCCATCATTAGGAGGAATTCCCTTGTATAGTGGTGTGTGTTAATTAAGGCTGGGTAACACACAGTGGCTTTTGTCCCGACCGAGCATTTGCTACTAGCACATAGTGACCACAGCTTTCAGTTCACAACCGACCGATTGCCCTGATTTAACCAAAGTCCTGATCGCCCATTGTCGTACCCGGCAGAGCGCGGTAATTATATATTGCTTCTATTTGAGGCCCCGGGTTTGAGGCTATGGCCTTCACTCTTGGTTACTTGAATGGTGGAAACGGTGTGTAAATGTGTTAGCCCTTTAAAATATCACTAATGATACAAAGTTCTAATGCTTTTAATAGCAAGAGAATTTATCTTCATTAGAAAGTACCGAATAGATCCACCAGACGGGAGCGAAAAACCTCAATTTCCAGGTTCACTATGGCTAAAACAGTTAACCCATACTCCTTGTGTAACACTTAATGACACAGGCACCGATGTAAAAATCCCTGCTTGCAATTTGTCCCAAAGTAATATATTTATTAGGACTATAAACGACACGCGTTCATTCGCGGGTATTGACCCTTTAAGTTACCGCTCCCTAACTTTAGTTAGTTTTATGTATTTTGGGGTTATTCTGTTTCTTTTAGTTTTGAATGAATCACTTTGCCAGGTGCATCTCTTTTCCAAACGTACAGGGACATGGGGTGGGATGGCGGTCAGAACAAGCGTCACCCTGGGCGAGTAACAGAGCACGTCATTGGCCTTGCAAAACCCGGAATGGCCCATACCACTCCATCCATTGCATCTGTTTTGTGAGCGTTGGGTATCCATCTCGCAGAAAGAACGGTCTAGGGTTGGGATGAATGGCTTGTGTTTGTTTATTGGCCCAGAACTAGAAGCGCTGTTGAATATTCCATTAATTGGGTTTAGTTTGTTCCCAATTAACAGTAATGTACCTTGTCTTCCATTTATCACACGCCAGTGACAATATCTGAAGATATTAAGGGTGGGAGCGACAGTCTATGGTTATCTTTAATAAATCTCTTGAATGGTAAATATCATGAACTCCCCCAACCCGTTGCACCATGTCGTGCCCCAGTTGGTGTGGTGGGGGGGGGTTTGGTGCGGAGCAGGGTTCGGGATCAGCGAAAAAACCGGCTTCATCCCTAGTTGACAGTTGTGTTGTAATCGAGGAAATCTACAGATTAATAATGATTGACTACTTTTCTACTTCCACGGCAATAACAATTATAATCCAAGTGACCCAAGTGATCTGTGCTGTCCAGGAAGATAATGTCCTATATCTAGACCCATGCTATGTCAGAGGAGTCAGGCACAGCAACCAAATCCATTGGGATCTGGGTGAGTGGCGTGACCTTTGGCTCTTGTAGACCCAGAAATAAGGAAAAATAGTTGTCCTGCTATTTTTTCTATAGGCGTTTATAAAAAGCAAGTGAGTGCACTGTGGATAAGTTAAGGATGTATACAGGTTTCTCTGATCTCTTGTATCTGCCCGCCTCCTGTACTGTGCATAAATCTTTTCTTACTACTGTAAATGTACTTTCGTTTTAAGCCTATACACAAAAAAAAAAAAAACCAAAGACACATAATCTTGGCAAATCCTGGAGTGATCCTTAAACGATGCAGGTTTGGGGCTGTGTGACATAGGGTTAATGACCGAAGCTACTTTTCATTGGTTGTTTTCAGACAACAAGAATCCGTCTATAAGGGGTGTTTGTGTCTGCTCCCATCTTCATCCTCGTTTTTTTTGGATTTTAAAAAGAAAAGTAATATATGGAATGTACAACTAATTAATATTTCTAGACACTTCTCAAGTTAGAGGAGGCCTCTATCTGTTTCCAACGACCCCAGTCCACCTAATGGTACGTTTTACAGGGATTTGTAATTGGTTTGCTGAATATCTGAGAGGGGCCATTTCTTCATGACTATGGAAATTAAGAATTGTAAAAGCCCAATACAAGATTTATAGCCCTGATAATGCCAGTAACCCATGTTTAAAGCGGACACTAAGTGTGAAACACTATCACCCGCATGGTTCATGGCCCTAGTGGCATACATTAATTTATAATGTTAATTAGATTACCACGTATAGTGTACAAATCTATAAAGGGCTAATGGGTCCAGGTGCTCTAGGTGGGTTGTCTCCCTAAGAGTCATAGAGGATTGACAAGTATACAGTTCTCCATACTCCCACATACTTGTAAAGAGGACAATATACGCTGACTGCAACAGATGAAAGAACTTACATTGACCTGAAACAACTTACTCTATACGGAGGACCTACCGGGTTTCAGGGGGATCGTATGAAGAGGGATGAAGGTATCTGCTTTAAACTATGTAAGGTTCTCTAGAAGACAAGACACACAGTAAGCGTACAAAGAAATTATAAACATTTATTAAGAGCAAATGGGTTTCTGAACCACTTATATAGTGCCATAAGGAAGTCCCACATAGAAAGACCTTTGATTGTTGAAAAGCTCCCACCTTCCACCCCCAAACTGCCATGTTATTTCATTAAAAATGCATTCAGATCGATACTTAAAACCCTTCATTCCAGGTTGCTTGGTTCAGGCTCCTGCGGAGACCACAGCCAATCAGATGCTGGCTGACGTCAAGGAAAAGAGGAGGCAGGGACGAAGGGGTGTAAGTACATCCAAATCTTTTTAAAGAAATAAAATGGCAGTTAGAAGTGGGCAGGGAGGGGAGCTATCATACTTAAAAAGATTAACGGTAGTGGACAATTTGAAGAAGGATGATCGGATGGTGGGAGGGAGAGGGAAAAAAAAAAGGACCCCACCAGCGCCAATGTCATTTACTAACTCGGGCGAGGGGCAAAACACAGAAGGTAGAAAAACAATTGTTGAGCAGGAAGGACAGCCACTACCCTTCAGTTTCCTGTGATGGGACAACACGGCAGGAGAACCATATGGAGCACATATATATAAGGTAAGGACGTTTTAAACTGTACGGGGGCCAGTAGTGAGTTAAATTATAGTGTGGGGGGTGGACATGCCCTTAAAAACAAACCAGGAGTTCGATACGAAAGGTATGAGATTCAAAAACGAGTTCGCATTCGAACTAGTTAGTTTTTCCAGGACGCGCTGCGTATTTTGATAATTATTGAATTATGGGCATTCGCTAGAATGTATTGTCGGTAACCCTCGAATGTATCATTAGTTTCAGTAACCTCGAATTGTACAAGAGCGTTTTGTGCTATAACCCTAGAATTTATCGTTCGCTTAATCCTGAAAGTATTGTCGATTTCCGTAAACCCTCGAAAGTATTGTTCGATTTGGTAACCTCGATTTATGGTTCTATTTTTCTTGAAAGTATCGTTCGTTAAACCCTTGAATGGCCGTAACCTCGAATGTAGTTTGCAAAAACCCGACAATTGGCCCGCTCAATTTTAGAGTGTTTTAAAAGGTTTGGTTGACATGTTCCCCAGACCATTTTCCCAGGTTTTGCCACAGCATTTAAGTAAGTACCAGTGTTAGTTTATCTGTAAATCACCCGACTCTTTTCGGACTCTCACTCCTCCCTGACTTTTATTGAGTTCGAAAACGGACCAACTTATAAGTTCAGCCATCTCTAATAGTATGCACATGATAAATAGCCTTTATCGGATTAAACCTACATGGGTCCTTATTAGCTCTATAGTAATTAAACCTACATAGGTCTTATAGGTGATAGTAAATTAACACTACATAGGGCCTTATAGTAATGAAAACCTACATAGGTCCTTATGCCTATAGTAATTAAAACCTACATGGGTTCTTATAGCCTTATAGGAATAAACATACATGTTACGTATAGTAATTAAACCTAAATGGCCTAGAGCCTATAGTAATAACATACATGGTCATTCTTATAGCCTTATAGTAAATAAAACCTACATGGGGCCCATTATAGCCTTTATAGTAAATAGCCTACATGGGTCCTTATTTGCTATAGCTAAATAAACTACATGGGTCCTTATTGCTATCGTAAATAAAACCTACATGGGTCCTTATTGAATAGTAAATAATACCTAAATGTGGTCCTTTTGATATAGTAAATAAACCTACATGGGTCCTTATGCCTTTATAGGAAATAAAACCTACATGGGTCCTTATAGACCTTCTAGTAAATATAAATATAAACCTACATGGTCCCTTATTGCTATGTAAATAAACCTCAGGGGTCTTATTGCTATAGCTAATAAACCTACAGGGGCCTTATTGCTATAGTAAAAAAACCTACATGGGTCCTTATTGCTATAGTAAATAACTACATGGGGTCCTTTATGCTATAGTAAATAAACATAATGGGTCCTTATTGACATTTCCTATTATCGAAATAACCTACAGGGGGTCTTATGCTATAGTAAATAAACCTACAGGGTTCCTTATTGCCTATCAGTAAAGTAAAACAACATGGGTCCTTATGCCTTATAGTAAATAAGCCTACATGGGGTCCTTATTTGCTAAGTAAAATAACATAATGGGTCCTAGTGCTATAGTAAATAAACCTACATGAGCCTTATTGCTATAGTAAATTAAACCTACATGGGTCGATTATTGCCTATAGTAAATAAACCTACATGGGTCATTATTGCTATAGTAAATAAACCTACATGGGTCCTATTGCTTATAGTAAATAACACACATGGGTCCTTATGCCTTTATCAGTAATAAGCCTACATGGGCCTTATTGCCTTATAGTAATTAAACCTACATGGTCCTATTGCTATAGTACATAAACACTACATGGGTCTTATTGCATAGTAAATAAACCTAATGGGTCCTTATTGATATAGGAAATAAACCTCCGGGTTCCTTATTGCGATAGTAAATACACCTACATTGGGTCCTTATTGCGTATAGAAAATAACCAATGGGTCCTTATTGCTATAGAGAAAATAAACCTAAAGGGTCGTTTATTGCTTATAGTAAATAAACCTACATGGGTCCTCTGCATAGTAAATAAAACCTACATGGGTCCTTATTGCTATAAAGTAACAAACCTTCATGGGTCCTATTGCTATAGAAATAAACCTACATGGGTCCTTATAGCTATAGTAATAAACTACATGGGTCACTTATTGCCTTATAGTAAATAAACCTACATGGGTCCTTATCTATAGTAAATTAAACCTAAAACCAAATGGGTCCTTATGTCCTTATAGTAATAACAAACCTACATGGGTCATTATTGCTATAGTAAATAAACCTAAATTGGGGCCGTATTATTGCTATAGAAAATTAAACCTACATGGCCTATTGCGATAGTAAATAAACCCCATGTGGTCCTTATTGTATAGTAAATAAGCCTACAGGGTCCTATATTGATATAGTAAAATAAACCTAAAATGGGTCCGTATTGCTATAGAAAAATAAACACAGGGTCCTTAGAGTATAGTAAATAAACCTCCATGGTCCTTTATAGCGATAGTAAATAAACCTACATGGGTCCCTTAGGCCCCCAGTATCGTAAAGTCAATTACACATTAGAGAGCCTGTTGCAAAAACATTAAACTTAGCAACAAAAGCAGTGTAACCATGAAACAAACAACCACCGCCCATTAGCAGGTAAAGGGGTATTATGGAAGGTATAATTGAAAATACAGTTAGAATATGGGGAAAGGAGGAGAGGAAAGGAAAAGAGTTTCTGCAATAATAGAAACTTTGAGAAAGATAAGTATAACATTAGTTACAACATGCGGAGTTAAACGATTGTGCTTACCAGGATTTAATGTTTATTAAAGCATTTTTTGACAAGGCAATTAATGACCTATTGTTATAAACAATAACAGATGGTGGCCATACGTAGCAGTTCAGGGCACACTATGCCACCTATAATTCTAATAAAGGGCATATGTTTCTAAATACGATGTAATGAATCCATTATCTTCATGGACAGTTCTGACTGTACTTTAATAAAAAATAAATTAAAAAGTTAATGAAAGTCTGGGTTAAACATTGTATCTTGGTTCCTTTTGAAAATTATCTTTTCTTTTGCTAGTGTTAACCTCTCTGTCATGGCAGATCCTCCTATCTATAAAATAAGCAGGAAGAATTCCATGCATTGCCCATGCATAGTACAATCGTGTGTAACTAAGACTCCTTGAGCAGAAGAACATGGACAAAAACCTAATCTTCTAAAATACGTCCCTCAAAAAAAATAATTAAGGATTTAAAGGGAGGATACACTGAAAAAATTACTTTTCTTGTTCCTAATCTTATAAATAAATCTGTGTAGGTAGCACTTACTCTGTGTGTGTTGCTAATTGTTTTTATTCAGAGCAGTATCCCCCCCCCCTCTTTAAACAGCTCCCACTTCCATCTGACCTGACTTTTTCACACAAAACAACTGTAAAAAAACTGCACACAGCACACAGCATTCAACTGTCAAACTGTCACCATTCAAGCTACAGCAAAAAATGCCTCACTAGAGAATGTTTATGACAGCAAAGGCACGTGATTGACAGCTGAAATATTATTGTCCAAATTTTAGATAGATTGGATATCTAAAAGAAATAGGGGACGAGATCAAAATAAAATTACAGTGGTGATAGGTGGAAGATTTTATAAATGCAAGTAATGGTTTAATTTGAACTAACTTTTTTCCAGTTATAGATGCATTTATTTCTATAGGAAATCGTACATACACGAGGAAGGAAACTCACGATTTTCCTATCTAATAACCTCTGTTTGAACAGTGAATACATCTGTATTTATGATGAGAAAGAAAGAACTGGGGTTAATAACTAGAGATGGGCGTAACTTCAAAAATCTTGTTCCAATTCGAATTTGCGGCTTCCTGAAAAACTCCATAATCGGACATATTAAAGTTCAAACCGGGAGCAAAAAAATCGAAACATTTGAATTAAAGAAAGAGAAAAATAGCAATGGTACTTACTGTACAGGTTCTCGGGGACCTGGGACATGTCTGGGGAACACGTACAAATATTCCAAAACTTGAAAGTAAGTCACTTCCTTCACACATGCGCGACTTTCAGCTTAGGCATTCCATATTCGAAAATTATTCCGTATACGAAATCGAGGTTAAGGAATTCTGTAGTTTTATATAGATATATATATATACATATATATATATACAAGAGGAATCAAAAGCGCTTTGAATCAGAAATATTGGACAGTTTATTGGATAATTAATGGAAAAGGTTCTGCAAAGTTCGTTAGACCATTGAATTTTGATTCGGAACAAGTTCGAGTCCATATCTACCTCGTATCTCCGTGCCAATAAAGATACGTAGAGAATATAAGTAGAGAAACTACTTTTGAGTTCTGATCCTATTTCAAGGGTAAAAGTAAAGGCGCTAGGTCTTACATTACCGTTCTTCAGTATAACAGTCAGCACCAGCTTCTCTCCCAACACATCCGCACATTAGTGCGTTGGAGCTGTGCAGTGGCATTGGCGTCGGGCAGTGCACTGACATTTTGGGATTAAGTTTATCCTCCCTCTCCTGCAAGTTTACTGAAGAACAGGAGGTAAGGACCATAGGCATTTTAAACAGTGGACATTAACCCATTAGTCTTTTGTGCAGCGTGGGCCTCAGGGGGTTAGCAATGGTGTCGGGTTAAATCCACCAAGGCTGCACCGCTATGTTCTCCAGGGTATGTTGGGTTCCTCACAATAATAAAGACACATGATATGCAAGTGTGGGACAGGGAACTTAGGAGTTGCTATGATAACACCACTGAAATTCATGACTGTCTCGTCGATCCAATTGTGTTGGAAGCTGGGGGACGGTGATCTGGGATATGAAAGGGGTTGCTCTCCTGTTTAGCTATGGGAATTCCATTTCTAGGGATCGCACAATGACAAGGCAAGCAGAGTGTATCATGTGACAGCCATGGATGTTATCAGTGCGCAGCTACTGTATATACTGACGTCCATTAGGATAAGTACAGCGGATCTGGTAAGTTTCTATACAAATTTAATGAGTACACACAATTAGTTGATCCTGACATTTTAAAATACCGAAGGCAGTCCCTTGTTGTTCTTGTTGAACAGTCCCTTGTGTTTGGGTGAACAAAATATTCTTACAAGGAGGGGAGAAAGATGAAAAAAAAATAATGGGGGAGTAAGATCAGTTGTTTACAAAGTTCTTATCTACATTTAAATATCTGAGAAAACTACCCAATCTTTTATATAGGTTGGGATATATATTTTTCAAAACCTGGTTTTTAGTTACCATTCAGGGGGTATCCGTCAAAAGCAACATGCAATAAAAGTCCAGTTTCACCTTTTTAAAATTGTAGTTAAAGTGGCTTTGTGCCTATAAAAGTCTAAAGCTGGGGTTACACACAGTCCCGAGGGTTCTCCCTATGCACCGCATAGCAGAACACTCAGGGACGTGTGGTCCTTGGCCGTGTAGACTACTCTATAGCGGCATATAGAGTGGCCGGATGTACATTTTAGGTTCTTTCAGAACGACGTCGGCGACTCGATCGTTCGGGTGACATCTCTTTATAGCGAGTAAAGTCTTACGCCACTAGTGGATCAATCATTCTACTTTGATTCCTGAGGAAGCTGCCACGCATTAATAAAAGCAGCGAAAACGCATTGAATATTTTAACAACATAGCCCCATCTTGAAACAGGACTAAAGTTGGTCATTTCTTCAAGGATATGCCCAGACTTTGTTAAAGAAGTCCAGCCTGAGAGAAAGGGGGGGGAGGTGATGTTCATTAACACAAAAAATAAACGGGGGAAAAAGAAAGGCAAAATTCCCTAGTAGGGCTTGTTGTAACTGCTGCGGGTCAATTAATTAAAGGGGGACAAGATCAACCCATCCAACTAAGGAGATACCATAGCGTTTTAAAACACGTGACAAACTGTGGTACAAAAAAAACGTAGTATATATGTAAGTTGTCCCTGTGTGATGGCCTTATATTGGGCAAAACAAGCAGACCTGTAAACATCAGAATTACAGGAAACACAAAGGGGAGATTAGAAATTTTAAAAACACAAACAATACAGGCATTTTAACGAGACTTGGTCTATCAAACCCATTTTAGAAAATTGAAATGTACAACATCTGTTTTTCAGGATGATTGAAATTGTATCAAAACACGACGAGTCGATAAGTTTTAACTTTGTATGTATTTAGTTGATTTTTAATTATGACAAAACAAGGAAACAGCAAATTGGTAAGGACAGCTTGTTGTAGTGGTATGGTTTGTGAATGTGCTTGCAAATATGGGGCATTGTGTCTAGAGCCGGTTCGTTCCCCTTTAAGCCTTCTTCACCTAGTGTAAAATTTCTAATGATTATGTTCTACAGGAAGGAAATAAAAATAGTCGTCTCTCACGGCTCGGGCTGTTCAACTCACTTAATGTCCCCTCCATCCAATGCCTCTATGAAGCACAATAATCAGGCAGGTCACCATTACTAACACCCCATATTTAAGCCATCCTTGTCATCTGGTATTTTCCTTCTCCTTTAAACTGCCCAACGTGAAAACCCATAATAAGGGACGCTCCCTGACCCCTATTGTCGTGCTAACAAACCGCCTCTCTTCTAGGTGACATCTAAGCTAACTGGAATCTTGGTCTATATAACTAATATCTTCATTCTCATAACCTACTGGACCCCTTACGTTTTGCAGTCGGGTTCATCCTGCGCACTCCACAGTCCAGAGGCTCTATGCAAAGTGTGAATTACCTTCAGGTGCCCAAAAGCCCAAAGGTAACTTTCTATTCTCATCCTTCTTGACCTCTCCTCTGCTTTTAAAAAACAGTTGATCATTCCCTCCTAATGCAAAATTCTTCCTCCTTGGGCATCCGGAATTGAAATGAAAGCGCCATCCTGGCTACGATCCAAACCTATCGGGACAGAAACCTACTCTGTGTCATATGATAACAAAACACCTCTCCGATTCCTCTAATGTTGGGGTTCCGCCGGGCTCTGTGCTTGGACCCCTGCTGGTCTCCAGCTATACTACATTCCCAGCTTATTTGTTTTAACTACCAAATGTATACTTTTCACCCCCACGCTATCCTGACAACCCAATACGCATCTCCGGGGGAAACTGTCTCTGTGCTGCTCTCATGGCGCACGATTGGCATCAATTAAACCCTGATTAAAAACTGAACCAATCATTCCCATGGTTAAACTTGGGTCTCTGCTAAGAGAACTTCGCTTGTTTTTTTAAAGGGTCAGAAACTCAAAAATGAACCTTACATTCATATTTTTGATAAATTAAGTCGTTCAGAGCTCTAGTTCCTCCTTCTAGGCTCCTCTGGCAGCCGAAGTAGCCAAATCGCTTCAGTTCGGCACATTGATTAGGGGTTATTATTGAACTCCCTCTCCTTTCCAATCACATTAATTAGTGTCACGAAACCTAATAAACAAGTTTAAATAACTCTATGCCTATCTCAATGAGGCACAGCATTAGGACTGTGACAAAGAACCGGCCACTACTAAAGCACTTCTACCATTCCATGTATCTGTATGTTACCCACCTAATTTAGATGTAAGCTTCTTGGGGTGAGACCTCTTTCCTCAGTTTAATAGTCAAGCACTGTATATTTCATGATGAAAATACCTTTATATATTTATGAATTTATATATGCCCCCCTGTACGATTTTTGTATTTTTAATATTGTACACGCTGCGACCCAAGTGGCGCATATAAATAAAGGAAACATACAAATCGCGTTTGATGCTGTTATCTAGCGGAGGGAGGGGGAGAGACAGCAATTACCAATGACATCGGACCCAAACCACAATGAAACGTGGAAAGGAATCAGGACTGTGCCATTAAAAATAATCCCGGGGTTATACTGACCCATTCCAGAAAACCCCCCAATGGATTAAGCTTCGTCCACTCTGTGCTGACATCATGAATGCCACAACAGTAAGGGATGAGGGAATGCCCATTTAAAGGAATTTTTTTCTGGGGTGGGCGGGCATTGTCTGTCATTCATTTGGGTATTTGGTTTCTCTTGGTTAATATTATAACGGATATATATATAATGGGAAGTTGGGGTGAATATTTCCGGAAGTCTGATAGGGGGTATTATGCACGTGTCCTATTCATCCCAGGTACACCCCCCCACCCTTAGTTGAAGGACTAAATGATATGCACGATAGGATTTTGGGATATTATGATCATCTAGCATTTAGCACATATTAAATAGGATCAACTTATAGGTAAGTTAGTGATGTAACGGCCAAAGGTCTGCGTGTGATGATAGGTAATACTGGTATGTAGCATGCAACAAATTCTTAGTCCACATGGCAGTAGTAAAATCATGGTTTACACATAGCCTACCTTGCTGGGCTCAAAAAAAATTGTGAGTTTAAAGAATATTATTGTGTTTCCTTGGCACATTTTAATGGCCATTACTTGTGCTGCTTTACTCAAGGTAATCTGTTGGGCCTAAAGAGCAAATATATATATAACAGGGAGAATTCAATAAGAGTATAAATATGGTGCTTATTTTGCCCAACCAATAAGAGGTTAGCTTTCAAATGTTAAATAAGATCTGATGGTGGGGCAAAATTAAGCATCATTGTTAACGAAAATCCCCTGAATTGAGATTGGATTGTCCCTGACCAGCGGAGGAGTGGAGCTCTTGTTTTTTCCTGTACCAGCAAGATCCAAAACTGAATAGAAGAATGAAGATTATCATATTGGGAAAAAAATAAACAGCCAATAATGCGAATTATCTATGGGCACCTCTGTGCATGAAAAAGAAAACAGAGGAGAAGAATCAAGGGAACAAATGAAAGAACAAATTAGAAAGGGAATAAAGGGAAAAGTGGCAAGAGGGTATGTACGGTAGGTTATAGGTAGCAACCAGCCACATTGTATTATGGTTTAGGTGTGCAGGATCCTCAAACGATACCATTGTGAGGGAGTATACACACACCAAGCACAGGCCCCACCAATAAACACATTCAATTTACATAACACATTCAGGGAGATCAATAAAAAGTTCTTATTGTTAAAATGTGCTAATTTTGCCCCAACCATCAGATGTTAGCTTTCAAATGTTAAATAAGGTTGATTGTGATAATTCCATCACTTACCTGTTTTTTTTTTCCACAAACCGTTTGCAATGTTTGAACATATTAGGGAGGTCTGACCCAAGTGTGTCCACTAAAAATAAACAACGTTTCCCCAAAGTGATTACGTGAAAGCTTCCAGAGGTGGATCAAAAACTCCATCCGCACCCTCATCGCTGGCTCTGGGAAAATGTCAAAAAAAGGTCAGTTCAAGGTGTGTTTGGTAAAACAGCTAACACCTTCATTCTTAGCTGGCTACTCAATTACAAAACATGCACAAAAACTTTTATTAAATGCATCCAATGATTTATAACACTTTAAAGGTAACCTTTGGCTATGACAATCACCTTATAAACCTACATTCAAATGAATATCTCAAAATTTATTTGAACTGTTGATATAAAATGTGTGTGACAGTGATAGTGTTCCATTATAATCTGTACTAAACACAGACCTGGACTGCTTGATCTTGCAACCAACAGTTGTCGATTTGTGATATGGATTACTTTAGATCAGGTAGAAATGCAGTTAGCTTCGAATTGGCGATGGATTCAAAAACTCACTTTTGACATCAAAACCCAGTAGTTTCACCCAAAAAGGTGGGTTCTTCTGAAGTAACAGGAGGGGAGCCAACTATTGCTTATGTATGGAAGAGAGAAAAAGGAACCATATTGTACCAGTCTGGCAGGGGTAAAAATCCCACTTATGGCGCATGCGATCCGTACAATACAAAGTCACCGCTATTGACTTTACTGTAAGGGGAGTGCAACAGTGGCAATCCTGTCCTCCCTAGGGGCCCCCCTACTAATAGAAAGTGGCTATTTTATAGAAAGGACGTATGAAGTTCATTTGTTTCATATTAATTAAAGGAGACATTAAAACTCTTCTCCAGTTTGCAAAAAAGACAAACAAAAACATTCCCCCGTTAATAGTTCCACTTCTAGAAAACAAAAACTTAAAAATACACAGTATTTCACCATGTAGAACGACCAATCGCCCCTTTAAGCAGTGAATCTGGCGTAATTCAGTTAGGGTTAAATATTTAACTGCAAGCGAACATTTTTTTATATTCCACCGGATAACAAGAATAATAGACACATTCCAGCATTTACATTATTGGTAAAATAGTTGCAGTTGTACACTGATAGGCTGCTTTGAAGTGTGGAAAACAGGTATACAGTATATTACACTCTTGAAGAGGATTACTAAGATTGTTGCGTTTAAAAAAGCGCACGTGTGACCCCTGCTGCTCAATTGGTGTTGGCCACACATCAGGGAGATTCAATAAAGTTTGATTGTAAAAATGGTGAGAATTTTGCCCCAACAATCAGATCCTATTTAAAATTTGAAAGCTACATCTGATTGGTTGGGCAAAAATTAGCACATTTTTAACAATAAGAACTTTTATTGAATAACCCGTATGTGCGATCTCACTGAGTTGCGCTGCGATGCGCTAGTCGAAAAACCTGGGATCTGCATTGAGTAATCACAGCGTAGCAACGGGGCAATGCACCACAACCGATCTTTCCAGTCCGTACTACACTCTATGGCCTCTGCATTACTTGACGTCGATACAGTGAGAACGGCGAGGAATCAGGTGCTGGTCAAGTATACATAGAAGCTCAGGAGATTTTTTTACCTAATGAGGTCTAATTTTGGGGGTTAATAAATAAATCTGAAAATTTTAGTTTGGGGGTTGACATCTAGTATGCTAGATGTGCGGGCTCAGATAATCTGTTTAATGGTGAACAGCTAATTTATTGGTTTTTTTAGGATAACTATATACATACTACAAAGTCTCTGATGAAGGGTTATCCTACCACGAAACGGTCAGCGTGGAAGTTGTAGCATGTATATCAAAGTTCAATAAAGAAAAGTTTTGCATTCTACAGGGTGTTTATCCAGGTTGCATGTTCCTTCAAGATTGTCGAGTATACGACGTTTACCAGCATGGTGACGGGCCATGCTTGCCTGCACTACCTCTGCTGGTAAGCTTTTTTCCCATTGCGTTTTGGAACCCGTACACAGGAATGTGTTTATACATTCGGTGATGAAGGATGGGGTGTCCCCCACCCGGGCCCTACCGTGGAGAAAGAAGGTAGGTTTTCTCTGAAGGACATTTTTGTTGTGTAACAAGTTTCACCATACAGTGTTTACTTAACAGTGGTTGGTGAACTGGGGGGTTGACTTAAAAGTGTCTGTTGAATGGGAGGCTAACTTAAACACGTGGCTGGGAATTGAGAGCTGACCTAAACTTTGGCGGCTGCTGACCCATCTAGCTTCATGTTCAAAACAGACACTGTTATGTCAGCACCCTCCAGTTATATAGAAGTGATGCCCACAATTAGTGGCAATAACTAGGAATGAATGGGCCCCCCCCAGCAAAACTATGATGGGGCCCCAATCCATGTTCATTCACAGTGGTTTTCTGGGAGGAGGGCTATATCTGCATGGGAAATACAAGAAAATGGGGCCCCCTTGGCTCCGGGCCACTGAGGTTCTCCCCTGGTTGTGATTAGCCTGTGATTAGGGTATACATGTACAGTAATAGGAGAGTAATTTACAGATGGAGGAACTATGAGAATGGATCCTTTATCCCTCTTTTGTTAATGAGTAATGCTATGGACGGTGCTGTTACAGTTACTCGTTTTAAGATGTTTATATGACCTCAATGTATTCATCACGTGTCCTTCAGGCTGTAATTATCACTGGGGCGCTCCTGGTCGAATTAGCCTGATCCTGTAAGAAACCTAAGCGACTTTATGTGGAGGAAAAGGCGATTGGCTATCGAGGAGAAGGCAACCACCGTACCCAGTTTTCCAGTCCAGATCACAAGCTATGTTGGGAAACAAAAGGGAAGTGTGAATTATCTAATATGGTAGTTGCTGGTAATATAGTCAAATACCAACAGGTTGCATTTGATGGGTATTGGAGCCAAGTAATCATTGTAATGTTGATTGGCTCTAGGTGTTAGTTTAAACGTACATAATTAGGAACATTTGATAGAAGAAATGTAGTAGGGACGTTTAATGTCATATCCAGCCTCAGTAACACCGGCCAACACTGTAAAGTCCATTGGATTGATTAGTGATTCAATATGATTGGAAACCAAACCGGGCCAGGCCACACTGCCCCAATTTTCCTATCACGTTTTGGGACCAATCGCCATGTGCCCTAGCAAGCCAATGGGGGATGGAGCGCACCACTGACAGCGTTGTGCTCCGGTTGCTATCCAACGCATGCGGCACCATTTTCAGTGCGGATTGGGTACGTTACATTAATCGGAATGCCAGAAAACCACATAATCATTTTACCAATTTGATTAAAAGTCGACTTTCCTGATTGTAATTACAATGTATCGATATAATTGGCGGGCATAAGAAGATCGGGAAAATGTCCGCTTGTAATAAAATCTAAATGTATGGCACCTTTAGTCAGTCAGCCAGTACAAATGGGAATAAGACACACACACACTTGTGACTATTTTGCTGTATTGTGAAACGGTTAGGGCATGTCACATAGAGTAGGTTTTAGGGCACAAAAGGACCCTTAAGAATCTTTACAGCCACCAGTAATAAATAAGGAAAGGAAGGACCATCCCATAATAAGGACTGGGTTATTTGTATTAGGTTGTAGGTAGGAGAGATTATACATCAGTGTTGTATCACGTATGGGTGTGAGGGCCATCAGGCGTGTGAATAGGGGGAAAGTGATTACTATGTTTGGACTCTCCATTTGCTTTCATTGTGTAGTCCAGGAAACTGTATGAAATTATGGCCTGTGGACCGGAGAACCTGGATTTCTTTCCCCTGTAAACTTCAATCAGATTAAAGCTTCATAAAAGACTGTGCAGCAAATAAAAACCAGTAAAATAAGAATAATAATAATCGGTTATGATAAAAGTCACCAGAAAATTTCCCCGTGTGTACACATTAACAGAAAATCGTATAGAATCCTAAACTAAATGTAGTTATCCCCCCAGGGAGCTTTCACTACAGCAGACAACCCGTCACTTCCCTCTTTTCGGCTGTTATGTTAGTAATGGAGCGAGAGGAAGCAGTTCGTCATCTCACCCTGTGTGGAAGCAAAACTGAGCATTGTCTGTCCCCAGTGGACTGGGATGGCTTTTGCACTGCTGAATTGGCCTATGAATAATTAGAGCGTAGGAGAAAGCAAAAAAATACAAATTCCATTTTCTGGGGGAGTTTGGAAATGTTTTATAGTCTTTTTTTTAAGGGCGCCATCATTGCAGTGTTAAGATAAGTATTGAGTATGTATATATATAAGCTGTTAGTGCATTAAGAGGGAGATTTATTGTAAACCAAATGTTAGCTTTAGCTGACGGAATTAGTTTCTATGTAGGATGTCCTTAATTCTTACATCATATATCCTTTCTCCCTGACTCCTGTTTGTGGTTTGGCTGCACAGAAAACAGAAGTTTCTCTATTGGCAAAACGCATTTTATAGTGTGCTCTGTGCAAGCACCTTTACCATATAAATTCCTTCTGCTTGGTAGTACTCTACCACAACCAGTAGAGGGCTATCTGTAGAAAATCCAAGACTTAACTGAATATAATTTAAATTAATCATAAACAATAGAATTAACATCTACAAATACATTCATTTCCGTTACTACACCCGTATACTAGTTATTATCTGCTATGTTTTATTCCCAAGATCTCTCGCTTTTGTAAACCCCTCCCCGTGTTTCCAAGTATTTACTTGGCACAACCTTAAGACTTGAAAGGGGCTTTACCATCACCCAGTCAAAGACCATGGGAAATACTGAAACAACGAAAGGGGCATCAATGATTGAATGATTTGAGGGTATCTTTTAGCTTTAAATATATAAAACAGATTCAGTAAGGTCATTATACCAACGGGGAAACATCTAAACTTTTAAATTATGAGACTGTAATTATCCTTTAAGTATGTGATCTTATGGATGTATGCGATGCTGAACTTACAATTAAACGTCCCATTAAGTAAATTAGAGACACTAATAGCGACTCACCATGCATGAACACACGGATCTATGCACATCATTGGCCTGGGGGTTAGCGCTCCTTACTCTTTCCATCCAGCTTGTCATGTTATCTCATCAGCTTGAACTGCGGGGATTAGGGTCTGCCACTGTCTGTTGACAGACCTGCACAGTTGGGAACACGTTGTGTAAACTGAGCGTTATTTCAGACTCAACAACAGGTCTGACTGTGCAAAACTATAGATTAGAAATCTCCTAGGGAACAGCAAACTGCAGTGGGTAGGATAACAGAACAATTACTAGGCTGCAGCGTGTGTGTGTGATATTATTATCATGTAATGTGGAATAGCCGTGGCCACGATGTGTAAATGGTTTGGATGAAGTTCACAAAAAATTGTAGCCTTCTGGCCCCAAATTGATGTTCCACACTATACCCTAAAAAACCAACAAAAGACTATATTCGTTGATGCTTAAATACCGTTTATACCATCGACAAAAAGACATTGGGCGCCGTATTCCAAAATAGCACAATTAGAACCAATGCTAGATGGCAGTATTTTTAGTATTTAAGACCTCTACCTATAATAACATCTGCAGCTGAAAATAATTTACAACTATTTAATAGAGGTGCAAAAAATTGCCTGTGCTGTTCATTTGTATCAACCAATCAGATGATAACTTTTTACTGGTCTACTACAGTTGAAAAACATTTAACATCATCTGATTGGTTGCATCTGGTTATCAGAACATCCAACATTAAACCATACATTGCCAGTGTAGACCAATGCATTATGAGTGTATATGCAGATACATGTATAAATATTACTTAAGCACACATTGTTTCTCTATACAAAAAAATTTGCGTATTATAAAATGACATTAATAGCAAAGACTGAAAAATAAAGCAAAGACTAAAACAAAATATCCCACATGAAAGTTCTATATTTTGTGCAACAATTGCGTCCATAATTGCTAGTTTATGTAAAAAATTGTGAAGTGCCTGTGCTTAAATCTTCACCTTAGTGTAATTATTAATATTATTGTGGATTTATATAACACCAACATCTTCCGTAGCGTTTACAATTACTGTATACCATTCCATCAGGCCCTGAACTGATAGCTTACAATCTAAGCACATTTTATTATTAGTATTATTATTATTGATTATTATATATTTATATAGCGCCAATCTTCGTAGCGCTTTACATTACATGCTATCACTTCAACGAATCGAGGCATGCCCTGCCACGAAGACTTAAATCTAGCAAATTTTATATTATTATTATGGATTATATAGCGCCAACATTTCCGTAGGGTTTACAATACTGGATACATCCATCACCGACGCAGAGAGCTTAAAACTCTAAGCACATTTATTGTTATTATTATTGGGTTTATTATTAAACACCAACATTTCCATAAGCACTTTACAATTACTGTATACATTCACATGGCCATGCCCGTACCGAGAGCTTAGCAATCTAAGCACATTTATTATTATTACATTAGTATGGATTTTGCCCGCCATAACATCTTCCGTTAAGCGCTTTACAATTGAACCCCCTGGTATACATTTACCAGGCAGGCCCTTGCCCCGAGAGCTTAGCTCAATTCTTAGCACATTTAGTATTGTTATTATTATGAGGTTTTATATAGCACCCACTCTTCCGTAGCGCTTAACATTACAGTTATACATTCACATTCACGGCTGCTGCCCGAAAGCTTACAATCTAAGCACTATTATTATTTGTATTATTGTGATTTTATTATAGCGGCCAACATCTCCGTAGCGCTTTACAATTACATGGATACATTTACTATCATGCCCTGCCCCGAAGAGCTTACATTAAGTACATTTATTTATTATTATGGTTAAATATAGCCCAACATCTTCCGTAGCGCTTGTAACAATTACATGTATACATTGCAATCAGGTCTCGCCCCAGAAAGCTTACAATCTAAGCACATTATTCATTGTTGCTATTGTGGATTTATTATAGCTCCAACATCTTCCGTTAGCGATTTAACAATTCTGTAATACATTCACATCGGCAGGGGCCCTGCCCCGAAGAGCTTTACAAGCTAAGCATTTTGATTTATTATTATTATTAATGGATTATATAGCGCCACATTTTTTTCCTACGTACGCTTACAATACATGTAGTACTTAACATCAGGCAGAAGCTGCCCCGAAGAGCTACATATAAGTACATTTATATTATTATTATTATTATGGATGTTATATGCGCCAAACATCTTCCGTAGGCGCTTTACAATTACATTCATACATCACACAGGCTCCTGCCCCGAAGAGCTTTACAATCGTAAGCCATTTATGATTGTTTATTATTGTGGATTTAATATAGCGCCAACCTCTTCCGTTAGCGCTTTACATTACATGTATACATTATCACATCAGGCCATGCCGAAGAGCTACAATAAGCACATTTATTATTATTATTATTTATTATGGATATAACGGCGCCAAATCTCTGGGAGCGCTTTTACAATTACATGTATATACATTCACTAGGCTTCTGCCCCGAAGAGTCTTACAATCTAACGCAAACATTTTTATTGGTATTATGTGGATTTATATGCGCCAACATCTTCCATAGCGCTTTTACAATTACATGTTACATCACATCAGGCCTGCCCCCCGAAGAGCTTACATCGAAGTACAATTGTTTATTTTTTTATTATTATTTTAATGATTTATATAGCGCAACATTCTTCCGTAGCGCTTACCAAGACTGTATACATTCCACAGCGCTCTGGCCCCGAGAGCTTACAATCTAAACAACATTATATTTATTAGGTGATTTATTAATAGCGCCAACATCTAGTTGATGAGCTTTCAATTACATTACTTAACACATCATGGCCCTGCCCGCAGTTAGCTTACAATCTAAGTACATTTATTATTATTATTATTATTATTATGAATTTATATAGCACCAACATTCTCGTGCCTTTACAACATTACATGTTATACATTCCAATCAGGCCCTGCCAAAGACGCTTACAATCTAAGCCATTTTATTGTTATATATTATGGATATATAGCACCAACATCTTCGTAGCCTTACAATTACATGTATACATCACATCAGGCGCCCTGCCCACGAAAGCTTACAATCTAAGTACATTATTATCTATTATTTTATTATTTTATATGGATGTATATAGCGCAGCAAATCTTACCGTAGCGACTTTACAATTACATGTATACATTCCTCAGGGGCTCGGCCCACAAGAGCTACAATCTAGCACATTTATGTATTGTTATACTGTGATTTTATTATAGCGCCAACATCTTTCCGTAGCGCTTTACAATTACATGGGTATACATTTCACACAGGCCCTCCCCGAGAGCTTACAACTAAGTACATTTATTTATTATATTATATTCTTATTATTATGGATTTAATATAGCGCCAAAATCTTCCGTAGCGGCTTTTAAATTACATGTTTAACCATTACACTCAGGGCTCTGCCCCGAAGAGCTACAATCTAAGTACATTATTATTATTATGATTTATATAGGCCACATCTTCCATAGAGCTTTACAATTACATGTATACTTCACATCAGACCCTGCCCCGAAGAGCTTACAATCTAAGCACATTTATTATTATTATTATTATGGATTTATCATAGCGCCAACATCTTCCGTAGCGCTTTACAATTAAATGTATACCATTCACATCAGGCCCTGCCCCGAAGGCTTACAATCAGCACATTTTATTATTATTATTATGGATTTATATAGCACAACATTTTCCGTACGCTTAACTTACATGTATACATTCACATCAGGCTCTGCCCCAAAGGACCTTACAATAAGTACATTATTATTATTATAATTATATGGATTATTATAGCGCCAACATCTTCCATAGAGCTTTACAATTACATGTATACATTCACATCAGCCCTGCCCGAGAGAGCTTAATCTAAGCACATTTATTATTATATTATTATGGATTTATATAGCGCCAACATCTTCCGTAGCGCTTTACAATTACATGTATACATTCACATCAGGCCCTGCCCCGAAGAGCTTACAATCTAAGTACATTATTATTAGTTATTATTATTATTATTATTATGGATTTTATAGCGCAACATCTTCCGTAGCGCTTTACATTACTGTATACATTCACAGCAAGGCTCTGCCCGAAGAGCTTACAATCTAAGCACATTTATTTGTTATTATTGTGGATTATATAGCGCCAACATCTTCCGTAGCGCTTTTACAATTACATGTACATTCACCATCAGCAGGCCTGCCCCCGAAAGAGCTTACAATCTAGCACATTAATATTATTATATTAGGATTTTTATAGCGCCACATCTTCCGTAGCGTTTTACAATTACATGTATACATTCACATCAGGCTCTGCCCGAGAGCTTACAAATCTAAGCACATTTATTATTGTTATATTGTTGGATTTATTATAGCGCCAACATCTTCCATAGCGCTTTACAATTACATGTATACATTACATCAGTGCCCTGCCCCGAAGAGCTTACAATCTAAGCACATTTATTATTGTTATTGTGGATTATATAGCGCCAACATCTCCATAGCGCTTTACAATTACATGTTACATCTTCCACTCAGGCCCTGCCCCGAAGAGCTTACAATACGGTACATTTATTATTATTATTATTATTATTATTATGGATATATAGCGCCAACATTTCCTGTAGCGCTTACAATTACATGTATACATTCACATCAGGCTCTGCCCAAGAGCTTACAATCTAAGCACATTTTTATTGTTATATTGTGGATTTATATAGCGCCAACATCTTCGTAGCGCTTTACAATACATGTGATACATTCCCATCAGGCCCTGCCCCAAGAGCTTACAATCTAAGCACATTAATTATTATTATTATTATGGATTTATATAGCGCCAACATCTTCCGTAGCGTTTTACAATTACATGTATACATTCACATCAGGCTCTGCCCCGAAGAGCTTACAATCTAAGCACATTTATTATTGTTATTAATGTGGATTTATATAGCGCCAACATCTTCCATAGCGCTTTACAATTACATGTATACATTCACATCAGGCCCTGCCCCGAAGAGCTACAATCTAAGTACATTATTATTATTATTATTATTATTATTATTATTTGGAGTTTATAGCGCCAACATCTTCTGTAGCGCTTTACAATTACATGTATACATTCACATCAGGCTCTGCCCGATAGAGCTTACAATCTAAGTACATTTATTATTATGGATTTATAGCGCCAACATTTCCGTAGCGCTTTACAATTACATGTATACATTCACATCAGGCCCTGCCCCAAGCTTACAAATAAGTACATTTATATTATTATTATTATTATGGATTTATATAGCGCCAACATCTTTCCGTAGCGCTTACAATTACATTTATACATTCACATCAGCTCTGCCCCGAAGAGCTTACAATCTAAGAACATTTATTATTGTTATTATTGTGGATTATATAGCGCCACACATCTTCCGTAGCGGCTTTCAATTAAATTATTACATTCACATCAGGCCTGCCCGAAGAGCTTACAATCTAAGCACATTTATTATTATTATATTATTATGGATTTATTTTATAGCGCCAACATCTTCCGTAGCGCTTTACCAATTACATGTATACTTCACATCAGGCCCTGCCCCGAAGAGCTTACAATTACAGCACATTTATTATTATTATTATTATTAGGATTTATATAGCGCCAACATCTTCCGTAGCGCTTTACAATTACATGTAACATTCACATCAGGCTCTGCCAAAGAGCTTACAATCTAAGCACATTTATTATTGTTATTATTATTATTATGGATTTATATAGCGCCAACATCTTCCGTAGCATTACAAGTACATGTATCATTCACATCAGTCTCCATAAAACCTCTAAGTTGAGGCTGGGTACACACGGGCAAATTTTTCACCCCGAACATCCGTTCGTCCAAAGATGAACACACGATCTGATTTACTGATGCATCCGATTGCCCTTTTGCCCAATCCGGCCCAAAAAATAACCTCCTGTGAGCCCAGCCTTAATATAGCCATTTAATAAAATAAGAAACCGAACGTTATCTCTTACATGTCTTCAATAGTGTCTGTCCACATTAGGAGGATTCTGTATAGAGGGTGTGTGTTAATTAAGGCTGGGTACACCCAGTGGACTTTTTGTCCCGACCGAGCTTTGCTACTAGCTAGCATAGATGACCACAGCTGTCAGTTCACGCGACCGATTGCCCTGATTTACCAACAGTCTGATCGCCCATGGTCGGTACAGGCAGAAGAGCGCGGTAAGCTAGATATTGCTATCTATTGAGCGCCCAGGGTTGAGGGCCTGTGGCCTTCACCTTTTGTTACTTAATGGGGGAAACGGTTTTGTGTTTGTTAAATGTGTTTAGCCCTTTTAAATACCTAATGATACAAAGTCATGCTTTTTAATAGCAAGAGAATTTATCTTCTTAGAAAATTACAGAATAGATCCACCAGAGGGAACGAAAACCTCATTTCAGGTTCATAATGGCTAAAACAGGTGTTACCAAACTTCCTTGTGTAACATTAATGACACAGGCACCGATGTTAAAATCCCTTGCGTGCAATTTGTCCAAAGTTAATATTGTTATTAGACTATAAACTAAACCGCGTTCATTACGGGTATTGACCCTTAGTTACAGCTCCACTAAACTTTAGTCGTGAGTATTGTATTATTGGGTTTTATTCTGTTATTTTAGTATTGAATGAATCACTTTGCCAGGTGGCATCCTCCTTTCCAGTACAGGGACATGGGTGGGATGGCGGTCAGTAACAGCGTCACCCGGGCTAACAGAGCTCGCATTGGCCCCAAAACCCGGAAGCCCATACCAGTCCATCCATTGCATCTTTTTGTGAGCGAGTTGGGTATCCATCTCCTAGAAAGAACGTCTATGCAGGGTAGATGACTGGCTTGTGTTTGTTTATTGGCCTAGAACTAGAAAGCGATGGTGATATATTCCATTAATGGGTTTAGTTTGTTCCCAATACAGTATGACTGTTCTTCCATTTTATCACAGCCAGTGACATATCTGCAGATTAAGGGTGAGCTACAGTCTCTGGTTGATCTTTAATAACTTTGACATGTACAATATCGAACTCCCCCCACGTTGCACATGTTGTGCCCAGTTGTGTGTGTGGGGGGGGGGGGGTTGGGAGAAAATGGGCTTACCGGCACCGGGAGGAGTGGAAGCGTAAGTGCCATACGTGGAAGTAGATCAGGCCCATGTAATTTACACAACGTCTGATGTCACTCCTTAAGGCAGTCCGCTGTGGTGTGAGTAACTCTGCAAGCCTGGTGCTGTCTCTCCTCCTTGATGTGGCATGAAGGAAACCATTTATTAGCGTTTGTGCCAATGATTTTACCAGATTGGGTGCCAACTGTTTATCAGAGTTTTTACCAATGATTTTACCAGGATCTGTGTGCCAACCATTTATTGGAGTCTGGGTGCCAACCATTTTATCAACCAGGCTCTAATAAATGGTTGGCAGGACACACAAATACTGGTAAAATCGTTGGCAAAAACTCTGGAAAATGGTCTTATATTTTAGCCACACCCTCTTGTAAAGGCCACTCCCATGTTAAAATATATTTTCCTTGCCCCTAGTCTCTTTTCTGTATGAATAACGTTCCCTTTTATTAATTTAGATTTAACAATACACACAATTTCAAAATAAACAGGGAGATTCAATAAAAGTTCTTATCGTTTAAAATGGTGCTAATTTTGCCCCAACCAATCAGATCTTATTTAACATTTGAAAGCTAACATCTGATTGGTTGGGGCAAAATTAGCACCATTTTAAACAATAAGAACTTTTGAATAACCCTGAAAGTTCTAAAATTACAAAATAAAAGCATGAAAATAAAGATGTGTTTACTCAGAATAAAGCTTGAAATTTAGTTTTACGGTCACAAATGCAAAAACATACCTCCCCACCCTACACAGATATAGTGATACACCTCTAACCCAACCCACCCTTCTGTGTTAATGGAAACTATACCTACATCGATTAACGGTCATAATCACAAAAACATTTGCCTAAACCCATACAGACACAGGTAAACACACCTACTGGTACATGTCTATACCTACCTTTACAATTATACATAAATGATCAAAACATACCCAAACCTAGTGAATAAGGTTCTATAAGGGAGGATGGTGCTATGGTTGGGTTGAAGGCAGTATAGTTCTTTAAACTAGGATGTATTTTAGCCAATTAAAACTCTTGTTTTTTTAATTTGAGCACAAATCTTATTGGTCCTGGCCCCATTAACTTATTCCCACGGGAATTATCTATCTGGTGGACATATTTAAATGAAAAATTGTTTAGTATCAATCTTTACACACAGATCCTGATACCATGAAGTCTATAACTAAGATGGAATATCCTTTTCACACCATAGTCTAATTCCCACTTACACAGGGAAATATAAAGGGAAAGGAAAATCCGACACAGATGTTTGTTTTATTATGATTTTATTCATTGTTTTATTTTTACACTAACCTAAACCCACCCCCATGTCCTAAATTGAGAGTTGATCCAGAGGAAGGCAAAAACCCATAAGGGGGGAATCCTTCCGACTCCAGTGGCAATCCGGAATTAATCCCTGGATCTACTCGGACGTTAACACAAGTCTCCATTAAACCTGACTGCTATCAACCTGGTCCAATATGTTCCATCTATTTACATCCATCTCTAAATTTCCTCCTATCAGAGTTGATCCAGAGGGAGGGAAATTACCCAGTTGATGCCACAGACAATGTTCTCAAGAGAGAAACTAATGAAGGGAAACGGGTCAAAATCTACCCTGTTCCCTTTGGGTCTGGACCTAAAATGCTAGATCCTTACCCCTGGTAGTACAGTAGGAGTTTGGTACTTACCTACTAGCTGCTGTCACTATTTCTAGTCCTGCCCAATCCCCACAGCAGGGCCGGTGGTGCTAGTCTTGCCTGTTGCGTCAGGCAACATTGATGATCCGCTGGGTAAGACCATCAATATACCCAACTAAGCACCCATACACTTAACAATAGACTGCCAAAACTGCGCCGTTTTTGGCACATCGTGCGTCACTGGGTCGGGCCCTGCGATCGCAAATGTGTAGTGAGCTAAATGTAACTATAGTAACAATCAGACCTGGTTATCAGCTGTCAAGGTTAATAAAGACTCCAAACCCCAAATCCCATATACATTACCTGGTAACTTATCTTATGATGAAACGTCCATTCCTTAGTTTCCTTTAGGTCCCTATGAACAGGAGATAAGAAATATATTTATTATACAGAATGGAAATAGGTTTTATTTAGTTTAAGTATTCAGTATGACAAACACAAATACAATGAAGACGATATTCTACTTATTGTGTATAGTATGATAAGAGAGACGTACTGTACCTGATTTATAAATTTAGCCCGTTCAGTGCCAGTGTATAGAATAGGCCCAGTTTCTCTTTCAGTTCACTGATCCTTTTTCCTTTAGACTTGATCAGCTTGCACAGGAGTTCATGGTTCTTCCTGTTTTTTTCCACCCGGTGGCCCCCAAGCACTGACTCTGGCCACATGTTCCCTTAGGATCTTGCTGGCTAGAACCCTATATTGATCCTCCAGATCCTTAATATAAGATTCAACTGGGCACTGGAAGGGTTTCCAGTGGGTCTTTTTTTGGGATGGACATGTGCTCCTTCAGACCCATAATACAAAATGGCGACTGTGCCCCTAAAAGGGTTTCCGTGGGTCTTCTTTGGGACAGACGTGTGTTCTTCAGACCCTTAATACAAGATGGCAACTGTGCACCTGAAAGGGTTCCGTAGGTGTTGTTTGGGATGGACGTGTGCTACCAAAGATAAAATTAAAGAGATTATATTAATTTCCTTTTGGACAATAACACCCCAGACCTTAAAGAACCCAGACATATCACTTTAATTTGCTGTATTTACAGTATGGAATATATAAAACAATGAAATGTATTGTGGTCACTGCCAATTTTACTGACCGTGAGGGAAATGTGCATCTAAACACTTCAAGCGAACAAACATAGAAACAGGTGCTACACCCCTTTACAAATTCAGTATACGATCCTGACTAGTTGAGTGTAAAGTGTGTATACACTTACTTATCAAAAGGAGTGGTTCGGTGCATGTCCGCCCCGAACTTCGCTACAGCGATAAACGTGTTCTCACGTATCTCCCAGGGCCCTATCCAAGCTTGCATGTAAGAGCCCAAATCAAATTTAGTCCGCATGTAACTCACCAAGTTTTCTGGGTGGCCCAGGTGCAAGGCAGCCCCGGACCCGTCGCTAGTCGTGTCATATAGCTGAGAAGAAACAAAGAAAATGGTACCGCGGCACGAACTGGAACTCACCACACATCGGAGCACCGTAGTGTATAAAATTATTTATTAAGGTGAAACAGCTTAACGCGTTTCGGACCTAGTGGTCCTTAATATAAGCCCACACTTAACTCACACAACAGCCCTTAAATACAACCTCCGTGACGTATCATCCGGCACACACATAGCGTAATGCCGTTAGTGCATAAGAAACCTCCCACACTTACGTAGTGAAAGTATGTGCATAGAACATGGTGCACTACAATATCTATACAATCCAATAAGTGCAGTAATACATGTATAATACATGTATAATATATTTATTCATATCTTACATGCTTAAATATGTTTTTAGTATATGTTTAAATGTTTATATGGTTTTATGGCCATGTATTACTGCACTTATTGGATTGTATAGATATTGTAGTGCACCATGTTTCTATGCACATACTTCACTACGTAAGTGTGGGAGGTTTCTATGCCTAACGGCATTACGCTTGTGTGTGCCGGATGATACGTCACGGGAGGTGTGTATTAAAGGGCTGTTGGTGTGAGTTAAAGTGTGGGCTTATGATTAAGGACCAGCTAGGTCCGAAACGTGTTAAGCTGTTTCACCTTAATAAATAATTTTATCACTACGGTGCTCCGAGTGTGTGGTGAGTTCCAGTTCGTGCGGCGGTACCATTTTCTTTGTTTCTTCTAAACACTTTCAGGCTCATTTGATATGTGGTACTCGCCAAGAGTATGGGGCACAGCTAATATACAGGACCTGTGTATCACCCTCAAAAACTCATAAGGGTGGTGCACTCAGGGGTATTACATAACTGTATCACCATAAGAAAAGTTACATAGTAACATAGTATTGGAAGTTGTATAAAGACATACGTATGTATGTATGTATGTATGTATATGTTTATTTATATAGCACCACTTGGGGACGCAGCGCTGTATAGTATTAAAATACAATAAAGTCATACAAGGGGGATAAATACATAGATAGTTCAGTGTATAAATATATAACTTATATAAATAGAAGTGCTAAGGCTTTGCCACAAGAAGTAAGGAGGTCCCTGTCCTGTGTGGCTGTGTGTTTTATCTTTTAGGAGATTTTAACATGGGGAATTGTGGCGGTTGTGAGAAAGTAAGACCACAGGAGACAATTCATGTTCTAAGTCAATACGGGGAAGATGATAAAGTTGTGTTGATGACAGTTTGCTACATTGAGAAGAGTAAAATCGAGAAGAGTAAAATCCCATATTGAATTTTATATAAAACTGTGTCTGTTCTGTTAATCTGCAGCGACCAATCAGATGTTAGCAAATGTTTGTGGGCCAGTGAAGGTAACATCTCATTGGCTGATGAAAATTAACAGCACAGACACATTTTTGCACCTCATATTACGTGCCTCATTGGGGGTCTTTTTTTCTTATGGTGATATAGTCATGTATACAAACACCAATACATTTAATTGTTTTATATATTCCAATACTGTAAATACAGCAAATTAAAGTGATATGTCTGGGTTCTTTAATGTCTGGGATGTTATTGTCCAAAAGGAAATTAATATAATCTCTTTAATTTTATCTTTTTGTACCACACGTCCGTCCCAAATCGACACCCACTGGAAACCCTTTTAGGTGCACAGTCGCCATTTTGTATTATGGGTCTGAAGGAGCACATGTCCATCCCAAAGAAAGACCCAATGGAAACCCTTTTAGGTGCACAGTCGCCATTTTGTATTATGGGTCTGAAGGAGCACACGTCCATCCCAAAGAAAGACCCACTGGAAACCCTTTTAGGCGCACAGTTGCCATCTTCTATTAAGGGACTGAAGGAGCACATGTCCGTTCCAAAAAAGGAGCCACTGGAAACCCTTCCAGGTGCCCAGTTGGAATCTTATATTAAGGATCTGGAGGATCAATATAGGGTTCTAGATCCTAAGGGAACATGTGGCCAGAGTCAGTGCTTGGAGGGCCTACCGGGTGAAAAAAAACAGGAAGAACCATGAACTCCTGTGCAAGCTGATCAAGTCTAAAGGAAAAAGGATCAGTGAACTGAATGAGAAACTGGAGCCTATTACACTGGCACTGGAACGGGCTAAAGTTATAAATCAGGTACAGTACGGTCTCTCTTATCATACTATACACAACAAGTAGAATATAGTCTTCATTGTATTTGTGTTTGTCCTACTGAATACTTTAAACTAAATAAAACCTATTTCCATTCTGTATAATAAATATATTTCTTATCTCCCTGTTAATAGGGACCTAAAGGAAACTAAAGGAATGGACGTTTCATCATAAGATAAGTTACCAGGTAATGTATATGGGGTTTGGGGTTTGGAGTCTTTATTAAACCTTGACAGCTGATAACCAGGTCCGATTGTTACTGATAGTTACATCTAGCTTCGTACACATGTGCGATCGTGGGGCCATGACGCGCGGTGTGAACAAACGGACGTTTTGTCCGTCTACTGTTAAGTGTATGGGTGCTTAGTTGGGTATGTTGATGGTCTTACCCGGTGGATCATCAACGATGCCTGACCAGACAGTCGAACACTTACCAATAGTTGGCCGAAACAACCATTTGTACATATTGTGCGGCTCGGGTTGGGCCTGCGATCACATATGTGTACGCTACTTTATTTCCAAGTTGATCCAGAGATTAGTCTTATTGCCACTTACAGGGGGATGTACAATAGGTAGTTTGGATACTTTCCTAACAGCTGCAGCTCTGTCCCAGGCCGGTCTGGCCCTGCCTTTTCCACTTGGCAACCGGCCCTGCTATGGGGAGGGGGCAGGACCAGAGAATAGTGGCAGCAGCTAGAAGGTAAGTATCCAAACTACCTACTGTACTGCCAGGGGTAAGGATCTAGCATTTAAGGTCCAGACCCAAAGGGAACAGGGTAGATTTTGACCCGTTTCCCTTAGGTTTAATGGAGACTTGTGTTAACGTCCCGAGTAGATCCAGGGATTCATTCCGATTGCCACAGGGAGTCAGGAAGGAATTGGCACTTACGCTTCCACTCCTCCCGGTGCCGGTAAGCCCATTTTCTCTCTACCCCCCCCCCCCCCCTCCCGGTGCCGGTAAGCCCATTTTCTCTCTACCCCCCCCCCCCCCCCCCCACACAACTGGGGCACAGACATGGTGCAACGTGGGGGGAGTTATGATAGACTGTCACTGTTAGTACAGTAAGTTCAGTTGAGCACAGCTTTTTTTATGTCTTTCTTTCACAATCTATCTATCTATTTATCTCTATATCTATCTATCATCAATCTATCTATATTTATCTATCTATCTCTATATCTATCTATCTATTTCTATATCTATCTATCTATCTCTATCTATCTATCTATCTCTATATATATCTATCTAATCTTTATCTATCTATCTAATCTATCTATCTATCTATCTATCTATCTATCTATCTATCTATCTATCTATCTATCTATCTATCTATCTATCTATCTATCTATCTATCTATCTATCTATCTATCTATCTATCTATCTATCACTATCTCTGTCTATCTATCTATCTATCTATCACTATCTCTATCTATCTATCTCTATGTCTATCTTATCTATCTATCTATCTATCTATCTATCACTATCTCTATCTATCTATCTCTATGTCTATCTATCTATCTATCTATCTATCTATCTATCTCTGACTAGCAACAAAATAAATATGTTTTTTTTAAATCAGTGACTGTTAAAAGTTGGTGTTGCCTTTATGAAAGTGGGCGTGGCTAGAATTGTGGCGGCACATTCATTTCTGAAATGTGTCTCTGGAAATTTTTGGAGAATGTTGGCAACTATGGAACTGGAGGGCTGATCGGACACTGTCTGGTGAGCTGGGGGGCTGAACTAACAGTATCTGCTGATTTAGAGCGCTGACCTAATAGTGTTTGGTAATTTGGAGGGCTGAACTAACAGTATCTGGTGATTTGGAGAGCTGATCTAATCGTGTTTGTTGAACTTGAGTGCTGACCGAACAGTGTTTGGTGATTTGGAGGGCTGACCTAATAGTATCGGGTGATTTGGAGAGCTGACCTCAGGGCTGCCATCGGGGGGGGCTGCAATACTGTGTTTCAACCATTAATTGTCCGGACATAGTTTCCCCTTTTACTATCCCAGTAGACTAGTGCACTGTGTGGGATACTATATAATATTGAGAATTACTGGTATTAATACATATACTGTAGTTCTGGTTGGTACGGGGATACTATATAATATTGAGAATTACTGGTATTAATACATATACTATAGTTCTGGTTGGTACAGGTATACTATATAATATTGAGAATTACTGGTATTAATACATATACTGTAGTTCTGGTTGGTACAAGGATACTATAAAATATTGAGAATTACTGGTATTAATACATATACTGTAGTTCTGGTTGATACTTTCGGATTGCCATTTGGAGTCAGGAAGTAAAAAACAAGTCTGATAGGGTGATCCCATATTTTTTAAATGAAGAGTGTGCAGAGCATTTTGGCCCATAGCTCTTTTTCACGTGCTTACAGGACATCCCTATGTGCTAATGCGTTTGTGAAGGTTCTCATTTATCCAGGTCATTGTATATCTGCTGTATTCAGTTAGATGGACTTGAAGTTTAGATCTTGAAGATGTTATCATTGACTTACATCCCACTACTAGAGAATAATCATTATTTGTTTACATATTAGGACATAGGGATGTTCTGTGAGCACTTGAAAAGGGCCTGTGGACCAAAACATTGTGCTGTGTTTGCTCTGCACACTTTTTCTTTAGTGAATCTGGGCTCACCCTGTCAGACTTGTTTGGTCCTCTGTATCTTTTTTGTGAATTAATTTAAAGGATAAGTACGCTTGTAAAAGCAAGTTAAGTTTAATTGTAAGCTGCAGCTTTAAAAAAAAACACACACCCTCCTATTTTTTTCCCCTAGGTCCTTCCTGAGCCTACCTGTGCTGCTGTAAAGTTGCTGACATTTTGGATGTGGTTTAAAGACTGCTTAACTCAGCTCCTCCGTGAGTTCCGGGATCTCCTTCTTATGTCTCCTTCAAGTCCCAAAAAGCACTCGCTTGCTCTGTGCACACCCTCGCCGCCCATGACGTGTACAACGTGTGTGGCAAGGGCGGGATTTGAATAAGGAGGAGATCCAGGAACTCACGGAGGAGCTAGCGAGTTAAGCAGTCTTCAAACCACATCCAAAATGTCAGCAACTTTACAGCAGCACAGGTAGGCTCAGGAGGGACCTAGAGAAAAAAAGGGGGGGGGGGGGGGAAAGTTTTTTTTAAAGCTGTAGCTTACAATTAAATTAAACTTGCTTTTACAGTGTACTTATCCTTTAACAACATCAAATGACCTGACTGGACATGGGCAGAAATGTTCTGATTTTCTCTAAACTGAATAAAATATCTCCTGGCAAAAGAAATAGGAGATGAAATTTCTTAAACAACATGTTTTGCTTTACATGCATGCTTTTACTATACATGTGTTACTATATTAAAAGTATAAAGGAAGCTGGAAAATGGAAGGGAAAGATACCCATGACCTAAATTTTTTTATCAAACAATTGTCCAAGTACTGTAATTACTATTTAAAGCTTCGCTTTGTACACGTGTAATTATGGGCCTGATGCACAACACACAAGTTTCTTCCGAACAGGCGTCTCGGGCGATTATCGTTTAGTGTATGGCGGTTTGGTTTGGCAGACCTGGCGGATCATCAACGCTGCCCTAGCGCCTATACACTAAGCAATAGTCGGCTGGAACGGCCGTTTGGAATAAACTTGTGAATCACGGGTCAATTAAGTCTATGGCATTACGGTTTTTATTAGAATTGTACATTGCACAACTTTGCAGTTTAATTACATTTCTTTATATACTGTTTTTCCAGGCAATATAAATGGCAGCAGAAAAAAACTCAGAGGAAAAAGATTTCGACCACGTTCTAATTCTACAGAGTGAGTACAGTGACTTAATGCTGATTATGTACCACATTTCAATGCACCACATCCTCATGACCTTTATTTTACTGCGTCTTGGGAGTTCATGCAGTCACTCCCCCAAAATGTTCCTGCTTTAATCCATCCCTGTGGCTACCATGTCACAGGCACAGCCCAGACATACATGTACATTCATTTCTGTGTCTATGAACAATAAAACAAGTTACATTTAGCAAGAGATTTCAGTTGTATTTTTAGAATCAATAAGAGCAAAAATCCATTTTATTTTACTGTAGAGTTTCAGGACTGAATAATCCTGGATTGTTATCTTAGTTTTCATTTACATTTTGTGTGTAGTTAAGATTTCAACATAATTGTATACTTTTTGGATTTTTCTATTTCCCAGTAACATTCATTTCTTCCCCTTTATCACAATAGAACGGGGAAAAGCTCAGTCAGTTACGAATGAAGAAATCAAAAGATCTTTCCTGCCACCTTAATGGGCGTATCCACATTTAATACAAAAAGCTGGTCACTTGTCATTTATTTGCCCATAAACCCAACTGCTATTTTTAGCATTTTATTACATGCATTTCTAACCAGATATTTAATGCTAATTATTGTCCACGTTATTTCCCTTTCTGGCAGAGGTTGCTGCCTCCTCCCCCTGGACAGTGAGCTTTTAGGAACTTGAGCATGTGCAGAGGAAGTAGCAGGAGAAAGAGCAGTCAATCACTGGCTGTGATGTCAGTAGTCACAACCTTGATTGACTGCAAGGGGAAAAAAATGCCAGAAAAGGGCAGAAATTATACATCTAATAAAGTGCTTAATATATATCGAATGGAATTGGGGACAAGTAACTGACAGGTGACCGTTTTTTTGTTAGAATGTGGCTATGCCTTTAAATATGTAAAATATTTTGGGGCCTATTTCCTAAGAGCCTCAAGAGATCCCGAAGTGGCTATTCAATATTGTTGGCGAGCATTAAAAAGTATTTTTTTTTATTACACAGCATGACTTTAAAGGACAACTATACTGTAAACTTTTTAAAAATGAAAATCTCCTGTAGCAAGGAGATAGGATTGATTATTCCCACCTCCCAATATTGTTTTGTTGATTAGCTACAGCGCATACAGTCTGCCAGGTTATGGCCCGGGGCCATTCTATATTAAAGATAGTGCTGAAGCATACTGGAAGACTGGCAGAAGCAGTTTTTCTTTGTTCTGCTGCTCCTCGTAGAAATAAAATTGGGAGGTAAAAACACCATTCCTACCTCCCTGCCTCAGGTACTTTGTATTTTAATGTTTTTTTAAAAAACCTCTATACGCACTATAGTTTCCCTTTAAGAAGAAAAGGTGCACATTTTGCTCTTAGTAAATTAGGCCCTTTGTTATTGGAGGCAACACACACATCACATTAACTTTTCTATTTTCATAACAAATAGGAAAATAATAATCACAGAAAAATAACAAATATAGCAACTTTGTAATTTAAAAAAAATCTAAACTTAAAGGGCATGTCCACCCCCCCAAAATAAAATTTTTACCAACTAGCCCCACTGTAAAAAAAAAAATTGTTACCTTACATCCCTGCTCCTTGTGGTTCTCCTGTTATGCCTCTTCAAAGTGCAGGAAACTGCTCGGTAATAGCTGTCAGTGCCTCATCCTGTTTCTGTAGCTTGGCTAGCCTCATCAAGGTATGAGGCATGCTCAGTAGAGCCCTTTCCCCCTTCTCCCTCCCTCCTTCCCGATCCCTCTGTGGCTGGCAGTAGTGTAGCTTTAAAAGCTTATGCCAAAATGCAGGGGATACCCTCCCACCCCCAACCGCTCTATTCATTACTTCAATATCGCTTCCCTTCTTTACTTACACCTCCTCGTTCCAGCGCCGTTTTCATTAATGGCAGCCGCGGCTGTGATTGGCTGCCTCTCAGCCAATCACAGCTGCGGCTGCCGGTCCGGCCCCCTGCTTGCAGTTCCGGCGGGCAGGGGAGCTGGACCAGAACAGCAGAGGATCGAGGAGGTGTAAGTAAAGAAGGAGAGCGATTTTGATGTTGTAAATATAGCGGTTGGGGGTGGGAGGGTATCCACTACATTGTGTAAAATCTTTTTATAACGGGTGGACATGCCCTTCAAAATATTATCATGGTGGCTAAAAGAAAAATTTACCTAAGTGCACTCTGTAGTTCTTCTTGTTACCATGGTCCACGAATACCCTGTACATGCTCATTAAGTCTCTGTGTAGATGTGCCCACCCCAAGCAAACAATGTCAGAATTGCATGCATTTCAGAGTACAGTTACACTTTGCTACATTTTTTGTTTAGGAAACAGTAAAGGTGGCTGATTCTTCTGCCCTAATCTCTTGATTGGAAATGTTGCAGGTTTTTCACATGCACTTGCCAAAATAAATTCTGCAATGAGTGGTGAAGTTATGGGCCAGCACTGTTATGGTGTTTAGAAATCTTCAACATGCTTAGCCCCAAAGAAGCCAATAGGCCAAAGGGAAAGCAGGAATGTAATTTTTATTGTAAACCTAGAGATTAAGGATTCTATGGTGTGGGAGGAGTGCACAATAACTATAGTCCCCCTTACAAATATGTAAAATGACACTACATTAACAGCATGAGGTTTACATGATTTACCATTCGGCACAGTAGGTTCATGTCTAGGGGGCTGCAGTGGTACTCTCTCTCATTTTTGATCTCTCACTGTTGGCGTTGTAATTTACAGCACAAAGTTCAACTGACATATTTTCCCAATGGTGTGGCCTATGTTTAGGGGTGGGAGTTTTATGCCCATAGGCTCCGAAATGTAATTCCAGCACTGAACAACATAAACAGTTATCCAAAAGTTAAACAAAATACCATATAACTAAAGTCCACAGTTATGCGGGTGTTATTTTTTCTTACAGTCACAAAATGTCTTAAATAACTTATAACAATCGGTATGTTATAATCACTGGGTTATTTTAATGGCTACTTCATAAAATAATACCGGCTGCGGTAAAATGGTCGATATTGGAAAACCCCTTTATTGATCCTTTGTAAATACCATCCTTAGGGGCCAATGTAGTAAAAACAAAGTTAGACTTACCTGCGTGATCCCAGTCAGGTAAGTTGTAAGTTTTTCTTTTCCTGCATCGGCCCCATGCGCCTCTATTCAATAGGCATTACGTTTTGGCACTACCTATATTGAAAAGGCTACGCTGCACTATTTTAAATATATTTCAGCCATTTTTGGCCTGCTAGAGTCTTGAAGACATTTCACTAGTCATCCTAGCAGTCAGATGACTAGTTAGTCAGATAACTAGCAAAGTCCATTTGATCTAACTGAATAACGAATATATACCATGACCTGGATAAACGAGAACCTTCACAAACAATAATGTGCACTACTTCTTATCCAAGATTCCATATCTTCTATGTAGCACTGGTGTTAGTAGATGCAGATCAGTGTGGCAGTGCATTTCCCCATAAATCATTTCCTTACCTGCTTGTTCTATCCTTAATTTAGTATTTCTTTATCCAGTCTACCCAGTTCCTTATCACTTAGACCCTTCTTAGACCCTAATTTTATTTTTTCAATAAACTTTATGCAGGTCAGCGTTCTGCCAACCAGGGTCAATTGATTTGTGATCATGCACTAATATAAATCACAATGTAGCATTCTGGGCTGGTGAATGCTGCCCAGTGAAAAGGACCAATAATTAAGTTAAAGACACATGATCTCTTACAGTGGAGATTTAGGAAAAGGGGAAAATATTTTGCTTCAGCCTTTACATTTGTTGCATTACTATCTGCAATTGTTTCCTAAGTGGATGTCTGATGGTTATCATAGCATAACCCCCAACCATCCCAGACCACTTAACATTGTCTCATAATAGTTGTGGCTGATGCAGGGCTAGGGTGGTCTGTGGGTGGAGTTGCCAGTACATGGGTTGGGCATTGTTTCTGCTAAGTCTTCGAAACCATAAAGCAGCAATGCCTTTTAGTAAGGACTCAGTTTCCTTCATATTTGTCAATCAGCATTTTAATAATTCAGTAATATATTAAAGGTCAAATTTAAAGGCTACAGTGCAGCTAAAACACCAAATTATTTACCCATTACTGGACACTATAAATCTTCCTAACTATCACTGTACCATTTATATGTTGATCTGCCACCTAGTTCTTTAGATATATTGGTATGTGTGAACTGTATCATGGGAAATTCCCTCTCCCAGTGTTTCCTCATAGTGATACTGGGCATGCTTGCCCTCATAGAAAGTCTGGTCAGATTTTTTCTGGTTACAAAATATTTTGTATTTTTCCCCCTGTGTATTGATGTCACTATATTTCACTACAACAAATGGATAGAAAGTCTGTTTGGGGGCCATCAGTGTAATCCTTAGGTACAATGCAGTCTGTTAGCACTGACAGTAATCAGGCATTACCGTACATCTGCACAGAGGTTTCCCACATCTGCATGTCATCATTCGTTTGTGTAGTCTGTATTGTCTTCCCAGATTCTATATTCCTTTGCCTTTTCTGTTCCTGTTCCTTTTATTGGTTTCTGCAGGTTTTTTAACCCTTGGTTCAAAAGACAACATTATGTAGCTATATGGGTAGAAGATGTGAATAAAAACACAGAAGGACCATTCATTAGGTATTATGTAATCAAATATTGCATCATCACGATGGCAGAACAGAAGAAGCTTGCTCATCATATACATATATATTGAGTGTGTGTGTACATATATATGTATATATTTAGATTCACATGTATTTAAACATGTGTGCGTATCTTCTCTTTACCTTTAAACCATACATACAGAATGTGTAGTTTTAATGTACATGCAAAGGAACCAAGTTCCTTTGATGTTTCTGTTAATCCAAATACAGATACGCAGTGCTGTCTCTACTGTATTGGATTACTAAGGCCACATTTTTGCATGGCTCCTGTTAACACTAATAGCTGTCCAAATCATTCTAGTATTTGTACAGGATTTCCTTAGTCCATAAGGATGAACAGTAAGTCAGGATGTAGTATGAATTAAGGGAGAACGATACTCGTGCAGTAACCGACTGCTTTCTGGCAGGAACTGATTTTCAAGATCCTTAAAGGATAAGTGCACTGTAAAATCAAGTTATGTTCATTTGGAAGCTGCAGCTTTAAAAATACCGTAATTCCATAATTTTTTTTTTTACCTATGTCCCTCTTGAGCCTAGCTTTGTGCCTTGGAAGTTGCTGACATCTTGTTACTGGTTTGCTGAATGTTAAGCTCTGTCCCTCTGAGATTTCCTCTGCTTTCTCCTGCTTGAGCCTTAAACAGTAATGCTTGTGAGTTCCGTGCACAGGCACGTGCACGGAACTCACAGGCATTACTGTTTGAGGCTCAAGCAGGAGAGTGCACGGAACTCACAGGCATTACTGTTTGAGGCTCAAGCAGGAGAAAGCAGAGGAAATCTCAGAGGGGCAGAGCTTAACATTCAGCAAACCAGTAACAAGATGCACGAAACTCACAGGCATTACTGTTTGAGGCTCAAGCAGGAGAGTGCACGGAACTCACAGGCATTACTGTTTGAGGCTCAAGCAGGAGAAAGCAGAGGAAATCTCAGAGGGACGGAGCTTAACATTCAGCAAACCAGTAACAAGATGTCAGCAACTTCCAAGGCACAAAGCTTGGCTCTGGAGGGGCATATGTAAAAAAAAATATGGCAACGGTATTTTTAAAGCTGCTTCTTCCAAATGAACATAACTTGATTTTACAGTGCACTTATCCTTTAACATTAACATTTTCTCCAATGTTAGAGATGGTAGAATCGTCCGTGAAAATGGCTGTGGGAGGAGCCAGAAAGAAGTCTGTAATTGCATGAATATCATTCTCCTTTAATGTATGACCCCTTACTTTGCACCTAGCAATCACCTGAGAGCTATAACAATATTCCTTTATATGGTTATAACCAAATTAAGTTGATAAGCTGTAGTGAATTTCATGGGACTTCTATTCTCTCCAATGCTATTTCCTCTATTACTTGTTTAAATATAATTTACCCTTCAAAAGAACTGGTAAGGGGGACATTGCACTATACTAGGGAGAAAATGTACAAAGAGTGAGACAGAAAAGAAAAGATAATTATGTGAAATGATATCACGCTTAGTTGACATAACCAGGGATGGATCTTCCAACACAACTAGGCACAGCAAGTTATGTTGACCATATGTTCAAAGCAGCCGGGGAATGTTGAGAGTTGTAGTTTGATAACATCTGGTGGGCCACAGGTTTGACCTCTGCCATACACAATCTATAAAACTTGGCCTAGTCAAGTTGGCTTCTGTTAGAAATGTACTCCCTTCTAGGTCTTTGGTTCCTACTGGATCAAAACAACCTTTGTAAGACTAACAGTCCTTATATTTATTTGGTGTATTGCTAAATACCCATAGTATTTATGACAATGCATTATATCACAATTAAATCCTAAAACTAATAGGAGGAACAGACCTCCCTAAGTATCCCTAATAAGCACTCGCACACTTGGCATCCCAAATGCATAAAATCGATGTATTGTCAGATACATACCACCTTAAACCCACACAACAGTTACCCAGATAAATAAAAAGTCTCATATAGCAGGCTAAAGTCACAGGTATCCGTTTGCTTCAGTGTAATGTTGGCCACTGATGCTACAATCAGATTGCACAATCTGTGGGTCGTGTGATTGGATTGCCGGTCAGCCAAAAAATTTTCAACTGGCTTGATGGGGAAATTATTGGAAGATATTTCCCTTTCAACAATCGTCCATACACCATCCAACAATTGTACTATATTGGGATATTGGGATCTAAGCGTCTATGGCCACCATACCCGATGCGACTAGCACAATCACTCTCATGGTGGCCATAGACACTAAGGTCCCGGTCGTAAGATATCGTGATATCCCAATCGTGTATGGACGATCTTTGAAAGATATTCCAATAATTTCCACAAGCCAGACCACCCTAGCCAATGTTTGGGTGACCAGAAATACGATTGTACGACCAGCAGATTGTACGATTGGATTGTAGCGTCTACGGATACCATTTACCACCTTAAAGGGGTGGACTTTTTTTATAGGCAAAATTTAGGTAACTGTAATCACAGATTTCATGACTCACTTACATTAAAGGTTGAATGTTACATATGGCTATCTCTCTCAGTCCCTTGTGTGTTTGTACACAATATGTTACTATTAGTCACAAATATTAAGCATATTCTAGATGAAATGGTAAATGGATTCTGTATATTAAAACATGATGTACTAGATGGCCAAGTTAGGTAGGTTAAATATCAGAAGTACTAGGTTGGACGTGTGTAAAGGATGATTACATAAGGTACCAATAAAATCTGTGAATTACTGTATATACTCGAGTATAAGTCGATCTGAATATAAGTCGATGTACCTGTTTTTAGATGAAAAATTAGTAAAACTAATTGACTCGAGTATAACTCGAGGGTAGAAATTATGACCACTAACGCCTTCTGATTCATTATTGTTTAGTGGCTTTAGTTGCCCTTTAAATGGACAGCAGAATTCCCATACAGTTATCCCATACAGTAATAGCCCAATCCAGTACTGGCAAACTCCAATTCCTTGGCACTCCAGATGTTTGAAAACTACAACTCCCAGCATGCTTTAGTTGGATAAACATATATTATTTAACCCAGTATAGGAATGAGAAAGTTTGACCAAGTGATTTTCACTCTAGGAGTCCTCTATATAAACAGTGCCACAAATACTGGGAACCCTCTGTGCACACATCCCCCCACAGAACCTGTGTGCAGCCAGAACCACTGCAGCCAGAAACAAAAAGAAGCATTTCAGGCAATGACTAACAGTGACTTTACAGTATTAATTTAGTAGTTACCCTCACAATTGCAGTCTGGAAATCATTATGAAAGTTGTTCTCCTCACTGAGAGAGGCGGTGTGTAATGGTGCGTGCGTGCCTACGTGCACACGCACAGAAGTTCCTTCCTCTACCGGCTCTCCCCGATTGCGGACAGATTTTAAGTTAAGGTAGGACTTGACCCCAGTATAAGCCAGGCTTTTCTTTTCAGGCTAATTTTTAAACCTTGGCTTATACTCGAGTATAAACGTTAATCTTTACACAAATGTAACCAGTTATCAATACACATGATAAATATTTTCCATGGTGTACAGGGTCTTCCATGGTGAATCTTATTTGTTTTTTTTTTTAAAGATATTGCTGTGTGGCAGTAAGGTATCCCAATTAATGCAGCTTTATTTCAATTATTATTTCTATAAATAATTTATTTAAGATCCATTACAGGCTGGATAGCTATAAGACAGTCTCCATTCACAAAGTAAATAGAGGATTAGTGCCTGCATCTCACCATCATTCTGGGCATTTCAGAAAAACACGTAGAGCTGTGTGTATGGTGGGCACAAATGTAAGAAATGAAAGGCCTTTTGTACATGTTTTTCATATGGTTGGGTAAGAGGTTGAAATGCAATTTTTTTTTTACAGGATATGCTATTAAAGCTTTCCATGCACAGATGTGACTTGTGCAGTTGGTATTGTGCTATTCTTTGTTAGCATTATATTATCTGCATTTTGTAATGAAAACCCAGTGCTCCCAGAGTGTTTTGCTGTGAAACATTAAAGGACTGGCAACACCAGAAAATGAAAGGACTTTATATCCATTGAAATAAAAGTTGCTCTTAGTCTCTGCCTGTAAAATTATGCATTTCCTTCAGAAGCTCTTATGGTGATGTAAAGGGGTCATTGACTAGATGATATCGGTCTATTGATTAGACATTGCTATAACCTGTCCATGTATCTTAAGGAACATACCTTTCCAGAGACAGGTTATTCTAAGAATATCCATCATTTCAGTGACTGGTCCGGACAGAGAACTGATGTTGGTTACCAATATCTGTAAGTTTATAGAAAATCTCATCTTGCCAAACGAGGAAAGAAAAATGGGTGGGAAAAAAATCCCTTTCCAGACTATAATATGGCATTCAGACCAGTCTATAGATGAACCATCTTTAACTTTAAACTCACTAAAATGTAAAATATGGAGATGCTGTTTTGTCTTTTTGGAAGATCTTCTTTTACTTTAACTGTTCCTATAGCCCAGGTGGCAAACATCTGAGTTTTCCCTCTGGAACATCCTACAGATGGGGGTAGTGTTTGGGAGGGGAAGGTAACTTTTTATCTGTGAAGGCAACTAAAATCTAAAACTAATAGATGTGTCTCTCACCTCTGAAATTTGGAGATATCATCTTGATTTCCTGCAGTCACTGTGTAAAAATCTGAGTATGCCCAGCGCACTGTTACAGCTGTCAAGTAACTACTGGATAACCTTTTCCTGACCTGACTGAACAAAGATTTTTTAACATATACTAATAACAAGGGGCAAACAGAACTCTGGAAAAACAGACACCCGCGGAACTAATAATTATTCTACAATGCTGATAATATTAAAAGTGAGATTAACGTACAGGGAGATTCAATAAAATAAGTTCTTATCGCTTAAAATTGAGCTAATTTTGCCCCAACCAATCAGATTTTATTTAACATTTGAAAGCTAACATCTGATTGGTTGGCGCACCATTTTTAACGATAAGAACTTTTATTGAATCTCCTTATATATTAATTAGGATATAATTATCTCTGTACCGATACCAATGGAGGGGGGGGGGGGATAACATAACAGCACAATATTGCCTATGGCCAGGAGATGGGCTTCTTCTGTTCCCCCTGGATTGTTCCTTTGTTTCCTTTAAATAGGAGTATACTGTATATAGTAAAGGCATTTAACTGGTTTGATCTACAGTTCCAGTATCTTTGTGGCAGGGGTCCTAGGGGGGACTTAACACCATAATTATGTAGACCAACCAATTATGCAGCAAGAAAACTGGTATATAACTTTCCATTCGCTGTCCTTGACTGCTATATCTTGTGTCATGTCGTGTGTGTGCCTTTATTTTATTTTACAAACCTGCTTTGCTATCCCATTCCATTCATCACAGCGACTGCTGCATGATCTACACATAGCCACAATACTGTATGTAGGCTGTTGCATGCAAGGCTGCTAAGAACCTGCACCACCTCTAAAATCTACAGGGAAAATATAACAAGTAAATTGCTGTTTCCAGCTATGTATAAAGTAAATTGATGGACACATTTCTTCAAAGAAAAATAACTTTAATGGTAAAGTAAAGGGGTTGTATAAAGTTATGATAAAATGTATCTGATAACATCTTTATCATGCAGAGAGCAGTGACCAGCTAATGGCCATACACAGGCCCACAATTATATCGATCTGATGGATGTACCTGATCCTGCGATATTCCCCAGACCTTTCATTTGTGATTGACAAT